>JAQFVV010000179.1:2272306-2609506 GCA_028023455.1 Epiperipatus broadwayi | reverse complement strand
TAATGTAATGTTTTTTCTACATCCTTGAAAATGACTATAGAGTAAAGATAGTCGAAACGTTGGAAATAAGTGGATATATATATATATATATATATATACTCATCAAATAAAGTTTTTGAAAACAAAAGAAGTGGTTTTAATTATAGAATTATATGGCTATATGTACTATATATTTTTGAAAAGAAAAAAGGATTGAGTCGTGATTAGAAACAGAAGTAAATGGATTTGAATTATATTATTACACACACACACATATATAAATATATATATATAATTAGGAGATTTGAACCCAGACTTTCAAGCTCCCTCAGCTATTCAATTCATTTTATACAACCAACCCACATGATCACACATATTAAAGTTTGATCATTTGCTATCTTAAATTAAACCGAGCATTGATTATATATATATGGGTGAGAGATGATGATCTGGACCAACTGATGAGTGCTGGTTCAGCATTAAATACAGATATTCGAAATCATTTACTTTTTTAACATGTACGTGGTCATGTGCATTGATTGTTTGAGATAGATTGGATAGCGGAAAGAAGCTTGAAAATCTGGGTTAAAATCCCCTATAATTACATCTAAACTACAGGGATATAAAGTATACCTGTATATATATATATGGTACTGTGGCATTAGAGCTGCGACATGAAGAATTATAATCGTTTAATCATTAAATTAATTAGGTTATTAAATCAAAAACATATTTTAAAATTATATTAAAAAAAACAATTTAACAAAAAAAAATACGAATTAATGTGAAGAATAATTAAAATGCGTGTTTAAATGAAATTGAGTGTGTGTTTGTACGTGCATATTCTGCATAATCTATTTTAATACATTGTAAGGCTTACACTTGCATTTATGTATGTAATATATGCGGGATTCGAACTCAGACTTTCACACGACCTACAACTCTCAGTGCCATCTTATATTGCTGACTCACCTGATCACACACATGTTGGAAAAAATAAATAATCACCAATATACGTATTTCATGCTAAACCAGCACTTATCAGTTGGTTCAGATTACCATCTCCTCACATATATACAATTAGTACTCAGCTTTATATAAAGATAACCAATCTTCATACTTTAACAAGTGCTGGTTTAGCACGAAATACAGATATTAGTGATTATTTATCTTTTCAACATGTGTGTGATCATGTGAGTCAGCAATATAAGATGGCACTGACAGTTGTAGGTCGTGTGAAAGTCTGAGTTCAAATCTCACATATATTACATATATAAATGCAAGTGTAAACCTGTACAATGTATTAAAGTAGATTATGCAGAATATGCACGTGCAAACACACCCTCAATTTGATTTAAACACACATTTTAACTACTCTTTACATTAATTCGTATTTTTTTTTGTTAAATTGTTTTTTTTTTTAATGTAATTTTAAAATATGTTTTTGATTTAATAACCTAATTAATTTAATGATTAACGATTATAATTCTTCATGTCGCAGCTCTAATACCACAGTACCATATATATATTGTTTACTTTTTGATTACATAAAATAACTTAATATTTGTTATAGAGTCAGGGTTTCTCACTTTAGGTGAAGAAAGAAATTGTAATAGTTCTTTTTGAATAATGAAATACTATTATCATTTTGCTGAAAAGATATTTAAAGGCATGGGATAAAAGTTCTTCCAAGTTCAGAGATTTCTCTCAACTTGGGAATTACTCTTTTTACTAAAGTTAAAAATAAAACTAAAAAAAATATATTTATACCTCAAGATGAAAGTAAATATATGTATTTTTGATTAAATTAAGCATATTGCTTTTTATGTATATTCTACAGTTTTATTAGGATCATATTAATTTTAAAAAAAAACTTAAAAAACGTTAATGTAAATTATAATGATTATAGTTTAAAATAAAAATAAGAACTTCAAATATTAATTTAAATATTCTGCTTGTAATTTTATTTTTATAATTATTTTGTAATGATCTGTTAATTTTATTTTAGCTTCACAAAATTTAATAGTAAATAAAGTTGAGAAAAATAAAAATTATAAATATGTTTTTTTTTATTTCTTAAAAAAATATTTTTAAGACAATAATTTTATATAAACTATTTTTTAGAATATTTAATTAAACAAAATTATGTTTAATTTTTCCTATGAATTCAATTTATTATATATTGAAAGATAGTATTTTATTAAATAAGGCATACGAATAGATAGCTGATAGTTAGCCTAACCAGCAATCTAATTTTGTTAATAAATGGTTACATAATACTTATAGTGTAAACATTAAAAGAAAAAAAAAAAAAACATTAAACTCTCTTTAAGTTGAACTTAATTAGTTTGGTGAGTATTGTCTTGTCTTTTATTATTTTTCCATGAAATGATAATCGGGATATTTTTGTCTTGTAGTGAACTGATTTTAAACTGTTGCATATAAAATGAGAATTTAAGTCAAATATAACGAAATAAAGCTTATCTGAAATGTTATTTTTATCATTTTATTTGCTAATATTGAACATTTAATGTAATCTATAAAAATTAATATGAAGCTAAAACCTGACAGTAAAATGTGAAAACTCAAAGGTAGTGGGTTAATTATATGGCATATCAACCTAAACATGAAGGCCAACTGAGTGGTATGGCAGTTATTTATGTTAAGCATTAACTGTTCTTTTATTCTGAAATCATTTAAATGATTTATTGTTGTACTTGGTCTAAGAATAGAATTTACTAGCTAATCAATGACAGAATTGAGTTAGAAATTTGAAACTCAGATTACTAATCATTCCATAACTAATCAATATTTCATTTATCAGATATTATGAATTACTGCATATATTTTCATGTTTTTTAATATATCTATTTTACATATTGATGAAATTTTAGAATCATTATTACCAGCATTGGCAATTAATCATTTCTTATAATTTGACTTAAACATAGAAATCACACTTATATTAATTTCATCCTGTGATGACATTCATGCCAATTAATGATATTATTGACTACATCAAGATAGCTAATTACTGGTTTATCTTACTCACTATTATTGAAAACTAATTGGATTCTATGTTGATTAAAATAAAATTAGAGTGTTTGTAAAGTAATTCTACAGTAATTTATTATGAAATAAAGATAGATAATATAACTTTGCTGTTTTTGAAATATGCAGTGTCAAACACATCAGAGATCCTATATCTAAAATAATAAAATAATTAAACATCAAGTTATAAAATATTAAAAAAGGAAAAATTATAATCGTTAAAACAAAATACCTGGAAAAATTTCATCTGTGCTATTTTGGAAATTGTTTTATATGTGTAGATTAAATATAGTCTTAAAGATAATTCACATAAATATATCCAGATTAAAGATTTGCAGATGTTATAAGTACAAATTGCATCTTGGGAGTTATTTGTCTTTTATGTTAGCAGAGGTTCCTGGGAGAATGCAAAGAGTCTGTTTAGGTTAGACACGTTCTTCCTTGATCCTCACAAAAGGCTGACTATTTATACCCAGATCCCTGACCTTATTGAAAACCTTCAGATTCAGCAAGCATCATTGCTCATTGGCCTGTAATAATCATTGGCTATGCTTTTATCTATACATCAGCCTATTGGCCTGTGGCAAACAATGCTTAATCCGATCAGATAAGGCGGCATCTGGAATAGTCCACTTCTGAGAAGGGAGGACTATAACATATTGTATCTTTGTTTATATGAAATTATTTATGAAATAAAAGAGAATGAAAAAATATGTTGTCTACTTATATATTACAGACATCTAAAATTTTGAAATCTCAAACTTCTATTAATCCATCAAAATTGATCTCTGAGCAATGAGGCAATTTATTGATTACTTAATTATTATGAACTTGTGATTATCGATTATTATAAAAAAATAAAATTGAAGTTCAAAAGTTTCTAAAGCATTAATATAAAAGTATCAATTCAAACTTTCTGAAATTAGGAAAATATTAAAAAGGAGATTATGACTTAGAACTTGTCAAATAATGAACTTAATAATAGGCTTTTAATTTGAAAAGCCTATATATCATTGCGTAAGATAATTAATTTACCATCGTTGATTTTTTATGCCAGAATTCTAAGTCAAATATTTACTAATTAAAACTGAAAGCAATAGCAAGTTATATCACATGTATATGAACAAATCTCTTATGAAAAAATATATGAAAGACACAATTAGTTTGGTGTTACTATAACCTTGTTGAAAACATTGAATTAACTTGTTTTACTGAAAAGAAGTAGTGGACTGAAAAACATTAAGTTTCAAAACTATTAAAAGTGGTTTTATATTATCCATTGTCACAATCAAAGAAAGTGAATACAATCTTTAGTATCCAAATTAAAACAAACACCAATGCATTCTGACTGAACATCCTGTGTAATCTGAAGAGATACTTGAAGTTATAACAACTATAAAAACTATGGATATGCAGTAAGATAAAAGAAGATTCCTCTTTATGATAAAATGATAATAAACATAAAAATAACAAAGTATTTCAAATTGCAAGTTAAAAAATTATGATTTGATTTATTAATTTAGAAAATGGGATGATTGAAATAAACAGAATATGTGACTTATATTAAAATTTAGTAGCCACAATCTATTAACATAAAAGATTTGAAAAATCACCTAAATACTGACATAAATGTGTTAGTCATTGAATCACTCACTACTGACCAAAGATTTTAAAACATTTAAAAAATATCCTCATGAACTGGCTGACAAAAATCCCAATCAACATTATCAGTCATACTGAGGTTATGAGTTTCAATTTTTCAGTGACAAGGAAATGAATAGTAGGAAAGACTAGAGTTGCCATTTATTCTTGAGACCGTAATGAAGTGCTATGACACAATGTAGTCTCAAACAAATGTGAGTTTATAAATAAATATAATCACCAAAATAGTTTCTGACATTCCATCTAAGGCACATAATTATGCACACTGTCTGCACAAAATTACAAAGTTGACTATTGATTAAAATTGATCCAAAATTATTACTTTAATGATGATGATTCTTAATACGGCAAACAATTTCTCATAATAACTTATGCTTTCTTCAAATACTATAGATAATTAATCTTCATCACTTGAAAAAAACTATTTAGTTTGTGGCTTGTGGCCTTTGTCAGTGAGTAGCTTTGGATCTGAGAGCACTGTACCTAGATTTTAGGCTCTAATGCAAACCTCCAGCAGTCATCTTTTATCTCTGCTTAACTACAAAACTATGAGAATAAAATTGAAAACACAATAATATTTTCAATCTAAGCTCAATAGCTTATATAGTCATATGGGTCTGAACTCAGTTCAGCACCCATACATTTGGGTGTCTTTGGCTTTTTAACAACCATAACCACCACTATCCTATTAGACAGGATTGGTGTTAAACCACTAAACACCACATGATCACCATTTTTTATGATAGCACATAACTGTTATTAATACAGGCAAAACTCTCCATACAGTAGTGCCACTCAGTGCCAAACAGGATAGTAAATGGATGCTAGAAGGCTTGTGCATAAAATCCCCATCTAGTGACTACACACCCAATATCCCCAGACTAGTTCTGGCTGTGGTCTTCATCAGTGAGGAGCTTTGGTTCTGAGAGCACTGTGTTAATAACAGTTATGTGCTACCATAAGAAATGGTGATCATGTGATGTTTAGTGGTTTAACACCATTCCTGCATAATAGGATAGTGGTGGCTATGGTTGTTTAAGAGCCAAAGACACCAACATGTATGGGTGCTAAACTGAGTTCAGACCCATATGACTATATAAGCTACTGAGCTTAGATTGAAAATATTATTGTGTATTCAATTTTATTCGCATAAATTTTGTAGTTAAGCAGAGATAAAAGGTGCCTGCTGGAGGGTTGCATTAGATCTTAAGATCTAGGTGCCATGCTCTCAGATTCAAAACTCTTTACTGATGTAGGTCACAAGCCAAAACTAGTCTGGGGATATTGGATGAGTAGGTAATAGATGGGGATTTTATGCACAAGCCTTTTTGCATCCATTCATTACTCTGGTTGGCACTGAGTGGGACTACTGTGTGGAGCGTTTTGCCTGTATTAATAACAGTTATATGCTAGCATAAAAAATGGTGATCATGTGATGTTTAGTAGTTTAACACTAATACTGGCTAATATGATAGTGGTGGCCATGGTTGTTAATAAGCCAACAGGACCAAAATGTATGGGTGTTGAACTGAGTTCAGACCCATATGACTATATAAGTTATTGAGCTTAGATTGAAAATATTATTGTGTTTTCAATTCTCATAGTTTTGTAGTTAAGCAGAGATAAAAAGGTGGCTGCTGGAGGGTTGCATTAGATCTAAGTGCAGTGCTCTCAGATCCAAAATTCCTAACTGATGAAAGCTACAAGACAAAAATTAGTCTGGGGATATTGGATGAGTAGGCACTAAATGAGATTTTATGCACAAACCTTCTCACATCCATTGATTACTCTGGTTGGTACTGAGTGGCACTACTGCAAGAAGAATTTTTCCTGTGTTAATGACATTCAATATACTTATTAGATGATGGAAATAGTCTAATATAAAAATACAAATATTAACCAGGTCTTGATTTAAAAATTAGAAATATCAGTTTAGATATTAAGAGTGAAGTTGATTCAGATGACATCAGCCCAGATAGCATGAAAAAACACTTAAGATGATATTAGTAAAATAAATACTGATTGATGTCCAAGAATTAGAACCAGACCCTATATTGCACCATGTGTATGTGTAACCTAGCTATGAACACAGTGTTATACTAAAAAAAAAAAACAAGAATGAATTTAAAATTGATACAATCATCCTTAACACCATGTATTAATATTACTAATAGATACTGGAACAATTTGACTACAGTTGATAAAAGCTATTGTTCCTTTGTTATCTCATGGCAACTAATATAACATAAACTGTTATCATGATGATCTACAAATTAATTTAATTATATCATGACAATCTATTCTATGGTATACTTGATAATAAATGCCACTATTAATTAACTACAAAATGGTTATCAATCTCCAGCATAACTTGGTTACAATTTCTTAATGAGTCATGGCAGTGAAAATGTAATTAAATTCTATTTATATCTCCAGATCAACTTTTATTTTGTTGTTTTTTGTAGTTCTGAGAGAAACACCATTTATATTCTATGCATAAACATGAATCTATGCTGTTGTAAAAAACATTATATATGATGATATAAACATATGCAGGATTGCTGAAACCTTAATGTGCGACATAAAAGGACATCAGGTATTTAAACAATTTATGTTCAAGTAATGTTTTACTAATAGATTTAAAGTTATAAAATGCTCATCACACACATAAATAGGAACATAGTGTGTGTTAAATTAGCGAAATAGCAGCAATATATTCTAAAGAAAACGCAATGTATAAATACTATTTTGTAATATTTTCCGTAATTTTTTTAATCTGAGTTTTTTTTCTTCCCTTATTCAATTTATTTATGTATTATTCTGTTTCTTTTTTTCCTCTTTAAAGTTATCTTAACTTGCAGCTGACTTCCTAGCTTCATTTCAATATGGCGGTTGAATTAGAAGACAGAGATGTCGGATTTCCTTATTTCAGACAACGAGGAATGTTGCTGTTCTAAATGCTTAGAAATAAATCTAGTCTTTATTTTTTGCCTAAAAAAAAGAATTCTTTCACTTCCGACAGCCGATAGAAAAGAATCGACTCTTTTCATATTGAAAACATATCTTATTCTTGAATTCTTTTCATTTGGAAATAACAGAGATGTAAAGAAAGAAAACGACATCCATCGGATAACATATAAATAAACAAAAAAAAAAAAAAACTAAGTTAACAATTTTAAATGGTTTTAGTTTGTCAAAAATTA
Source organism: Epiperipatus broadwayi (assembly GCA_028023455.1). Taxonomy (NCBI): domain Eukaryota; kingdom Metazoa; phylum Onychophora; class Udeonychophora; order Euonychophora; family Peripatidae; genus Epiperipatus; species Epiperipatus broadwayi. Next base: position 2,601,611 of record JAQFVV010000179.1, on the reverse strand, counting down.
AACCGATAATAGAAAAATAAAAAAAATTAATGTGAAATATATATGTTAAGAATTAATATACATATAATACAGCCATATAAATTATATAAAAGTATAGTAAATGAACAAGCATTATTCTGAATAAATGGTGTATGTATTTACGGTTATTAAACGTGGATTTTTAATTCTAAATTTAACAAAGACTGAAACTCAAAAAACTATAAAAATAGCTATGCTAAAAGTAACAAAAAAAGAAGAAATCAATGAATTCTAACTTGGACTAGTATTTATATATATATATTTAATTTAGTGAAAAAATTGAATAACAATGACTGGGTAGATTTTTCCAATGAATGAAGAAACATTTCCTATCAAATTAATCAAATATCAATTTGTTTAAAATGTTTGTTGTTATTTTTTTTAAAGAAAATGCTTTACTTTGTATTTTAAAAAAAAGTAAGTGAAATTTCATGAGTGCTGTAGCCATGTTGGTAGTATAGAAATGATATTAAGATGAACACCCTGTTAATGTTCATATCAGACATGTAGATCTCATCTCATCCTAAGCAATTTTATGTAATGACACGGGGGGGGGGTTGTATAAATATGTGACTTTAGAAGTAACTAAATTTGTTCTGATAGAATTTAAAAGCTTGTGAGTTGTCATAAAAAGTGTAGAGATTTCCAGAAAAATCCAAAAAAATATAATGTTAGTATCAGGTATATTTATTTTTAGATATAACAAACAAAAATAATTCTTTGAATTTTCATTTTACTTTGTTCATAGAATGAGTAAGAATAGGATCAGCTTGAGATAAGTGTAAACAATGTACTTATAACCAACTCTGTTCTTTGATTGTTCTGTAAATTTTAACTCCATCTGTCTAAAGATACATGCTCATTATGGAAGTGTTCAGTTTATAAATGGATGTGATGATGTGAACGTGTTCATAGTAATTTATTAAAAAGTACAAAGCTAACCAATACAAGCTTGTAGCAGAATTAAAAACCATATTGGGTTTTGATCAGCATTGAATGTGCATGCAATCAATAGTGCCATGGTTTATATATTAATTATAATGTAATGATATTGGATTGATAGTGCCTTAGCAGCTACTTGTTAAATTTTGACATAATTTACATTAGTACCAATAAATGATAAGATTTTTGGCTGTGAAATTAAAACATTTTTAAAATTAAACAAAATTGGTAAAAGCAACTAAAAAGCATTCTGTTAATGAAAAAAAAAATCAAATACAAGAGATGGGAAAAATATTACAGAAGAAACAAAGAATATTAGCAAAATTAGAAAATTATAAAAAGTACAAAGGAAAAAAAAAGTGTTCCATGAAGTTAAGAGTAGTAATAAAGCTGCAGACTTTAAACCTTTAGGTACGCAGATCATGTTCAGCTCTGTTACATCTGGTTTTTGAACTTCTTACAAACTCCTAAGCAATGCAATCATTTGATTATTTATTTTTTAATTTTATAAAAAGAAGTGAAATGTATATTTAAAATATTTAAGAAGATAAATACTGAAAACAAATATGGTTTTATGAGATAAAACCAATGTTCAAAAAGAAATAAATATACAGTACTTCAGTTTAATAGTGAGAAAAAAAGTTATCAAAATTATATAATTCCAAAGAATAAAAATGTAAATATAAAATCAGTTCTATCAATTAAAGTTCTTAAACATGCACTAACAGTAACACATGTTAAGAACATTGACTTTTTAATTATGAATGGACAAAAACTCTTATAATTAAGAGTCAATCAATTCAGTTAAAATTTTGAAATTCTATTTTTTCAAGATATATTAATAGAAATGAAAAAAAAAAATCATATTTTTTTAAAAAAATACTGTGTTATATTATGCATGCAGATTATTTTGTTTACGTAATTTGACGTTATGTATTATTGGATATTGTGATTAGTGTTTACATTAGAAGACACTACATCACAAAAGGCCTATAAACCATTTACAGGCAATAAATAAAAGATTTCATTAGAAAAAATTTGGAGTTAAAAAATATAAATAACACAAAATAAGTTTTTTTTCCCCCATGTGTCATAGCAACCTGCTAACCCAGGACAACTGCTTGTAAAGCGGCTGTCGCTGACCTCTCAACCACCAATGATTATTGCTGTATTTTTTAATAAAAAAAATAACTGTTTAATTTACACAATTGGTGAAATCTTTTTGTGGTTAATTAAATTAATTGCCAAGATTGGATAATTTTGAAAGAAATAATTAGTTAATCATTCTTGCTAAATGTTATTTTAAATGTTTTTAAGATAAACTTATTGATGTAAAGGTTATAAACTTATTGATGTAAAGGTTATATATAGAGTTCGCAAAACAAACTCTTAACAAGCTTTAACCTGGTCTGGGGTTGAGGATATTCTCAAAGCTTGTTAAGAGTTTGTTTTGCGAACTCTATATATAACATTTGTAAATACGAGCTTTATTAAAATTAGGTCATGTGACATCTGACTTGATTTATTTTATAATTTTATTTTTTGCTGTAAAGGTAAAAAAAAATGGATCTAGCAAAAAAAGAAAAACCCTATATAATAACTAATCACTTTTCTTTGATTGTAGAGATTGAATGTGTCACCAAAAAGAAGTATGGGTAATTTTTTAGATATAAATTAAAATTTTGTACAAGAATATTCCCTTAGGTTTGTGACTGTTGAAAGAATAACAATTTTCTAATGAAGCATGAGAAGAGTTTACAAGAATCCACAATCTTAGATCATTCATAACAATTCCAAAGTACTTATTTTTGAAAATAAAAGTTAATGTGAAGCTGATTCATCTTTAGTTCTATATCAATATTTTGCAAAAAGTGTCACATTTTATAGACTAAATAATTATTGCAGTATATTTCAGTAAACATAAAACTTTTTATATTAAAACCTTATGGAAACAAAATGGGACCATAGTCTCAAAAGTATAAGAAAACCAAAATATCAATTAAATACATTTCACCTGCATTACAATACAAAAATAAAATGAAAAATAAAGTTCAGATGATAATACTTTATTCAGCAATAATTTGTGATAAATTTAAGAATTTGGTATAATATTTTAATTCAAGAAAACGTGGTAAGTAAAATACAGTTGTGTTTTTATTTATCTATTTTGACATGCTACACATGATACAGATAATTATTTTTATGAATTTATAGAGATATATAGAAAATTTTGTTTTTTCACTTTTCTTCATCAGTGTTAAACTTGTTTTCAGAAGAATTTAATCTACAATCAGAATTCAAAGAATAGAATTTATCTTAAAAAAGCAGTTTATATAGAAATTTGCAGATGAATTACAATTTATAAATGGAGAAATTGACTCTAAATTTGAGCCTTTTCAATTCTATTTTTCAATGTTTGAGATTTAATGTGAGTTTTTCACTTTGTATAAATTATTCTAAAGATATGGATTTGAGAGGACAACATTGGAATGATAAGACTAATTACTCAGTTCAATTAAGGATGCCAAAAACAGATAATTAAAGTTTATGCCTAACAATTTCTCAGTAAGTTGGTGAAATGGAGGCTTTTTTACATCATGTCCAGAATATTTTTCATCAAATCATAAAATGTTAAACCGGTCATGTGAAATTTTATATCATAATAAAAGAAAGTGATATAGGTACATTTTTATGAAGATGAAGGTGATATAGATATTTATTGACTTTTTTTCTGGAAGAACATGGATTATCCAAATGAATATCCAGCAGAGTTGAATTATATTTTGATTAATAGGCAAAATATATTTATCATAAGAAGTGATCTTCATTTAGTGAAATATAAGATATGTATTAATACAAAGCTAGAGATGCAAAAATTATTTTAAAAAGATAGTATTAATAACTGATATTTCCAGCCTTCAGAAATATTCCATTAAATATAAGCTAAAACTTACAATTCATTTTAAAATATCAACTGTTACTCTAAAAAAATGTCTACACAGATCATCTATATAAAAAGCAATAACTCACTAATAAATTTTCAACAGAGACAATGTAACATATAAAGAAAAAAAATATGTGTAAATAATTTTTTAGAAAAATATGTGGAATTTTGTACAGTACTTAAAAAATATGTAATGATTTAAAATATATCACTACGAATTGACAAAATAAACATTATGAAAGAAAATAGCTTCCAAAGGAAAAAACAATATTCCAGCATATAGAAGAAACATTGTTTTAGCAATAAATGAGATGTCATTGTTACTAAAAAAACATCTCAAAATATGTGGAAGAGTTTTACAAAGACCTATTCAATAATAAAAAACAATACAATTATTGGAAGTGATAAGTATTTTTTTAAAAACTAAAACATGCAATTAAATCTATAATAAATAGGAAAAAAAGAAATACACTAAATGAAAGAATTAGATTTATATTAAAAAAGCAAATGAAGAAATAGTGAAATTGTTATCAAATCTATACATTTTAAAATAAAAATAATATATCTGATGATTATATCACAGCTGTAATAAATAATACTGATATTTAACACAGGCAAAAATGAAGTCATTATTGATCTACCACCAGTTTTATATACAATTTTTACCGAAATTATTACAAAGTACATATTTAAAAAAATCGCTCGAGCTTCAAAAAGAAGATGAATTTAAAATGATTATTTATAGCTGCAGTAGATATTATATACAAATATTAAAAAAAAAAGAAAACAATCGGTGAGTATGAAAGGACATTATGTTTTGGGTTAACAGACTACAAAAAAGTTTTCGATTGTATAAGTACTTCAATCAAAGAATTGCAATATTATCAATTTCTGAAGAATATTTGTTAACTGTAATAATAGTGATTAGAATACAAATGAAACTAAGATTAACACTAGTAAAAGTTGTGTTTAAAGTGACACCATCTCTCCAAAACATTTGCAGCAGTTTTATGAGAAATGGTTTTTGAATTTAAATAAAAGGCTAAAAAATAAAACTATATGTTGATGTCATTACTTTTGAATAAAGTTTTAAAACTCTTAAAATCTTATAAAAGCTATTAGATGAAAGCAAAAATAAAAGAAAAATTAATAAAATAAACCTACATAAAAATTACTTAGTATCATCAAGATTTTATAGATAATACAAGCTTCAGAAACTGTTGAAAAAATTAACAGATGATAATAAGAATAAAGTAAAGTACTAAAGATAAATTCTAAAAAGAAAAAGGAAAAATGAAAACTGATTGCAATGAATTATAAATAATTAACTACAAATACCTCTATCAACTTATTAATATATCTTAAAATATAATGGACGAAATTAGCCATAGAATTAATCTTGTGCTTGGTACTTTCAATTTAAATGTTGTTTTAAAAAAAGATTTATAATAATTGTCTTTTACCAGGACTTTTATATAAATCTAATGATTGAATTTTTAATAACACAGGGGCAGACTGATTTTAAACAATATATCAATGTATGAAAAAGTATTTATTGGAAGTAATGGGGAAGAAAGTAAATTGTGAACAATGAGATATAATTAACATTGCTAAAAGAATTAAGAAAGTGAAATTGAAGCTAGTTTAGATTTATGCTAGAGGTAAAAAAATAGATAGACAATTGAAATCAAATGAATCTCAAGAGGTTGTAAAAGACTGAGATAAAGACAAAGTAGATAAAGGAGATAAAAAAGTTTCTGGAGGCTTGAGAATAGAAGAAGCTATGATTTTAAAAATTGGATTATTCATAAAGTGATTTTTCAAGAAGTGGAATAGCAATGTTTGATAATAATAATTCTGATATTATTATTTACAAATTATGTATAAATTTATTAAATGCACATAAGTAATATTTACTGAGACTATAACCTCGAGAATATGCGTGTAAAATGTGATAGTAAGGACCTCTACAGGTGTTTAACCACAAGCTCACATTATGGAAGAAAAGAGGGGGACCCTTCTTTACTTCAACCTACTTTCTATTTAAATAGGTGAAGCTAAGATCTGTGAGTGTGAAGCTATTCAATACCTCACTGAATAAGTCCACATTTCTTATTGACTCGTTGTAAATGGAAAGATTTCGTGAGTATTAATGTGTAATAAGAAATGTGGACTTAATCAGAGAAGTATTGAATAGCTTCACGCTCGCAGATCTAACCACTTCAGCTTCATCTATTTAAATAGAAAGTAGGTTGAAGTAAAGAAGGGTTCCCCTCTTTTCTTCCATAATGTAAGCTTGTGGTTAAATACCTGTAGAGGTCCCTACTATCGCATTTTACACGCATATTCTCGAGGTTATAGCCTCAGTAAAAATTATGTATGAAGATAATTTTTGGAAAACAGTCAGGAGTTGCATTTGGCTTTTGGAAGATGATATTGAAGGGATTGACTTACATAATGAAGATGGAATGTGTATAAAAATTATTCAACCGAATTCTTCAACGTTTCAAACATTGCATTGTATTTATAGCACAATATTTCAGAAATATATTAAAATTTTGTTATAGGAGTAAAAATCATATTAATTATGCCAGTAGTTCATATTATTATCAGAGGTTTTTCTTAAAATTGAAAATACTAAAAATAAATATTTAAGATCAAGAACAAGCTAAGAAATATTTTTGCCACCATCAGTTTTATTTATAAATAATGATCATTAATTAAAAAAGCTCTCTTATAAAGATAAATAAATGAAATTCATGTTTTAAAGAGTCAGAAAATTAATTTGATATATAAGGCAAATGTATTTAATGAAAATATATTCGTATCCTGCTTCATTCATTTCTGATAGAAATTTTATATATAATCCTCAAATTTACCTGACAGATCTAGACGGGAATATTTATGCATATATGCATGCACAACTAACTAAACGCTGATTTTTATATGCGCGCACATCCATAAAGTTTGCTGAACTATTAGTTCAGCTTTTCTCTTTCTTTTTTTTACTTTTGAATGCTTTTATGAACATGTTCATTGTTTACTCTACTTTCTTTAAAAATAACTTTATTAAAATATTGAAAAATTGATTTCCGCCTGCAGTCTTCTGGCTTTAAACAAACTTCAGTCCTTTCTTAGTTTTTAAAATCTTTTGTAATCATCTTTCATTTCAACACAATTAAAAATAATTCGTAGAAAATTGCTGTTATAAAACATTCATTTAACAAACTAACTAAATAAACGAAATAAATGATTATGCAGTGATGTGATGTATTGTGGCTTCTCCTTAATAGGTGATTTTTGTGCTGCCATCTATCTTTATTTTATTAAATTGATAAAGTATTGGTATATGTTCAAACACCTCTATTCTATCATAATAAAATTTCAAAAACTTTTTTACTAAATATATATTTTATTTTTAGCTTTTTTGTGTAGTCTTCATGTCCCAAAATCCATTTCTCAATATTTTGAATTATATTTTTGCGTTTTCATGATTTTTTCGGCTGAATTTTTGATAGGCTACTCAGCTTAAACCATATCCAAGATGACTAATAGAAGTTACTGTTTTATCTGCTGCAATGAAATATAATAAATTCAAGTTATGCATACAAAAAAAAACAATGAATAATAACAATCAGTACTGTTATATTAAATCACCTCTCATTTATGTGAGCATACACCTTCCATATTATATATTAATTTTAATAAGTTTTGCGTAAATTATAGTAAAAAAACAAAACAGTTCTTATCTGCAGATATATATGTAAATACATAAATATAAAAATGCAGTTATTCATTAATGATTATTGTTATCACCATCATTATTAATATAGTCTGTTGCACAAAAAAATATATCACATTTAAATTCAATTGATTAAATATTCCTTTAAAGTTTTCTCGGGAATCTAAGAATAAATGTTGAACTCTCATTTCTACAATGTAGCCTGACTTTTTCATATTCACAAGTATATCCGTGTTTGCCGCATATGAATCCGGGAAGGTTGGATATTTTATATCTACCTATAATTGTATTTAAATTATTACAATTTTTAATATATTAAAACCTTTAAATATATAAAATTGAAATTTTAGCAATTTCTCTCATATAAAGTGAACACAGCTTCAATAGGTCAATTACATTAAATTGATTACACAATGGGATGATAGATATATGTGCTACGTAAACTATATATATATATATATATATATATATATATAGTTTACGTATATATATATATATATATAAAACAATTTATTTCCCGTATGTTCCACCTTTTTCTAAAATGCTAAAGGTTTCTACAGTTATCTTAGGTCGTTAAAAAGTATAGTTTATGGTCGACTGTTAATTATATATATGAAAGTTGCCTTAGATTTAAAATTTTGAAGTGTTTGAAGAATTTAAATTTAATATTACAAAATAAGTACTAATCCATAGAAACCATAAATATACGAATTAACTAAAGGAAAAATAAAAACATAATAAAAACACAGAATTACTTCTCTATAAAACTGCTTTAATATTTCAACCATCAGACCGGTTTTCATCAGAAAGCAAAAAATAAGTACTAAGCAATGTTTACTAGAAACTGTTTATGATATCTATTTTCACTTTTTGGAGATTTGAGATATGATTTATTCTTATCAAAGTCAGATTATATATAACCTAAGGATAGAAGTCTACATTGTTTGGTATCTTCAACATATATACTTTTTTTTTTTGCTATTCGTATTTTTTTTCTTCAACTAATTTTGAAACATATTTTTTCCATTTATATTTCAATCAAAAGCCTAATTTCAAAGTAGTATTTTTTTCCTTCATTTTTGATTACTTATTTTGCCTAAAATAATCATGAAACATTATATTCTTCCAAAATAAAGTAATGTATAATTTGTCTTAGATGTGGCGACATTTGAGTAACAGAAATAATAGGATTGTGTTTAAATCATTATATTCTTACATAAATATGTGTGATGAGAAAAAATGTATACTTCTAGAGATAATGTTATTAATCCTCAAGAATTATTTGTTAAAAAAAACTTTAGCTAAGCAATACAAAATCATGTGATTATAATATTATGATCAAATATTAAGAAAGCATTATGTCACATTTATTTCTAGTCTTATTGTGATGAAATAATAAAATTCATTTGAATAATATTTATGGTGGTTTATTTCTGATTTTTACAAAACTGCTAGATGTGCTAAAATTTATTAATTAAAAAATAAGTTAACAAATTCTGAAGAATCATATAGACTGTGGCATAGCAATATAAAAGCACTGAATAATCATCAATTAACACAAACTATCTAAAATTAAAATGACTACTTTAAAATTGATTTATCATATATTGCCAATCTATCTTTCTAGTAGTGTCAAAAATATTAAATCTTGATTAACTTCCATATTTTGACAATGCATTGAACATTAATTGAGTTAGTTTGCACCCAATGGTGGAAATTCAAAAAGAAATTAGACTAATAAAGCTTTGTAGTATTATATTAAGTGTTTAGCACCCATTTTTAAAAGATTAAAAATACTGCAAATGAATTATAATTGTGATCATTAAAATTTAGATTACTGAACTAGTTTTAAAAAGCTAAATATTTGAAATTGATTTATGTTTAAATGTCAAAACTTAAATTTTTTTAATAATAAACATGTTCAGTTTAATATGAACAAAATAATGGTCACTGGATAATAACACTTAACAAGTCATTCTGCTTGAATAAAGTGTTTATAAATCACAAGGTGAACATAGAAGTTTGTTACTGTTATCATTTAGTGTCCAATAACTAATCAGTGCTTGACATAATGATTTATAAATAGAGAGTTTTGGAAGGGTGAGAAGATTCATGTTTGTCAATTAAAGTTTGAGGAATTGCTATTTTAATATAAACCAAGCACTGATTGTATGTATATATATATATATATATATATATATATACATATCTATCCATATATATATATATATATATATATGGAAGATTAAGATCTGGCCCAACTCATGAGTGGTAGTTGTGCATGAAATACATATATTAGGGTTCATGTTTCTTTTATGCATGAGTGTGGTCATGTGTATTAATTGCCTGAGATAGAGTGGAAGATGAATAGACTAAAAAATCCTGACTTCAAATCCCTGGATTTACATATATAAGAAACATTCAATATAAGCAAATTACATACTGCCTTATAATTATATAATGACTGTAAGTAAATATAACCATCACTGTTATCTAACACATTAAATCTTATTTCATAGAGATTAGCCAGATAAAAGTTATTATTTGTTGTTTTACAAAAAAAAACAAAAAAAAAAAACATTGATGTTAAGAACAATTTTGTTCAATTGTGGGAATGAAAGTTACAACTGAAAATTAATGAAAGATCAATAGTAGATGTATAAATGAGCTTTCAATTTAATGCATATATTTATAAAAAAAATATAACCAAATATTCCACTAGCATATGCAATAACACATTATAAATCTATTAATATAAAGGATTGAAAATTTTGTAATTTTTAAAAAGAGGAATAATAATAATAATAATAATAATAATAATAATAATAATAATAATAATAATAATAATAATAATAATAATAATAATAATAATAATAATAATAATAATAATAATAATAATAATAATAATAATAATAATAATAATAATAATAATAATATTCAAGAAATAGCTCATTATCGGAGGTTGACTTCCTCTTTAATAATAACACATTGTATAATTTGACTAAATAAACTAACTATCATTGTATAATAGAGATTTTAAAATATAAATTACAATGGTAATCAAAAATAAATATCAAATCTGAATAAAAATTATGATTGTTTTCAGGAAAGGAGTTTTCAAGAAAACATAGATTTCGATTTTCTTAGCTTAAGGATAACAGCCTAATCTGAGTTAATAAGAAAAACTAACACTATAAGAAAGAATAGTGCATCTACTCACACTAAAATAAGAAGAAGCTATGCAGTTGCAGAAGCTATCAAAATTATAAAGAATAAAATATTATTATACATTATTAAAGTTATCATGATAGAGTTAACCTACTTCTAAAAATTTCATATTTACTGGGGGAAAAAATCATCACGTTTATTTTATTTTTGATCAAATGGAATACATTTTAACATCTATCTATCTGATGATTAACTGGATTACTACCGTGATATACAAGCAGAATCTGCAGTATCTAACCCCATCTCTACAGTAATGCATTTCTAAGCTTATTTTAAATTGGAAATTAGAAATTTTTGTTCATCAGCAAAATAGTTTAATTTTGTATCATATAACTTTTTTATTTCCTGCAATGGTGGCTCCTACTTTCATTCATAGCTTAATTAATACAAGTATAAACTGACATCACTACTGATAGGGGGTACTTATTTGGCATTTGGAATCTAGATAATTCGTTTCCCATATTTAGACAAATGTATGAATGTGACAGCAAATCTTTTACCTTTCAATTTTAATTGTGGCAATTCATCATTTAAGAAATGTTTTGCATGTTAATGAATTAACTTTAAATTCTGATGCTAATGCTATTATTAATAAAACAGGGTCTATTGAAATACATTTAACAAATCACATTCCTAGAGGAAAAACAATTCTGGATATAATGAATGTAAGGGATTATATTGTAAATGTTGATTTACACGATGTTAAGGATATATATGTTGAGAAAAAAAAAAAGGTTAGTGAAAATTAAAAATAAGAAAAATGCATTATTTTATAATTTAATGTTTAACGTATAGAAATGTGTTAGCCAAAAAAAATAAACAAATAAAAATAAGTGTGTAACTGTCAGAAATTTGTATTTTAGTTATTTTTAAGATGTAAGGAATGGTAAGTAAAAACAATAGTATAGTGTGTGTGTGTGAACAACGAGGTAAGTAGGAGTACTGAAGGAACACTAAAATATTTTGAAAATATAATTATCAGTTTGAAGGAAAAAATGGGAATGTAAAGATGGTGAGTTTATTATCAAGATTTGATAATGAGTAAATTTAAATGAGGTCTGTAGACTTAATTTGAGTTAAAATATTTGGCGATAATAGTGAATGTATTGGAAGTGTTCACTTGAGATTTACTTAAAATAAAAATTTTAAATTTACTGGGGGGGGGGGTTATATGAAATATTAGATGAGTTAATTTTTAATATTTTTTTTACTATTATTATATAGAAAGAAATATATACACATAGAGAAATAGAGAGAGAGATAGAGATAGAGAGAGAGAGAGAGAGAGAGAGAGGAGAATAAAGATGCAATAGTGGATGTACAAAAGGAAAGGTATGTTTATATTTAGGGACATATATGAGATAAAAGATAATGTGGATGAAGATAGTAATAGAGAATGTATTGTTAAATGTGATTTGTTAAAGAGAATATCGCAAAATAGTAATAAGAAAAGAAATTTAAATAAAATTCAAAAGTATAGATATAAAACTTAGTTCAATAAATATGCGAGTAGGTTGCGATATGAATATAAAGAAAGAGTTGAATCATATTTTAATGTTGTTGTTCACAGATAAGTTTGTATTATCATCGAAAATCTCATCTCTAATGCTTTATTATTATTCCACTAACTTTTTTTTTTTGCTTGGAATTGGAATAGCAATACTTATTTGTCGCGGATTCCAGCTAATAAATATATTTTGCAAAGACAATAAGATGGAGTTACAAATTATATTTCCTCGCGCGTTGCTTGACGTATTAACAGCAATATAGATCTACGTTTATTCATCAAGACTATACTTACATTGAAGACAGTCTAATCTTTGCTCCGAGACAGATGAAAAAAGAACTCTCTGATGAATATTTAATAGAGAAATAACTTAATCAGGATGACTTGAGATTTGATTTACGGTCTTCAGGTTGCGTAAAAAGATAAAACTATTTTTAGAATTAAAAAAAAATACCAAAATATAAATGAATCTTTCTTCTGAGTTTTAAAAACTGCATTATGAAAGTTATTAAGATTATTTTTTCTTTACAGTGGTCCCTTGTAGGCTCTTATTGATCAATTCTATCTCTTAGATTTATTGTCGTGATCCGGAATTTTGAGCAGCTAATCCTCGTTTCTTCAGCTTCGCTGATTTCCACTCTGGGTTGTCAATAAAACCTAACTAACCTGAGGTTTCCTCGTCTAATGTTGCCATCCATTCTTCTTGTGATTTATTTCCTTTACTTTCTATTTCAAGAACAAATATCCTCCGCATAATTCAAAATCTATTGCAGCATTTTAATTTTAAAAAAATTTCCCGATGATAAAAATAGAAATCGGGCAATTGATACAAACAGACGAATGCTTATTATTTAGTAAAATATAAAGGATATTTTATCTAACAGAAATGTAAATCATTTCCAGAATTATTAACTTTTAAACAAAACCAACCCCGTATTATTTCTTTATCGGAGAAGCGATTATTTTGTAATTTTAAATTTTGATGAACAGAATGTGTGTTTATATATCATAATGACATTTAAAAGCCTCATGAAAAAGTTTACGATGCTCACATATTTGGAACGTAAAATAAATTGGGCGAATAAAAGAAAGCATTGATCATCAATGATGATAGTCATAATTTTCTCATTTGGTCATGGTGACTTTTTTATTCTGGCACAAAATATTAATCTATTCACGTCTCTAGAATGAATTTGGTTAATTAAAGGAATACATAAGCTGACAAAATTATCATTAATAACGTATCTCTTTAATCATTTATTTATTTCAACGTGTCTTCAATAAAAATAACAATATACATTTACAACTATTTATGCTGAGAAAAAATAACTGGGTCTAGTGTTTATTACAACGTTATCTCATTTGCTTTTTGACAGAAATCTTACTATACACACTCAAACACACGAAATAAATTGCTGTGCTTAAAAAAGTAGCAAGCAATGGCAAATAATTTCAGTAATGATAGCGTTTTACTATGTATTTCTAAATTTTTTTGATTAGTTATCCTTGTGCAACTTCTGAAATATATCTTAAGGTACATATACATACAAGGCATATAGACATTTGAAAATGCAATATATATATATATGTAAAATTAAGAGTGTGCTAATATATATCCGATATATGTAATATACAAATCAATATATATATATATCAAAATACAGTACAATTTATATAAATTATATTCTTTTAGAAGTACGTTCGACTATACACTTTGTAGTCTTTATCAACTATATAACGTTGAATAATCAAAACGAGACAACCCTTAATAATACCCATAGTTCAATTCAGATTTTCCACAATTCTGTTATCTTAACATTTGATGACTGGCGATTCATTAACATTTGACGATTTCTTGAAATCAACATAGCTCTTTTATTTTACGTTTATTACAACGTTCAATTTGAATAATTTTCATATTTTTATAATCAAATTTAAATCCATATTGACAAGATTTATTATGATCAAACATAACAGATGATGAAGGTTTATTTACATCTGTTCCATATTGATTCTCTTTTTGAATTCTATTATATAAAAACATATGTTCTTTTATTCTTTTCTCAAATGTACACTTAGATTCACCAATGTATTGTATGCCGCATCCACATATCAATCTATATATTTATTCCATATGAATCACATGTACCTATGTGTCATAAGCTGTCTGGATTGAAATCATTCTTATTTCAAAATGAAAAATTATGCAAATATTCTAGTGATAAAATTAAAAATGTACATTTATTTGTTAATGACTTGTTGAAAATTGGTTATTATAAAAATGCAATTGCTAATATTATTAAAGATTTAAAAGAAATCAACACTATAATAAAATTAAAAATAAAAATATCAAAATGAAATGGATTTCAATGCCATTTATATCAGATGAGCATGTCAAGTTTATTAGGAAAATTTATGTTTTGTGTCATATTGCTTTTTTCTCTACAAATAACATAAATAGATTGCTTAATAATTTTAAAATTCAAAATTCAAAGTTTAATCAAAATTCTATTATATATAGATTGATATGTGGATGCGGCGTACAATACATTGGTGAATATAAGTGTACATTTGAGAAGAGAATAAAAGAACATATGCTTTTATATAATAGAATTCAAAAAGAGAATCAATATGGAACAAATGTAAATAAACCTTCATCATCTGTTATATTTGATCATAATAAATCTTGTCAATATGGATTTAAATTTGATTATAAAAATATGAAAATTATTCAAATTGAACGTTGTCATAATAAACGTAAAATAAAAGAGGCTATGTTGATTTCAAGAAATCGTCAAATGTTAATGAATCGCCAGTCATCAAATGTTAAGATAACAGAATTGTGGGAAATCTGAATTGAACTATGGGTATTGTTAAGGGTTGTCTCGTTTTGATTATTCAACTTTATATAGTTGATAAAGACTATAGTCGAAAGTACTTCTAAAAGAATATAATTTATATAAATTGTACTGTATTTTGATATATATATATATATATTGATTTGTATATTACATATATTGTGAAACGAATACAGATATCAAACTTTATTTATTATATATATATATATATATATATATATATATAAATATATATATATATAAATAAAGTTTATATATATATATATATATATCAAAGAATATATATATATATATATATATATTCTTTGATTTACAAGCATCAAACTTTCTGCAATTACAACTTTAATACCATTCACTTCAGATAATTATATTAAGAATTGTTATTGAGCATTTTGTAAGCTAGAGATTTTTATACTTAAGCCAGATGTAAACTTTAAACATAATAAATTTTGTATCTGATTCTAATTAAATACACTTGTAAATCGAATTGTAATAATTTTATGCCAATAAACATCGCATGATCACTATTATTTATGCTTGCTCTTAACTGTTATTAAAACAGACAAAATTCTCTTTACATACTGCTACTCAGTGCAAGCCAGAATAATCAATGAATGCCAGAAGGCTTGTGCATAAAATCCCCATCTAGGGTCTACTCATCCAATATCCCCAGAATAGTTTCTGGCTTGTGGCCTTCATCAGCGAGGAGCCTTTGACCCAAGAGCACTGCACCTAGATTTTAGAATCTAATGCAACCCTCCTGCAGCCACCTTTTATCTCTATTTAATTACAAAACTATGAGACTTAAATTGAAAACACCTTAATATATTCAATCCAAGCTCATCAGCTTATATAGTCAAATAGGTCTGAACTCAGTTCAGTACCTATACATTTTGGTGTTTTTGGATCTTTAATAACCATAGACACCACTATCCTATCAGGCAGGATTGGTTTTAAGCCAATAAACATCACATGATCACTATTTATTATGCTTACACTTAACTGTTATTAAAACAGGCAAACCTCTACATATGTATTGTCACTCAGGTCAAGCCAGAATATTCAATGGATGACAGAAGGCTTGTGCATAAAATCCCCATCTAGTGTCTACTCATCCAATATTCCCAGACTAGTTTCTTGATTGTGGCCTTTGTCAGTGAGGAGCCTTGGATCTGAGAGCACTGCACTTAGATCTTAGGATCTAATTCAACCCTCCAGCAGCCATCTTTTATCACTACTTAACTCAAAACTATGAGACTTCAATTGAAAAGACCTTAATATTTTCAATCCAAGCTTATCAGCTTATATAGTCATATAGGTCTGAACTTGGTTTAGTACCTATACATTTTGGTATCTTTGGTTTTTTAATAACCATTGCCACCACTATCCTATTAGGCAGGATAGGTTTTAATGCAATAAACATCACATGATCACTATTTCTTATGCTTGCTCTTAACTGTTATTAAAACAGGCAAAGCTCTCTATAAATATTGCCACTTAGTGCAAGCCAGAGTAATCAATTGATGCCAGAATGCTTAGGCATAAAATCCTCATCTTGTACCTTCTCATCCAATATCCCCGGACTAGTTTCTGGCTTGTGGCCTTCATCAGTGAGGAGTCTTGGATCTGAGAGCACTGCACCTAGATCTTAGGATCCAGCAGCCTCCTTTTATCTCTTCTTAACTACAAAACTATGAGTTTTAAATTGAAAACATCTTAATATTTTCAATCCAAGCTCATCAGCTTATATAGTCTTATTGGTCTGAACTCATTTCAGTACCTATACATTTTGGTGTCTTTGGTTTTTTAATAACCATAGCCACAACTATTCTATTAGGCAGGTTTGGTTTTAATCCAATAAACATCACATGATCACTATTTCTTATGCTTGCTCTTAACTGTTATTAAAACAGGCAAAACTGTCTATACATATTGTCACTCAGTGCAAGCCAGAGTAATCAATGGATACCAGAAGGCTTGTGCATAAAATCCCCATCTAGAGCTTACTCATCCTATATAAGCTGATAAGTTTGGATTAAAAATATTAAGGTGTTTTCAATTTAAGTCTCATAGTTTTGTAGTTAAGTAGAAATAAAATGTGGCTGCTGGAGGGTTGCATTGGGTCCTAAGACCTAGGTGCAGTGCTATCATATACAAGGCTCTTCACTGATGAAGGCCACAAGCCACAAACTATTCTGGGGATCCCCATCTACTGCTTACTCATCCTATATAATCTGATGAGTGTGGATTAAAAATATTAAGGTGTTTTCCATTTAAGTCTCATAGTTTTGTAGTTAATTAGAAATAAAAGGTGGCTGCTGGAGGGTTACATTAGGTCCTACGATTTAGGTGCAGTGCTCTCAGATCCGAGGCTCCTCACTGATGAAGTACCACAAGCCAGAAACTGGTCTGGAGATATTGGATGAGTAGGCAGTAGATGGGATTTTATGCCCAAGCATTCTGGCAACCATTGATTACTTTGGCTTGCACTGAGTGGTGATATGTATAGAGAGTTTTGCTTGTTTTAGTAATAATTTTATATTGATAATAATAAATAGATGATAAAGATACACATAATAGTTTGTGACTCTGGGCCAATTAAAAAATTCTGGTTTATCATGTATCATATTTGAGTAGACATTGCCTTGTTTAGATATTTTATTTCAAGAACAAGTAAAACAAGAGAAATCTTAAATACATCTAAAAATGTTTCTATATTTTTTTGTCAGTGAGTCTTGTTTTTCTACCTTAGCTTAATTCTATGCAACTATCCATCAGTACAGAAGTCAGCTAATCTCTCTCACTAAGGATGCACTTTGAAACAACCTTTTCACTTTTTCAAGCAAGAAAGACATACTTAACTTTATATAGATTTTTTTTTAGATTTACTTAATATTTAAATTAATGTATAATTTTTTTAACCTATATTGCAAACTGTTTATTCCATCACACATTCCTGAAAAAGACAGTCAGATAACCTCTCTTAACATGGATGCACTTTGAAACATCTACTTCACTTTTTTAAGCCAGAAAGATATACAGCACACATGTTGTAACTTCATATACAGATTTTTTAGATATATTTAAATTTAATTTCATATATACCACTACATATTCCTGAAGCATATGACCAAAGATAGACATGTGAAAAAGATAAATGATACCAAGATGGACATCCCATGTTGAGCCAGAATTGTCAGTTGATCCAGATCACAATCTCTTCACATAACTTCATCATTCATTTAGAAATATATGGATAGCAAATTATTATAGTTTAAGTACTAGTGTCAGACTTTCTGCACTGATGACATTGACTTTATGCAGCTATAATAATGATTAGTACTAAATATTTATTAAATTAGAGATTATTTTTAGCCCAAATATACACTTTAAAACTCATTAAAAAAATTGTATGACCATAATGTTATAGAGCTATCAATACTTAAGTTTCCTTGCTCATTTCAACTGTTTCGATAATTTTATCTACACCACTTGTATGTAAAGTAGGGACTGGTTTCTATCCACTTTTACCATCTTAATGAGAGATATAAGTATATTGTGCTTTAATATATATTTTCAAGTTTTTTGTTTTTATTAGTGCATCTTTCCACCTCAAGAACGTGTGATAAAAGGATAGCTTCAAATATATCTAAATATATACATCGTTAAAAGTCAGTCAACACTTAGACAATCACAATATCAATAACAATCAACAATTTCAAACTGTTGTCAAGGCAACTTCTTTTTAAAAATAAAGGTGGAAATACTTATATATATATAACATGCACATTAGAATGGTTCATACTGTGTTGTTATCACAAAATATGCCAATAATGCATTACAATTATTTTTAATAAAAAATAAATAATCAACACAGTTATAGAGACATTGCTTTGATTACGTTCCATTATATTTCTCTTTTTTACTGATGAAAGTTAGTCTAGGTTGTTTGGTTAAAAACTTTTGAAGTTATAAAGTTTCAACTACCTAAATCTTTTTAGTTGGATTTCAGTCTCAGGTTAATATCAAAATAAAGGAAAGTGTATATCTCAATGATTCAATTTCTCCAAAAACTATTTCTTATTATTTAAAAAGTTGAACAGAAGCTGGCAGGTCTATTTTGATTCAATGACATTGTTTTTTGAATAAACTGCTCTTCTACCATATTTGATAATTTTTGATTAAATGAATCAAATAGTCATTAATTTCACCGTGATAAAAATTTTTTTTTTTTTAAAAAAATATTTGTTTTTTATTTTGAACCTATAGGTTTCACAGTATTAGACAAAAAA
Source organism: Epiperipatus broadwayi (assembly GCA_028023455.1). Taxonomy (NCBI): domain Eukaryota; kingdom Metazoa; phylum Onychophora; class Udeonychophora; order Euonychophora; family Peripatidae; genus Epiperipatus; species Epiperipatus broadwayi. The sequence goes on along the minus strand of JAQFVV010000179.1, from coordinate 2,582,080 downwards.
GATTTAGCAAACTCTGATCTTGGAATCCAGCGTTAGAAACTTTATATTATATAGCAATATGCTCTTCTGTCAATCTTGATAATTAAATCAAGCAGAACTTATTTAAACTGCTAAGACTATTGCAAATAAATTAACTGAATTCATAATACCGACAAAAGAATAATCAATAGCTTCGCAGATTTATAAATACATATGTGATGTCTTGTGTGTGTGTGTGTTTTTGAGCATACTTTTTGTGTTTAATAAAAAGCAGTAAATTTAATTCTTTTTTTACTTACATCCACATGAATATATACATGTTTTTTTTTTTTTTCATTATAGTAATGATATATGAAATTCAAACAAAAATAACCATCCCACCAATAAGCTATGGATGAATAATGCTATATGTCATTACTGACCGTTAGAGAATAGAAAAAATCTATTTTTTATTGTTTGATAACGTGAGAGTTTTATTTATCAATAGACTAGAAGAAAGTTAGTTTACTTCCGCTTGAATTTTATACCCATTAAGGTTTGCCTATTTGATATATTCTTTAAGATAAGCGCAAACTATTTGGTTTATATATGTGTGTGTGAAAGAAAAATTAATCAGTCCACAAATAGCCAAAGCAGAAAAAAAAGATTTCACTAAAATTTTTCGAGAAAAATCTTGAAAAAAAAAAAGAATTAAATGGTGATGGTATTATTAGGGTTTGTCGTTTACTTTTTGTGAAAAAATAATTAACTGTGTGATATATAAATGGTTGACCTATTAGGTTGGATGTAAATTAATTATATATAAAGAAAAGCTTGATTGAAAATCCAAGTTGTTAAAAAATTTCTAAATTGAACCAAGATTTAAATTCCAAGATGATGGCAAGCAAGAGAGATATTTAGATAAATAATGGTTCAGAAATGCCAACTTTTAAAAGCGCATGTGTTTTTTTTATTAATAATTTACCTTTAATAAAATGGATGAAATAGATTTTGAAAAGTTTTTTATAGGCAAAAGATCTCTCATAGTAAAAGAAAAGACATTGCTCATCAGATTTCTTATATAAGAATAGCTTATTAACAACGAATAATTGCTTAGCTAATTATTAATGTGTTTGGTACTTTGAATGTTTTATAAGTTTTGTCAGCTCCGATTCAAACACAAACTTAAGAATGTCTTATTTATAACTTCAAAAATATCTTCTTTTCTTATACATATATAAATGTAGCATTTTTTTGTAATATTTTTTTCCACTTGTATTATTATATTTGAAAATTATTCTTAAATTCATTTTTTTTTAAAAATAAAGTTCTAATTTTGTCAAGCGTTGATGATCGAGTGGTCAGCACAACTGCCTTACAACCAGTTGTCCCGGGTTCGCTTCCCGGCCGATGCTATGACACATGAGAAAAAAAGTTCTAATTTTCAATCATTTGAGCAATGGATTTCGGTACATTAATTTATTACTTCAATTTATTACTATAATAAGGCTTGTGACTGTAATAGGGCGTTTTTATATTTAGTAAAAAAATCAATAATCTCATTGGTTATTGCTCAAGAATTCAAAGAAGTTGGAGAATTAGAAAGTGATAGACATTAGCCTCGATCCATTAACAGTAAGATCCAGATTCCACACTCTACCCCCCCCCCCCCAGAGGTTAGAGTCTATATATAAATGTTTACGCTATATACGCCAGTACTAAAGTTTAATCGTCAAGATAATTTAAAAAAAAAGACATGTACCAGAATTCATGGGTGACCAATAAATTATATTTAATATAAACTAAGATATTTTTCATAACTAGCACGATTAAGACCCAAATACTACCCGGAATCGTAACTTATCCTCTTAGTTACCGATTATATAAATATGTGTGCTGCTATAAATATCAAATCATATAAAACATCTTGAAAATTTTTGAAAACGAATAATAATCAATATTTTCTAATTAAAATTGTATAATATGTTTTTAAATAACTTTTTTTTTAGATTCTTTAAAAACTAATTTAATTTTCTTACTTTTAAAAGCCTGTCAAATGGAAAATGTTTGAATATTTATTTATTAAAAATAAATTTAGTAAATAGAACATATTAATATTGAACTTAGCAATGATATAAAATTTAGTTAAATAAGTTTACAAAATGCAGTAATTAAAAATAAATTTATACAATTCTGTCTCTTTATATATATATATAATTACTATATATAGATATATTAAAAAACTAAAGGTGTAGAACGATCACAATACGTTCATTATATATATTGGAAAAAAAGAGAAAGGCATAGAACAATCACAAAAAACTCATTATAAATCAAAAATCTCACTTTATTTTTTTCATAAAAAAATATGAAAGAATAGACGTGACTCAATAGGATGGTGCATGTTGGTGAAATATTTTTAATTTTTATTTCTTACTTTAGTCTCTAAAGTAGAAATAGTTAGATGCCCATTAATTGAATGGTTAAATATGTTAACTATGGAATTGTAGATGAAAACATTTAAAGCATACTTGGAAATTATCAATTATCTCAAAAACTGTTCAAACTCTACCTGGGTTCTACCTATACAATCATGACGGGAAGATGTGATGAATATTTTACCATGTATGTGTTTGTGTGTATAAAAATTATTAAAACGAGAACATTAAAACACTCTCTTTTAATTTATTGCCAAAATAAGTTACAGATACACACATATAGATATATGTAATAATAAATAATATTTTAATATTGAATAATTATAATGTCATGTGAAATTTACCAAGGCTATTTTCAATAATAATTGAACTGCCTAGCTGCCATATTCAATAACTATAACAATAAAAAAATGGGTCAAAAATATGGACCGCTTCTCACTCGTATTGTAGATCTTTATATTTACTGTGAAAAGTTATTGAATATGACAGTTTTAGAGAGCAGTTCAATTATTATTGAAAATAGACTTGGTAAATTTTATATGACATTTTATTTACATATACCTATATATGTATATTAATGTAAAAATATTAAAACTGAGTTTAAATATAAAATTTAGTACGATTTATTGTACCAAATATACTTTTAATGCTATCAGATCTGTTTCAGAGGAACACTTCCATTAAATGTGTCAAAATCTTAAGTATGATTAATATCAAATTTAAATAGTTTATTTTTTTTTATATATTTTAATAGATTTTATTTGCTTTATGTTAAAATGTAAAAAATAAATATACTGAAATATTTGCTAAAAAAGGAGGTTGCCTTGACAACAGTTTGAAATTCTTGATTGGGATTGTTTAAGTGTTGATGAGTTTCTAATGGTTACTTATAAACCCATTTAGATTTGAGCATTATTGCACTTATTAATTAAGTAATACTTTCAGTGTAATTTGAAAGTTATAATTGCAATTTATAATGTTATAATAGATTATTTATTAGTCTACATTTAGAACAGGTTGTATTTACCTGTTTAAGGAGGATTATTTAACTTCCTTCTATCAATAATTTTAATCTCTGTGACAAGTTGCAATCTTTAGTATCTATACAAATATATGGGGCCATTAATAAAGATGGTATTCAACCTTTATTGCTAAAAGGAGGTTACCTTGATAATAGTTTGAAATTCTTGAATGTTATCTATATTGGGATTGTCTAAGTGTTGCCTGTTTTCGATGTTACTTATAAACCATTTAGCCTTGAGCATTATTACACTTATTATTGAAATAATACTTTGGGTGTAATTAGTCTGCATTTAGAACAAGTTATATTTACCTGATGTATTAGACCAACTGCAACTGTTTATATTTGTATCAATCCACTGATAACTAGCTAGTCTTGTGATCTGACCAAAATAATGTGTACACAGATCTCATACATGCCATTTTTAGCAACAAAGAAATGTGTACATGGATATTGCACATTGTATTTTGGCAAGATGTATAAAATTATCAGTCAGGTTGATATTAATGTGAACAGGCATAGTAGGTCTAATACATGCTCCATGTTTTAGGACTAAAAACAATTAAATTAAAAAAAAATATTAATAAATATATATCATTTTCAATAACAAATGCATTTAAATGTGTACGACTTTAAAATATATAAGACTTTTAACAAAGAAAAAAGAAATGTGAGTATTGTGACTTCCAACACTAAAAACTTTTAAGAATGACTTTAGAAATAAAAGTAAAATATGATAAAATAATAATAAAAATTGCTTCTTTAAATATGTACCAAACAAACACTAAATGATTTTGATTTTTAAGTAATTTGTATAAAAATACATTAACTATATTTCTATGATACTTAGCATGTAATATATAACAGGAATTTACCATCAAAACTATATTTTTCACATATAATATAATCATACAAAATGAAGATCTACAGTAAAAATTTTCCCTTAAAAATGTGCCATATCATTGCAAAGTATGCTGGGATTTTCATTTTACTGGTAATAAACATCATTTTTACAAGAAAATAAACCAAAATCCCCCCCCCCCACCTCAATACATATTACTTATTACACTTTTATTATGCTTTTATTTATCCTGGTGGAAATATTTTTTTCGTGTTGTTAAGTATTGCTAAAAAGATGTTTTTATTTTTGTGTATTCATTTCCATATGAATTCTGCTATATAGGAGTCCAGATGCTGTCTTACTGTCCCTTGTTGATGCTTGTTTTGCCATTTGGTGGAATCCCACAAGTCTCTCAATATTTTGGGTATGCATTCTTATATCTACATTCCCAAAATTGTATGTTTGTTTGACTTGGAAATGGTCATAATTGGTTTCACATAATTCATTGGTTTTGTACACCTTTCAACAGTCTGAATATATTGTAGAACTCTCTTCAACCTTACATTTGATGGTTTCCATGAAAATTGCCACTTTCCTGTCTTCGATTTTGGTAATAAAACATTCATCTCTTTCCCTACATATGCCACTAAACACCCACTGCTCAGGAAGTATTCAACCTTTTTGATTATTTCTTCTGGAAAATAGGCCTTCATCCATCTCCATGAGTTTGTTAACCTCTCCAATTTTTCGGTTTATCCATTTTAACATAGCAGTAATATAAATTTCTTTCATATAGTTATTCCAGTCAATGACTGTTTTACTTGATAATTCAACCTCATGTTCCCTCCATTCTACAGGGGTTAATTTTTGAGACTAACTCTATATGAATCATATTATAGTTAGAATAGGAATTCTTGAACCTTCCAACCACATCTGTTTGTGAATGCCAATTTTAGTGTTGTATCCTCAGATGTTACAATGCCATTGCTTGTCTAAGGTGTGCATGTACAAGCTTGTGTTATGTCCATTCAGACATACTTTCATTGATGGCAGCATGCCTTGTTGTTGCAAGTAGAGCACTGCATCTATTTCTGTACTTGGTAATTTCCAAATATTCATCATTTTTAATGACACAAATTCTTTAATATGCAATGAAAATCACAATGCAAAAAGAAACTCTTGCCAGAAAGAAATCTAGACAATAACTGAAAATGTCAAAGTATGGCAAAAATAAAAAGATCGAGTTGATAAGAACAAACATGTTTTGTTACATATCGCAGGGATTATTTTGTTTCAGTTTGATCATTGCTACATTATAAATTTATTAAAGGTGTGAAAAGGTCTCCTATCTCCCCTATGCTACATCATAGCTCTAATACCAAAGTACCATTTACCTGTTAAAGAGGTTTATTTAAACTTTTTTCTATCAACAATTTCAATGTCTGTGGTCAAATTGCAATCTTTAGTGTTTATGTAAATAGATGGGACCACCGCTATTGCTAAAAATGAGATTGCCTTTACAACAGTTTGAAATTCTTAATTGTTATCTATATCGTGATTGTCTAAGTGTTATTTAGTTCCTAATGGCAAATTATTTAGTGTAATGCTTTTTTTTTGGTTATTAAGCACAACTATAACCTCATGTTGTTCGATGAAATGAATAGAATGCCAACTATGGGTTTATAATTCAAAAATTATTGACCTAGTTATGTCATTTCAAGTTTACAAACTTTTTATAAACTTCTGAATTATAAACCAATTGGTTACATCTATCTATCTATCTATCTATCTATCTATCTATCTATCTATCTATCTATCTATCTATCTATCTATCTATCTATCTACCTACCTACCTACCTACCTACCTACCTACCTACCTACCTACCTACCTACCTACCTACCTACCTACCTACCTACCTACCTACCTACCTACCTACCTATCTACCTATCTATCTATCTATCTATCTATCTATCTATCTATCTATCTATCTATCTATCTATCTATCTATCTATCTATCTATCTATCTATCTATCTATCTATCTATCTATCTATCTATCTATTATAACCCCCCCTACTTAACACTGATCCTACACATTATATTAACAAATGCCCAGGACCCCAATTCTATTAATGAATAGAATAAATTAGCAACTTTATTTTGCTTTAAATCAGTATTGAGACTTTTCTACTTATTCCTGACTTATAGCTTAGCTCTGTGGAGGGTTGTAGAAAGTCAAGAATATATAGAATATAAATAAATGAAGGAAGAAATACTATTAATCATTAAAATAAGACATATGTCTCATTTGGTAATCAACCAAATGATAGAAGCCAATAAAGTTTTATTTATTCAAGCTAATAAACTGTAATTTAAATTTGATCACTTCCATTATTCAAATACACTTTTATATTAGCTACAATATAATTTCAAAAGAAAGATGTTTTAATCTAAATAGCTAAATTAATAGCAAGTTGGAACTATGAAATCAGATCTCAAGGAATCTTTAATACAATTTCATTAAAGAAATTCTATTATGCAATAACTTATAACTATTACAATAAAAAATAATAGAATGAGTTGAATAATGTTTCAATAGACTAGCAATTAGATAATGAAGAAAACAGGGTACTTTTTAATCTCATAGCATTGTCTAAATAATAAACTCAGTATACAACCTTCTTCATTAGTTTACCGAACGGTAAAGTATTTCACATAATGTTAGGATCAAAAGAACAATATTATCAGATTTCAGTATATTCATTATAAAATTTATAGAGTTGTGAATTTATGTTGTAATAGATATGTGGAATATGGAAACTGGAATAGGAATGCATATAAAAATAACCCAGGACAAAGTTTTAAATAACTAAATAAAGTATTTATCTGCATTTTGCAATCAAAATAAATATAATTGATTCACAATAGAACTATTCGTTCTAATTCCTAAATTTACAAATACATTTGCCAATCTGGATTTGATATCACTCTTCATTATACACTTTATTATTTATTGATTAGACACTTATAAGATCTGAATAAACAAATAAAATAATGCCCTCATATTCTAACTTCAAATATATTTAGGCTGTTAATTAACTATAACATCTTTTATTTGCAAACAACACTGGATAAATAAATATCTTATTATGGGCTCCAAAATAAGTTGGAGAGATTACACTATTATTTATTGGAGATAAAATAAATTAATAACTTTGGCTGTCAAGATAGTAACCTTAAATAATTCTATCAAATAATCCTTTTAAATATCTATACTTTCCATGCATTCAAAATAAAAGTAATCATTTTGATGATTTGATGATTTAAAGCTTGTGGTAAATTAACATGATATAATCTAAAATATTTACTTCCTGATATATAAATTTAATAGTAATATACCCTCATGTCTGCAAGATTATTTGCATTATGTGTGTGACACATCTTGTGCTATAATTAAGATAGAATCAATATATTTACATCTTGTTGGTTTACTTATGAGTTACTAAATAAGTGTCATAATACCGACAATGCCATAGACCAAACAACAAATATAACACTATTTCTGCTTCAATATTCCATAAAGAATTTAATCTTACCATTTATTTAACCACCAACTACATTACATATAACTATGATTCTATGATAATACAAAAAATATTCAAAAGAAAAATTTAAGCAGGAATAAACAGACTTTTTAGCTAATAAATCAAATGATGAATATTGATTCCCCACCTAACTTTGAGGTATACTATTGGTGTGGAACACAGTCTTTCCACAAGAATAAAAGGGAAGTACACTACTCAACTTGATAAAATATCTTTAAAATGCATAAACACACAATCTGTGAATATACTTCACTTATGGCAAATACTTAGATATATTAAGGGAGAGAGTTCTCAATCCTAATCAACATAGAACATATAACGAATAACTTTATTTCTCACAGCTATTTAATACATTTCACTCTGAACATTGGAAAATAAATTCACACACAGATATGTCCCTAATTCTTTCAATTCATTTAGCATACGGCATTATCCAAAAATAACAGAGAGAAAGTTATAAAACTGAATATTTACTAATTATATATGAAATAGACTGCATAAGATAGACACACACATGCATGAATAAGAACATGTAAATAATTTCAAATGATATAGTACACAAATGTTACAGTAAAATAAATGGTAAACTGAAAATAAAAACTTTTAGTTTATGACAAACTATTAGCTGTTTTAAAATTGTAAAGTGCAGTAGTTATGGTCAACGGTGTTCACCATTTCTGACAACAATATTTATATTTTATACATTTACTACTCTCAAAGCCAATTTCTTACTTTGAGACATTAAATAAACAAAATACATCGCATCAATAAAACACACGAAAAGCATATGTATAACTCACATAAAAAAAAATTAAATAATGATCATTTACTGGTGTATTGCAACTTGCAATACGCTATCCGAGACGTTCTTGAAGTCAAGGAAATAGCATAAATTAAATAAGCAAATAAATAAATAAACCTGTCTATCTGTCTATGATATGTCAATAGAAAAAAAAAATAGTTACTCTTCTTTAACTTAAGAAAAAAAATCATTTGCAGGTCTTTAACATAAAGTCTCCTGAATGATGCGAAAATAAGGATGACAATTTCAAATGAGTATGTGTTAGTAAAACATGAAGGCAAATTCCTATAGGATAAACATTCACAATTTTGGATTTAATTAAGCAATGTCAAATGTTCTTAGCAATAGATAATTGAGCTCACTAATATAGTGCACCCGTAATAAACTTTCATAATAACAATGGAGATAATAAATAGATAATTTCAGCTACATATTTGTTTGATATTGACTATTTAATTTGTTTGGGAAATTTTCAACTTAGTAATAACTTGGGCAGGCTTCCAAAAAAACATTAGCTTCCCATAAACTTCATAAGTTAGCATGCATATAATTATTTTGATCCATTGCTAATTGTTCCTGGAAAATCTGCAATTCCTTAGGTAATAATATTTTTCTTTTATAATACATCCACATACCAAGAAGAACAAGAAATATATAATATTAATGTCCTTCTACTCAACTTAAATCAGATACACATTAATAAATACTAATTATTGGTTAATTTTGTGTAAGCCACACATTCACTTCTTTAATATAATATTTTATAAACATGAATGACAAGCATAATTATTATCATGTAGTAATTCAAAATATAGCACAATAAATTATACACACATCCTCTCATTTTAACTTAACTTTTATATAATTAGAAGAGAATTTAAACTTATAGTCTATAATAGGCTTTGTTAAACAATTCTGCATAAATTTCCTTAAAAGATTATAAAGTTCACACAATTTCATTTTCTCCTTAACAATAGAAGACATAGGCAAATAAAGTAGATTTAGGTTATAAGCATATAAATACATTTCAAACGATAATGTTATTTTAAAATTTAATTGAGTGGAGAGTAAAGAAAAATATATCTTGTAAAAAAAATTAGCCTGACATTTTTTCTTCAAAGTTTTCTGGCAGCTATAATTCCCATACTAAATTGTATAAAATAACAATGTTTTAAAAAAATTACACTTTTGAGTTTAACTGACTTGATTTCTGGAAGAGATTGGTAAAAAAAAACATGTACACTAAAGAAGTGACAGAAGAATAATTAATATTTTCGCTTAAATACATCTTTCCATAAATCAAGAGGTCACCTTATACTCCAAAGGTTAGCTCCACCCTTTGCACCCAGATAATTAAGTAACAAATATTCAAGAAATATTTTCTTAAGGTAAAAAATTCATTTTAATTTTCTAAATTAAATCAAACTGAATAAAACAAAAAAAAATAATTTTTACCCTTTTGCAATAAACAAATACTATTTAGCCATGTAAATAAAGTAGTTGATGAGACAATTTAATTTGTCAAATAATTCACTAATCCAGAGATTCATCAATCACTCAAAACATACTTGCATCTGTTATTAAAGATATTTGCTGTAGTTTTAAGTGTTTTATTGTAAAATGTAAAATTCTGTACTGTAATTAAATATGAAAATGAAATTGGGAGATGACACAGACATACATGCACACACACATGCTGCTATATGAATACTAAATTATCCTGACTAAATTATAACTTATATGGCTATGGGTTAAACACATTTCACTGATTATACTACTTATGCATGGATGGGTGTGCCAATGAATAAACATCAGAAAAACATCTAAACAAATACCAACTACTATTCTACAAATAAATTAAACAAATTTGCATCAACTTAACTTACATATCAACAGTTCCCATAATAATCCACCTCCCTTTCTTGCATTAAATATTTCATCAAGTATAATAATAATACTAAATGCTTATAAATCTCCCAACTAACATCCATAAGCAACTCTCACATAAGATTTTAGACCATTAACATAATTTTTTAAAATTTTAGTGGTATTTCACTTTCTTTTTTAGTTAAATGCAGTTATTCACCACTGACACAGTGTGATTTAATTGATGTTTTTTTCTTGTGCCCATTCAGAAGGTCACAATGTACATAGTATTACAAATCTATGTCTGTATTTCTTTAAAATAATATATGTAAATTTATAAATAAATGTTAGAAAATACAGTACTTAAAAGTTTATAAAAATAAATAAATCTATAAACATCACTTAGGAGCACTTTCAACTATCCTTATAGTTTTTGTCAACTAATACTTTAAAAGGTCAACTTTTCTACTAATTATTATATATATATATATATATATATATATATATATATATATATATATATATATATATATATATATATATATATATATATATATATATATAAATTTGAATAGACAAAAATTATACTCAATTCCATTTTGTAGACTTTTCCATTAGTATGTATATATACTAAACCAGTAATGCACAAAGTTATATTGAAAACAAATATAGAAAATCTTGATATAACCACCATTAAATCTTTTAATAGTGATGTTATATTTACACTTCTCTTAAAATAATGATACCAAAATACTTAATTATCATGATATTTCATAATCACCAAGTTTCAGTTGAAGAAGTTAGAAAAGAATATTTTTGGGAATTACGTTAGGTACATTATTTAATCTTTAATTAAAATACGTCATTTTATAAGCAATTGATTTTATAGAGATCTTTGATAATAAAGATGCAAAAGCTATTTATATTTCTATAAAATGATTTATAATCAACCTGACACTGACCCCCAGCAAATTTTTATGTATAAACTCAGGATAATGAGGGACAGGGATGAGCAAATTGCCCTGCAGCTTGTTTTCAGGACAACATGAGACCTGATAGACACTCATTATAGAACTGAAGGTGATTCTAGCAATATTTCATTTGTCAGGACAATCATTCTTATGTGCGAGTAAGAATCATGTTTCTCCTAAGTATCAAATCTTATTTATCCCTTTGTACAACTAAATTGAATTAAAATATGAAATAAAGTTCTTGATAAAATTAAAATTTGTTTCAAAATAAAAATTAAAAATAGAATTCTTTAAAAGAGTGGCATTTAAATGTCATATAATTGTAAAAACTATTAGTGATTTTACTATTTTTTGATAACTTAAAAAAATTTACTCACTCTTTTAGACTAATCTGATAATATTGTAACTATCCATCCTTTCATCTGTGTGTTTTAGTTTTTTAAAATTGATTTAAATTTAAATAAATGCCATTATTTAACTTATTTTACTATCAAATTTACTAAGTGCTTTCATATTTGGATATCTTTGAAGTTTTTGTTATAATGCTGAAGTTTAAGTTGAAGGTTATTTTTGAGGTTACTTCAGATAAAAGATCGCAATGATTTATTGGAAAAATTCTTAACATCAGTCATATTAATAGTACTTAATAAGATTCAGATTTTGTTTGAAAATTTGGAATACTATGAAATATAAATGTCCTGCTGTATTTTCTAAATAAATCTTTGTCATCTAAACATCTATATATGTTAGCAAGCCAGCAATATTTTCCCCAAAATATTCTTATCATCTATTATAAGTTTTAGGTTTATAAAGAAGTTCAAAATAATTAAAAATAAACGTATATATATATATATATATATATATATATATATATATATATATATATATATATATATATATATATATATATATATATATATATATATATATATATATAAGTAGATAAGTATTAGAATCAGAATTTATTACACTTTTTACTAGGTTTTTCTCAATTTAAATTCTCTTCCTCATCTCATCTATTTTAGATGAAAAGTCTTAAATTATTTTATGGTAATGTTTATTGTCATTATATATATATATATATATTGTAATGGATCGTAATATATATATATATATATATATATATATATTGTAATGGATCGTAAATGCTGCATTCCATTTAAATTGAAGAAAGAAGGTCCCAAATGTTAGTTCCAATTGTAATGGATAATATTCAATGACATATCACTGGATCATTTTTCCATTCTGATAAATGAGGAAATAATGAATCAAGCGTCACATTTGAAGTGTCATTTGAAATAATACGTTATTAATAATATATCATATTTATATATACACACAATCATATGATTCATGACAATTGTAATGGAAAATATAGTAAATTAATATAAAAGAAGAAAAAGGAATTTAAACATTGGTAATCAATGTAGCATGTCATATATACCATAGTAAAAGATGATATAGCCTAAATTATTGAGCAGCATTTATAATGGATAGATTATATTAGAAATAAGAAAAGATTTAAATAAGATATATCTATGAAGCACTCATAAATCAACCGAATTTCATAGTAACTTGTCACTATAACAAAATGCATATACAATGCAAGAAGAAATAATATGAAGATAATAAATGTAATACCTATTTAATAGCATTTTGTACATATATGAAGTTGAAACAAAATAAATTACTTCAAAATAAATATATCAAACTATAATATTACCACGGCTAACCATATCACAAACTTAATAATCTTGAGTATTGATTGAAATATTTTGCTAATTAGGTCTCAGGGTTAATTTAACATATGTTTAATTATATACTAAATACATTTCGGAACAAAAGGAATTTTATTAAATCCAAAATATATTTATTCAATTGAAATTACCAATTTTTTTTATATTTCCACATTGACTAGCTGGTAGAACTGCTTAATTGCACTAGTGTTTAATAATTGAAAGTTATCTTCAGCACTGACATTATTTTCTTCATCCTAAAATAGCTTGATAGACATGAATATGTCCATATTGCTTATAAATGAAGAGATTTACTTCTTGTTATAAAACCATTATTTTTAGCCATTTCTTGAATGCTCTGTTATATACGTGATGAAATTGAATATGATTTTCGTATCATTAAATAATTTGAAAGTTATAATGAGATACATTATTTAAGTATAATAGCTATTTTTAAAACTTTTTGACAAATACTGGTTTATTTTTAAAATCCCGTGTTTTACTGAAGTTTCTACTGATGTTAATAATAGGCAAGCCAAAAACCCAAGCCCCAAAATGATAAAGTTGTAAATTAGCACATCGTTTTTGTGTAGAAATCCTTAATCCAATATTTTTTAATGATATTTATAAGAGCAATTAAAAAAATATCGATGAACGAAAATAATAATGTCTTCCTTCTTTTAATTTTCTATCACCTGCCCAAAAATTCCCGCCTTTCATAAATCACGTGCTGATTCAAAAATAATCTTTAACATTTTGTTGTTTGCAATTTAAACTTTTTTTTTAAAATAAAAAAAATAGGAAATAATTTCAATTAAAAAAAAAAATACATATATATATTATATTGAAAGATTTACGTGATAATTCACAAACCAAATAAATATTAATTTTAATTTTTTTTAAATAAATAAATAAATAAAGGTACAATATATTTATATTTAGCAATTTAAATACTATTGCTAATGATTATTTTTTTAATACATACATTGATAATTGTATACACATATAGTTTGCTATTATAATGAGGAACTCAAACAAAGCAGATATAAAAATAAATAAACCTGAACTATATAACAATAAAACTATTACGAACAATACACTAATAACTTATTTACATATCCTTAAATAAAACTATAACAAAGACATTTTTTAAAAACCATATTATAGCTTAAAAAAAAAAGGATGGATTTTCTATCCTGTACATTACCCTCTCACTATGAAAAAAAAATGTCTTGGTATATGAACAACTATATCCATGAGATTAGAACTATATGTTTGTACAAAATCTCTATAATTATAACTATAAAAAAAAATAATATAACATAACTTTCCAATAACCTAAAACACTGGATGAAACAAGATCTTTGTTTCTTTTCCATTTTTTTTTTACCAATCCTTTTATAAAACTATTATTAAATGTCAAATCTTTATTTACCTTCAACTATTTTATGAGATAGTTGCCTAGCTAAAGCCCTAAACAAATCCTTTGATGCAATCCTTCTTTCTTTGAAGCTGATATTTAAATATTTTACAACCCAGTCAGCTGCTTGATGAAGAACATCATGTGTGCCTGTTTGACTAATGGTCACTTTAGACTGTGAATCAGACGAAACCTCTGTTGAATTCACCTTTTTGATTGCTGGGTTTAGATTCTTATTTTTAGCAAGTGGAAAAGATGGAACTTTAAACTGTACACTAGAATCATCAGATCCTTCAAATCCAGAACTTAAACTGAAATTGTTGAAAGATGAATTATGTAATTCTGATAAACTTTTGTGACTGATATTATGGCCTTGATAACTCTGAGTAATATTTTCTCCTTCATTAAGTCGAGGATGCTTGGATAGCATGTTCTTGCTTGAATCTTCTGATGATCTTTTATGACTTTTTGAAAAAGAACTTGTAGAAGGTCTATAACTTAAATTATTGATATTTTTGTAATCTAAGTAAAAACCTTGTTTGCTTATACTATCATCAACAGATTCATCATAATTCTTCTCTACATCAGTTTCTTTCAATGATAATGTCATAGAAAGTTTATTAGGTGAGAATCATTGGTTCTTTTCTTCCTCAGATGAAGGGCTTGAAGAAGAAGCACCTGTATTTCTATTCCATATATTATTACTTTCAAGAGAATCATTGGGGAACTCAGGTGATTTTATATAAAAAGGTTCATACAGGCTAATAGTTTCTGTTGCTTTCTTGATGTCATGGATCTTGAGCACTATATTTTGTCGATAAATGTTAACTACACTGGCACTTTTAAAAATCTGATATTCCATGGTAATTGCTAATGCTTTAATATCTAAATTACTCATATTCTTTGCAGCTTCAAAATAATGGCATTTATTATAATTCTTTTGTAAAACATCTTCTATTAGATTAAACAAATTTTCTCTTATATCAACATCTAGGTTTGACATTCGAAAACTATTTGCATCTTTTAATGGACAAATTTTTCATGCAACATGCCTTTCTTCTTTTACAACAGTTTTCTCTCTTCTTCTTTCAAACTCATTGTGTATCATCTTTTGAAATTCTTTCTTGTCTTTTCTTTCATCACCGGAATAGTTACTATCATCATTGTTTTCATTAAATTCACTTCTAGCTCCCCTCCTTCCACCTCCATAAAGTTTTGGGTTGATTCTTCCATCATCAGCTTCAGATATCATTGTTGTGGGTCCATATCTCTTTCCAACTGAATAAGACAACTTATTTAAGTCATCAAGTTGCTTTTCAACAGCTCTAAAATTTTCACAATAATCACAAGACCCGATGCAAAGTGGTTTTTTATCACTAAAACATTGCGCAATAGCACCATGTTGCCATTTGGCTTCTTCACAAAATCCTATAACCACTGCAAAGTCTTCTAGTGCAGCCTTAGTATCAATACCTTTGTGTTTCATTCTTATAGTATTATTCTGTTTAATAAGAAAAGTTACTGTTTCTCTTTCTTCTCTACTATAACACAGTCAACAAAAAGACTGCCTGCCATCCCTTCCAGCTCTACCTGATTCTTGATAACAAGTAGCCATAGACTGAGGAATAGTCCAGTGAGCAACAAACCTAACAGTAGCTTTGTCTACTCCCATTCCACCAATACTCTTTTCATAAAGAAAATTCACTTTAAGTTTCTTTATCTTTTTATTTCTCTCAAACTTCACTAGTGTATCCCTTACCATTTTGGTTCGACTAGGATACTTATAAAACAAATCATTTCTATTCAAATATTTGTTCTCTAATCTATTTAAAAATATACCTTCTTGGTACCACACAAAATTATCTCTATGCTGTTCTATATAAAATAAAGTCTCATAATTAAGATAACCTGTCATATTCAGATGGAATTTCTTACATCTAACACTCCTGTTACTATACGCTATACACTTTGTATGCATTCTACCATCATTGGCTATAGATTGAGATGACTTACAATCATATATTAAATTTTGCCTTTTAAATGGTTTATTACAATAGTAATAATCCCTAGCATCTAAGTTACATGCATACACATGATCCGTCAACTTCCTACAAAAATTCATATTAAACAATTGCTGATACATCATGACACTTTCCTCATAAAAAAATTTCCCACCTTTTCCTCACAAAATCTACTTTTAAAAAACAATCTTGTGTTTTCGTTAACCAGAAGTCTTTCACTATCATTGGAGTTCCTGCACTGGTCTGCAAATTCCATATTTTCATTTACTACAATTGCTGATTCTGGATATATTTAATCTAAGTTATCCTTTACTTTAATACTTATTTCAATAGTGCTAGTTTTTATTGCAACCTCCAGTCTTTGAAAACCAGCTTTCATTTCTTGAGAATTATCCTCCAATTTTTGGGAAATAGCTTTTATATCTTGTGAAATAGCTTTTAACTCAGCTTTTAATTCAGCTTTTAACCTAGTCTCCCTTTCATCAGCATCAGCTTTCACTTCATCTATTAATTTTCTGAACTCATGTAAACTATTATAAGGACCACTTGGTACTTCATGAATATTCTCCATGTTTATATGTGTATTGTATATAATTATTCTATAAATAGTATTTATTATCACTCAAGGCTTGTCCTCCCCTTGCCATCATCCCACAACACTATTAACTATTCAAGTAAAAAACACAAAACTTCAATTTTAATTGTAATTATAGCTATTCACTGGACCCTTTAATTTTATAAAATTATGACCCTTTTGGTCTATAAAAATATTGATTGACACTATGGCAAATTGTCACTAACAATTATAACTATAACAGTCATTAATTAATCGAGCCTACACATTGTTGGCGCCAATTGTAATGGATCGTAAATGCTGCATTCCATTTAAATTGAAGAAAGAAGGTCCCAAATGTTAGTTCCAATTGTAATGGATAATATTCAATGACATATCACTGGATCATTTTTCCATTCTGATAAATGAGGAAATAATGAATCAAGCCTCACATTTGAAGTGTCATTTGAAATAATACGTTATTAATAATATATCATATTTATATATACACACAATCATATGATTTGATGACAATTGTAATGGAAAATATAGTAAATTAATATAAATGAAGAAAAATGAATTTAAACATTGGTAATCAATGTAGCATGTCATATATACTATAGTAAAAGATGATATAGCCTAAATTATTGAGCAGCATTTATAATGGATAGATTATATTAGAAATAAGAAAAGATTTAAATAAGATATATCTATGAAGCACTCATAAATCAACCAACTTTCATAGTAACTTGTCACTATAACAAAATGCATATACAATGCAAGAAGAAATAATATGAAGATAATAAATGTAATACCTATTTAATAGCATTTTGTACATATATGAAGTTGAAACAAAATAAATTACTTCAAAATAAATATATCAAACTATAATATTACCACGGCTAACTATATCACAAACTTAATAATCTTGAGTATTGATTGAAATATTTTGCTAATTAGGTCTCAGGGTTAATTTAACTTATGTTTAATTATATACTAAATACATTTCGGAACAAAAGGAATTTTATTAAATCCAAAATATATTTATTCAATTGAAATTACCAATTTTTTTTATATTTCCACATTGACTAGCTGGTAGAACTGCTTAATTGCACTAGTGTTTAATAATTGAAAGTTATCTTCAGCACTGACATTATTTTCTTCATCCTAAAATAGCTTGATAGACATGAATATGTACATATTGCTTATAAATGAAGAGATCTACTTCTTGTTATAAAACCATTATTTTTAGCCATTTCTTGAATGCTCTGTTATATACGCGATGAAATTGAATATGATTTTCGTATCATTAAATAATTTGAAAGTTATAATGAGATACATTATTTAAGAATAATAGCTATTTTTTAAAACTTTTTGACAAATACCGGTTTATTTTTGAAATCCCGTGTTTTACTGAAGTTTCCACTGATGTTAATAATAGGCAAGCCAAAAAGCCAAGCCCCAAAATGATAAAGTTGTAAATTAGCACATCGTTTTTCTGTAGAAATCCTTAATCCAATATTTTTTTAATGATATTTATAAGAGCAATTAAAAAAATAACGACTAACGAAAATAATAATGTCTTCCTTCTTTTAATTTTCTATCACCTGCCCAAAAATTCCCGCCTTTCATAAATCACGTGCTGATTCAAAAATAATCTTTAACATTGTGTTGTTTGCAATTTAAACTTTTTTTTTTAAATAAAAAAAATAGGAAATAATTTCAATTAAAAAAAAAATACATATATATTATATTGAAAGATTTACGTGATAATTCACAAACCAAATAAATATTAATTTTAATTTTTTTTAAAATAAATAAACAAATAAAGGTACAATATATTTATATTTAGCAATTTAAATACTATTGCTAATGATTATTTTTTTAATACATACATTGATAATTGTATACACATATAGTTTGCCATTATAATGAGGAACTCAAACAAAGCAGATATCATAAAAATAAATAAACCTGAACTATATAACAATAAAACTATTACGAACAATACACTAATAACTTATTTACATATCCTTAAATAAAACTATAACAAAGACATTTTTTTAAAACCATATTATAGCTTAAGAAAAAAAAAAGGATGGATTTTCTATCCTGTACAATATATATATATATATGTATATATATATATAATGACAATAAACATTACCATAAAATAATTTAAGACTTTTCATCTATTTTAGATGAGATGAGTATATATATATATATAATGACAATAAACATTACCATAAAATAATTTAAGACTTTTCATCTATTTTAGATGAGATGAGGAAGAGAATTTAAATTGAGAAAAACCTAGTAAAAAGTGTAATAATATTCTGATTCTAATACTTATCTACTCATGTTATGAGTAACTTTGCCAAGCCAATAATTGCATACAGATAACTGCAATTGAAGATTTTCAGCAATATGATGCATATTTCAATATTTGGAAAATTTTTGCTGGTATTTTTTAAACAACACAAGCATCTGAACATGATTGTTTAGAATATTTTTTAAAAAAGATCAATAGAATAATCTTTTCATATCGTTTTAAAATAAATTTATTAAACATAGTAACATAGTAATATACAGTTAAACTTTATAAAAATTTACATAGCATTCAGAATGAAACTTGAAAAGGCCAATGCAGAGAAAAGGGTATCTTAATAAGATTAAGAGGAAAATAAAACTTTCACCCAAGTATCATCATGTAGACTCACAGGCGAAAGCAGAGAGTCTCGCTGCTTGACTTGATCAAGAAGCTTAATAAAGACACTTAGAGTAAAGTACTGAGAATGACTACAATTCTTCAGTATATTAAGTTTTAAAAATTGGTAAAAATTGAACAGTAAAATAACTCCACATTTTAATACGGTCCTTCAGTATATTAAATATTAAAATCTAGTATGTATGTTCCTTTATATGTTGACATTTTCATCAAAATCTGAAAACCATTTATGACTAATATTGTTAAGTAAAAGATAAAAGATTGTAAATAATTTTGCTTCAAGATTTATTTTAGTTCTATACTACAAAAAAAAAAGTGAAAAGACAATCATTTAAAAGCTATTCAGTAAATTTAATAAATATAATAAAAAGCTTTATGGTATAATTAGTAATTTTACTGTTCTGCTCATAATCTAAGATTTGAATGAGCAAATACTAGAAAAAAATTTAAGACAAAAAGCAAGAGTTAGCAAGCTATTAGCCAATTTTATATGTGGTTTACATTTAAATTATTTATTTTTCTTTTTAAATAGTTATGTTGCAAGGTAATTTAAGTTTGGATGTAGTCATGGAATGGATTGTTCCTAAAAAAATTCAATATAATTATAATGAACCAATAATATAATGTATGGTGGAAAAAGTTGATGCATTTTAGAATATATATATATATATATATATATATATATATATATATATATATATATATATATATATATATATATATATATATATATATATATATATATATATATATATATATATTGTACCCTCACTCTTCCAGAAAATATGTATTATAATAAAATGTGACTAGCTCAGATAAATGGTTATGCTCGGCTAAAATGTGTATAACTATTATTAAAATATTTTACAATACTATATCTTATCATATTTATTCTAACTAACAGAAAAATTAATATGGTTCAATATCATGCACGAAGTAAATAAGTATTTATTAAATCATGAGACTATGAAATGAAGTTACAAGTGGTAATATGAATTTACATTGAGCCCATGTTCCACAAGACACTACCTCAATGGCATAAGAATACTATTACCTCTTTATTACCTCAACTAATACATCTATAGCACTCCTATGGCTTTTATAAAAATTAACTAAATAAAATAATAGTAATAAATAGATTTTAATCTTTTATCAAAGGAATATAACTGAAATAATCTCAGGTTCTTTTAATTAACTTAAAGTAATTATAATTTCTGCAGATAGGCATGATAAGGGATTTAATATCAAACCTAACTACACCTAACTTACAATGATAATAAATAACTAATAATAACAATCTCCAGTGTATAAGTTAACCTTATCTATTTTTATTATGCTACTAATCATTAAGAAATAAGTAAATAATCTACACGTCTTTCATCTTCATATAGTATCTTAATTAAGAATATGATAAAATCTTATAATTTATTAATATGTGGCAATAAATAATATTATAATCTTATGTAGTGCATTATAATTATTTTATGACCATCATAACAATAATATGTTAATGTCAATGAATTTCTGAAAAATCATATTAAGAAAATACTTTACTTCTTAAACAATAATTTGATTCATAGTGTGCAAATATTATGTTTTATTCAAATTATCTGTTGTCATATGCTGTGGTGCAAGATAATGAACTCGACACACTTTTAAAACAATTTAAACAAATTTATTTACATTAAAACTTTAATAAACACCTTATATACAATATGTACATTCCAAGTGGAAATCAATTAAAAAATAATAAAAAATAATACAAAATTTTTACATCGTTACTATTTCCATTATCCAAAATAAATCTGATACATTTCTTAAATTCTTTATCAGTAACATTTAATAGTATATACGAACTTATATTTTATTATATATCATTTACAATGAAATAGCACAATAGAAGGCTTTTATGTAAAATATCATTTATGTAGCACATGTAAAATAAGATTTAAATTTAACATTTAAAAAATGCTCATTCCAGCTAAGTATTATAGATATTTTCATTATAATGTAACTATTATATATTACCTTCATAATTAGTATTAACTTAATATCAACTAATGTATAGGTTCATATAACTTCATAATATTTTGTGACATTTATTAATTACATAATCGTTTATTTTATTCTGATGTAATTTCATAATAATATATGTCTTACTAAAATATGCAATATATGTAGGTTCTTTTATTAAAATAATATTTTAAAGTTATCCAACAATTTTTATTAAAACAAACTTTACTTATAAATTACACATCTTCATAAAGTTACTAGATTAAAATAAAAAAAATTCTATGATTCTTTTTTTGATTTAACTTTTATTCCCTACTTTACTTAAATTGATCATATTCACATAATTACTAAAATCATATTCTATTCCAATTTCATACTAATAAAATTCTATATTTAAATATCGTTTTAATTTCATTTTAATCTATTTTCAATTCACTATCCTTTTTTTTTAAATTGCCATACAAACTTAACCCTATACCTCGTCAAAATACTTGCAATATACTCTTTAAACCAACAAATAAATTTGCATATAAAATATTAATTTAAACTATCTAATCATACCGAAAAGATTACTTCACTTTTTACTAATTTATGAACAATACAAAAAAAAAAAAGACTTGTACCAATATAATAAATCAATACTTTCCATATAACAGGAATATTAAAGTTCAGTCACGAAAGAATCATACAATTACTTCTCTCATTAAGTTATAATAAATTTATACTATAAAATAAAAGTATGCATATTTTAAAAATAAATTAATTTCTATAAATCTTATGCGTGTACAATGTATTACGTATCCATACATTCATTCAAAATCATATAATATTTGGTTCAGCTAAAAAGAAGAAAAACAAAAATACATTAAAATTATTAATATTATACAATCATTACCATAAGTGATATTCCAACTTGTTAATCACTTAGACGATGTCTTCTCGAACCATAAATTAACAAAATAACGTAACATTCATACATTACAATCATACTCAAAATATTAAGCTTTTAAGTTATTAAAAAAAAATCCTTTATGAAATTAAGTGTTATATTAATAAATAATTAATTCTTTTATGTATATTTCTTGTCCCTAACAGATAATAAACAACTTAATATTAATATTAGTGAAATAAATCAAAAAAATATCTACGTTAAAACTCCCATGTTGTTTTCACGCAATAAAATGTTCTTTTCCTCGGGTAATGAAACTTCCAAACAACAACTGCTTCCTTTTCCTCATAGCACATATGCTTAAATAGTTTCCATAAAATAAGCAGTTTTTTTTAAAAAAAAAAAAATAAAATAAATAAGTTTCATCATAAATAAATAAATAAGTCGACTTTAAAGGATCCGGATTTATTAACAAAGAAAAATTATTTATAAGTTATTACTTTCCTAGGATTAAATGATGTCTAGTAGTGTTTTTCTTTAAATATGATAAAATTGATTCGGGCGTCCGCATATACTTATTGCGTATTTTCTTAAAATATTTCAGCAAAACATTTTTTTTTAAAATTCTTCTGTATAACCAGCAGACATAATTTAATACCATGACATTTCTTTTCTGTCTACAGGTATTTATTTGCTATTAAAGTTTCCAAATTATTGGCTTTAAAAAATCATTTACATATGTATAGTCTTTTAAAATAACAAAGACTTACTATGTCAGGTATTTCAGTAATTATCTATAACTTTCATTTTTTTTTATCCAAAGACAGTTTTAAAATAAACTATTTTAAATGCTTTCTTCATAAAGAAGTATTTTCTGCGATTTTTTTACAAAATATCTATTTTTAAAAATTACTACAAGTTTAAATTTCTTTTACCGTATTATTTTGCCGGTCTTGTATAAATATTGTCTTTTCATATGATGTCCAACATTTTAACTTTATCCATAAATTATTTATTTTAATTAACATGGCTTCAACTATATTTTTAATCAAATATCTCCAATATACTTTATATAAATGTGGTACTTCCATGATTATTTGATAGCAAAATTAGGCCTTGACAAAAATGATCGATAGGGATTATGAATAACTAGCACTGCATCTCAAACGGTAAAATTTCTTAAATTATTTGAACTAC
The DNA here is from genome assembly GCA_028023455.1 of Epiperipatus broadwayi. NCBI lineage: Eukaryota > Metazoa > Onychophora > Udeonychophora > Euonychophora > Peripatidae > Epiperipatus > Epiperipatus broadwayi. The sequence goes on along the minus strand of JAQFVV010000179.1, from coordinate 2,558,022 downwards.
TCTCTTTATAAACTAATAACTATTACAAGAGCAGTTACACTATTCCACTTGGCTATATTTAATAGCACACTTAACTAACAGAAAAAAAAGCACACTAAACAATTGAACCTCGGCTTTTTATACCCGAATAAATTACCCACTTGATTGGTAAATTAAACAATCACCTTGCTAATCTATTTACATATCTCGCCAACAATACAAAATCAAAACTAAAAATAAATAATGACTCATTTAATATTTATTATTTATTACATTATTTAATTCTTAAATTAACTTTTATCTTTTATTTAAATCCATTAAGCATTTTTTTTAAAATATATTTTTTACTTTATCTCACTTTTAACTTTTATAAGTCTATTTTTCCTAAGCAAACTAAAATCTACTTTTATTCATTATATTCATTTTTTTTTAAACAGTATAAAAAAAAAAAATAAGATTTAATATTTCACATTAATTAATTTTTATTTTTTATCTCGTGATAGCCAATATAATATTTTAAATTTTATAATAGAATTTTAAAACAGTTTTGCAGCTTTACTAAAAAACTCACAAGCATATGTATACATATGTCTATCTGTCACATGACTTACAACACAGATAGAAACGCTTGTAATTATCTAAAAATAAACTAACAATTCAATTTTTGTAAAATAAAATATTTTAAAATAATAATATACTATAACAACTTTAAAATAATAATTCGATATTATAAAATCAAATATCCATCTTCTATTATATACTATTAATAACAAAAAATATTCTACATTCACTTACTAAATATTATTTTTATCATCAATAAATATATCATTTATTTAACTTTAAGTTGTCATTTTTTAAACTTTAGTTTTAAACATCTATTTACAAAACTTATTAATGCAGTATTGATCATGGCCAGTTTTCCCAACCATATAATATTATCATTTTTCCTTATCGAACAGTTCCCCCCAAATATTAGTACAACTTCATACATCAAATATTCATAGTTGAACTTAATTAAACTTTTAAAAGATTATTAATAAAAATCAACATCACATAACTGAAATATATCTTGAATTTAAATTTTTTTAATAAAACTAACAGAACAACTTATGAAGACCCATACAAAAGGGCACTATATATATATATATTGTAAATATCGATAAGTCTATCTATATTATATTTTTAGTAGTTCTGTATATATATATATATATATATTGTGCCCTTTTGTATGGGTCACCATCTAATTTTGTGCTAATCTATTAAAAATTTTAAATTTAAGATATATTTGAATATGTGATGTTAATTTTGCTTATGGTAATATTTCAAAAGGTTTAATTAAAGCAATCTATGAGTGTTTGATGTGTGAAATTGTGCTGATGTAGAGAGAGACATTTTAAATGATGATGATTATAATATATGGTTGGGAAAAAATGGCCATAATCAATACTGCATTAATAGATTTAATAAATAAATATTTAAAGCTAAAAGTGTTTAAAAGACAAGTAAGATTAAATGCATATATTTATTGTTGATAAAATAATATTATAAAAGAATATAAATATTTTAATTATTGTAAGTACTTAAATAGAAGACTAATATTTGATTTTAATAATATTGGATAATTATTTTAAAATCTATTATAATATCTTATTTATTTAAAAAATATTTATTTTAAAAAATGCAATTGTTAGTTTATTTTTAGACGATGAGAAGCGTTTCTTGTGTTATAAAAAAAACCAGATGTTAGTTAAATTTACACACACATGCATGGAAGTTATTTAGTGAAGTTGCAAAACTATTTTAAAAATTATGTTGTAAAATGTATAAATAATACGTGAGTTATCACGAGATAAAAAATAAAGATATTCAATGTGAAATATTAAATCTGATTTTAAAAGTATTGCTTTTAAAAATATAACGTATAAAAAAGACTTAATGTATTTTAAATAATTTGATAAAAGTTAAAAATTATAATTAAGTAAGTAAGAATATTTTAAAAAAATGTTTAATAGATTTAAATAAACGATAAAGATTATTTTAAAAGATTTAATAATGTAATAAATATTAAATATTAAATAAGTCATTATTTATTTTTAATTTTGTGTTGTTGGTAAATATGTAAATAAGCCAGCAAGTTGATTGTTTAATCTACCAATCAAATGGGAAGTTTCTTCCAGTATAAAAGCTCCATTCAATTGTTAGGAGAGGACTTTGTGATTGATTTTTCAAGTTAATTGTGTTATTAAAAAATAGCTACGTAAATATATAGACGCTCTTAAAATCAATTTTAAAATTACAAGAGTGTCATTATAAATAATTTATAAAAGTTTTAAATGATAGACATGCAGTATTAACTTAATTTTTTCCCTATCAATCATCTCTAATTAAGCTCAGTTTGCAAGCAAATAATCATGGAAACATCATATATAGTGAAAATATATCGGAAACTTTATACTAGAGATATGACAAACGCTGGATTAGTTCGGAAAATTACGAGATGGAGAAAAGTAGTATTTTGGACAGTATATAATTTTAAAAGCTAATTACTAGTGATTATTAGAAAATAGATATTTTAGAGAATAAAATACTTCTTTATGAAGAAAGTATTTTTGCAAGCTATAAATTTGAATATATATCTTAAGTAAAGATATTAGAAATGAAAGTAGCTTTGAATGCTTGCCTTGTTAAGTCTTTATGTTTAAAAGACTGAATGTTGATAATTTTAAAGGCAAGTCAATTGAAATATAATTAGCTAAAAATCTTAATATAATAAAATTATTATATTGAAATAATTTAAACGCGGGTCGTTTTATAAATAAAGAAGCTTATTCTTACCTGGATGTTTTGTTAAGAAATGCGCAAGTAATATGTGGACGTCCCAATCAATTTAAAATAATTAAATGATAATTTTTCATAAACTATAGACTAATTTAAAATAATAACTTTGAATAATATTCTAGAAAGAATTAAAACAGGATCCTATAAACTATTTTAATTTGTTTTATTTCTTATGGAAAGTTAACTTTTATTTTGGTTTTAAAAGAACGTTTTCATTTTTTCATAAACTTTTAAAAAACACGTGATGGACTGGAAACAGGAAATGGTGTGCCAGTGAATATGTGCCTAGGATTAAAAACTTTATGGTGAAAGGGAAACATCGCTGGAATTATGTAATATAAATTTTGTTGTATTTATCTAATATAAAAGTTAAATATTATTAATCTATTAAAAATAAGATAGGTACATTTCTTAAAATAATAACTAAAGTAATATAATATAATTAATTGCATAAATTTATTTTATAATTAATATAACATGGAATATATATTAAAGAATGATCGTGGGTATAAATGTGAATTATTTTATGAAGCTGTAATTCCGAAGAGAATTGGAAGATGGACCGTACATTAAATCATTATTGATGGTAAAAATTGTATAATAATAATAATTTTAATGTATTTAATATGTTTTCTTTAGATCAACCAAATATTATGTTGTTTGAATGAATGTATGATTATTTTAAAAATACACACACATTATATTGGCAGTAACAGTTTTATTTAGATATGCATAATTTGAATTTATGATATAAATATGATACAACATTACATAAGAAGCTTAGGAATAATTATATGATTCTTTCGTAAATAAATTTTTATTTTTTATTTTTATTATTATTATGTTGGAGTATTAGAATTATATTTATTATTCATACAAGTAATTATTTTATTTCAAGTTAAGAAGAGATCTCAAAGTTTATATTTTATTTTTTATTTTATTGGATAAATTAAGTTAAGTTTATGTAGAAGTTTATATTTGAGTTGAAGATTTACTGACTATAGATGATGAGTATAAATAGTTTTGGATAATTAGTATTTATTTAAAGTTGATGATTGTTTTTCCGGAAAGTTTAAATAAGTTTTAGAGGATATTTTGTAGAAAGAAAGTTATTTAAAAGGAGTAGAATGACACATAAAGTAGAGTAATAATTTTACATAGAAAAGAATCATAGAATTTATCTAATATAATACTTTATGAATTTGAAATTAATGAATTATTTTAATATTATTATTTAACAGTACATATATGTAATGCATATTTGATAAAACCTGTAGCATGAATTGCATTAAGTGAAATATAAAGTTATAATCAATTATTTGTTATTACATTACACAGATACATTAATTTCTATTATAATATTAAAGTAGTATTAATAATAAAGTGAATACATACTATTACATTATGGAATGAATAACAGTAATACTTTATTAATGTAGCAATTTTAATTATTGAAGGTTAATTGTTTGCATATGCTACATAAACAGTATTTACATAAAATTATTGGTAATAATTGAAGCTTACTGATATGTATTTAAAGTCTAAGTTTTTTGAAAACATGCTTTAATATTATTAGTATAGCATTTTAAAAGAATGTATAGATTATTTAATAGGAGTATGAGCTAATAACAGTGTAAACATATTGTATTATTATTTTCTTATTTTTATTTTCTTTTGTTTTCCTAATTTGAACTGTAAATATTGTAAATAAATTCTTAATCAAAGTTAATGTTAATAAATTTGTTTAATTTGTTTTAAAAGTGTGTTGAGTTCATTATTTTACACCACAGCATTTGACAACAGATAATTTGAACAAACATAATATTTGCACAATATGAATTTATTATTATTATTTAGAAATAAACACAATATTTTCCTGATTATTATTTATGAGAATTGATTGACATTATTATATCATATTACAATGGTCATAGAGTAATTATAATACATCATATAAGAGTACAATATTATTTATTGCCACAGATTATTAAGTTGTAAGATTTTGATCTATTCTAAAATTAAGATACTATATGAAAATAAAAGATATACATATGATTATTTATTTATTGAATACTTAATAATATAACAGAAATAAATAAGATTAAGTTATACTCTAAGATTAGTATTATTATTATTATTAAAATAAGTTAGGTGTATTTAGGTTTGATGTAAAATCCCATATCATACTTATTTACATGAGTTATCATTACTTTAAGATAATTAGAAGAACCTGAGATTATTTAATTATATTTTAAAATTAAAAGTTAAAATTATTTATTTTATTTTATTATTAAAGATAGTTTATTTTATTTAAAAGCCATAAGAATGCTATAGATGTAGTATTAAGTTAATAAGGAGGTAATAGTATTCTTATGCCATTGAGATAATGTCTTGGGAGATATTGACTCAATGTAAATCTACTTATTGCTTTGTAACTTTACTTCACAGTCTCATGATTTTAATAAATACTTATTTAATTAGTACATATTATAGAAATATATTGATTTTGATAATTGATAATAAATTTAATTAGAATATGATAATATAAAAGTATATTAAAGATAGGTATGCAAATTTTAACTGAGCATTATAATTTAATTGAGCTAGTCGTATTTCAAACTATATTATACATCGAGAAGTAAGGGTACAATATATATATATATTTGAATCACTCTGTCTATTTTTATATACAAATATATATATATATATATATATAAAGAGAAAAAGTACTAATATATAAATATTTATACACACTAAATTATTTGGAGCAATAATAGATGAGTGAATCCTGAAGTTCAAGGTCCATAGACCATGACATGGCACTATTTTCTTCCCAATGCTCGAACTACTTAAGAATTCCAAGTAATAAACTATTAGATTAGTATTTAATAAGTATGTAGCTATTTAGATGAAAAACAAACATCCTAGATTAATATTAGTTGATCAGATTAATGTGCTTGCTATTAAACAACATAATTATAACATATTATGATCATGATCATTGGTGGAAGAGTACTGTCTTGGGAACTAAGCCTATAGTTTATTATTATATGACTTATCTCAATAAACCTCATATTCTAATGACAAGACACTTTAAGAATAAATTTAATAAATAATATTGCATTTATAAAAAATATATATTTCACCTTTCTTCTACCTTTACTAGTCAGGTGTCTTCTGCATGATCATGTAATGTTAATTTATTTTTATTTATACGAATAAAAAATTACTCGTAGTTTATTTATATATAACTTTTACTTGGTAAATATAAAAGTTTCTATTTATGCTTTCTATTATATCCTGTGATGATTGAGGGTTTGGGATCGCCAGGAGCTCTTGTTTTTCTTTTTTCTAAGTAACTCTTTAAGAAAGCGCTGTTATTTCCGCCGAAGATAAACTTCTCTTGAAACTTTTGCTCATAAATACTGCTTAGTTTTACTGTCACGTTTGCAATCGCACTTTCTCTTGAAGAAAAAAAAACTGAAAAATATCAACTTAAATAATATTCTTCACCGAAGAACATTACAAACGATGATCACGTGATTCAAATCACTGTCAGAGGTATGGAAATATTCGAAAAAAAAGAAATATTATTTGATTAAGCTTATAATTACGAAGTCACAACGTCATTTGATCTTAAAGTATCAATATCATGTAGTCTGCTTACTGTATGTGTATATATATTATAAATTAGAAAGCGATTGCTTACAATAAACATGGCACTTTTCATATAAAAATGCTTATCTCTAGAGTGATTTTTATCTAATCTTTTAACTCTACATTTTTGATATTTCTTTTATTTTTATTTTGTCAGCTGATACTGAACTTATTTTCTCCATCTATAGACAGCCGAACAAATAGCACCATACGCTATCTGCTATGACATAGAGTTTGAACTTGAAAATGCAGTCTTGAGAATGTTTTTAAGTTATATACTCTGTAGCCAATCTAATTAATGATTCACCACTAATCAGAATAATAGGTATATAGTTATTCCTAGGTAGAAAAATAAGGAAAGAAAACTGAATTTTTTACTGTCTAGCAACTGGCAAATTTTGTGACTTATCTTGTTTTAAGGGACCATTTAATGACTTTTTTTAACCTCTATGATAAAATAATGCATACACATGTAATGAAGAACAATTAAAAAGTATATTTTAAGACATAAAATGACAGAAAAACGAAAGGATTATTGTTTGGCTTTTTGCTTGATGGATTGTGTGAATAATTAAAATAAAGACTTTATTAAATAATAGATTGTTAGCATTTGTACAAGTAAATGAATATGTGAAACAAGAAACAAATAGAATAATGAAAAGGTAGCCATTAAATATATAAAGAGATTTTTTGAATAAAATAATAAATGAACAGATTTATAGACAGATGGAAAAGTGGTAGAATATATGGAATGGTGTATAAATAGCTATTTAGATAGCTGAAAAGAGAATGGATAAAAATGATATATTTGTAGATATAATAGTGTAACAATTTAATTGTTCTGCCAAAATAAAGACAATTTAGTTATATTGATAGTTTATTATAATGTCTGATAATAAAAGTTTAGTATTGACTGTAAAGAATAAAAAAAGTGTTAATTTATTTTAATACAACTAAAGTATTTTTTTTCATTCAAGAGATATCAAGATATATTTTCCAGAAAATTAATTTAATTTTATTTTTTAATCATGTATTTTTTTTATTCTGCAATTTTAGTATCAAAAACAGGTTTATTCAACTATGTTTACAATAAAGAAAAAAATATAAAATAACATTAAATTTGGCAATACTTTTATAAAACATTAAATTACTTAATGTCCAATATTAATAAGATTCCATGTGGAATTTGCTATTAGGTGAGGAGCTAACTTCAAATCTCTTTCTTTGATATCTTTTAATTTTTGGTAAAAAAATTAATGTTGGATCAGGTATAACAGACTTGAAGATTAGGAAGCATCTGACAAACCATAGATAGAAAGTGATGAAAGTTGCACTTCTTATAATTGCAAAATCCCCATAAGCAAAACCTTTTATGAGTGTGTTGATAATTGGATGTTTTGGTGTATAAATTTTATTAATCAATATTCTACAGCCCTGAAGAGATGAACAATCATTGAAAATGTGAAATATGGTATCATCCTCCCTATGGCAGAGTGAGCAAACAGAGTCCAAAGATGAAAATCCTCTAAACATCACAAGAAAGTGGCTTGTTGGAAGGGCATTGAGATTTAGCTTTAGAAGAAAGTCCAAATATTTTGGCTCTAGATTACATCTTTTATATTTCTTTATAATGGCAAAGTTTGTACAGGTGAGAATGCTATGATCTGGGATAATTGTTGGAAAAAAAAGAAGATAGGCATCCCAATAACGAAGTTTTGTTGGTTTTATTTGAGTTAAAGGTGTGAGAATTTTTGCTATGTCAATTAAGACTTGTGTCAGCCAACCATCATTAATTGGAGGTGGAGTATCTGTAGGATGAATAGATAGAAAAGGTGAGTCATCAGGAAAAATCCCATTAAGTCTTGTAATGAGGTTATTTGATTTCTGTAGACAAAAAACATGAAGTGAATGCAGTGACAAGCCATTAAGTCTTGTTGGTCTCTGCACTCTTCTTAAGCTAATAGCAACAGTTTTACCCTTCCACATTAATCTAGAGCAAAGAGAGTTTATATTCTGGATAAATTTTGATGAGAATTTAATGAACAGCATGTAGTAAGCAATTCTGGGTAACAGTAACATGTTGAGTAGGGCTGCTTTTGCAAATAATGATGTATAAACTTTTGAAAGTGAATCAATTATTTTTCTTGAAGAATTCATGATAGTGTCTTGCATTAATTTCCTCATTGCTGCATGAGAGAGACTCATTGGTAAGCCCAAAAATTTTTGTGGCATAGCTGTGAAAAGGGATGGAATGGATTTTCCAGATGAAAGTCTCCATACAGCAGATTTTCTAAGGTTAAACACAAGACCTGACTCTATGGTGAAATTGTCCATAATTTGAATTAGTTTCGGTATGAATTTTTTAGATGGTAAGAACACTGCCACATCATCCATGTAGGATATGTGCTGAATGGATTTATTGATACCAGGAATGTACAATCCAGGAAGATTCATCTCTAAAGATTTAAGAAATGGATTTATATATAGAATAAAGAGTAAGGGACTAAGAGGAGAACCCTGTGGAATCGACTTGGTAGGTGTGAATGAGTTTGAAATTTTTCAATTTAATGAAATTGCAATATGTCTGTTTAATAGAAGGTTAGTAATGGTGTTCATTATACCTGTGGGAATGTTCAGACCACTTAGAAGATGTATTAGTTGAGGAATTCTGACTGAGTCAAAAGCAGCTGAAATATCAAGTTGGACAACTATTGGCTTTGACTTTTTATTTTTTCTTGTATAATCTGTAATTAACCTGAATAGGCAGAGTGCCTCAGCTGTGGAACTACCTTTCTTTGCAAATTGAAAACTAGAGATAAAAGGCAGAATGAGATTTTGAATTTTATCTTTGATAATTGCTTCAATCAGTTTAATAATCAATGGAGTCATTGAGATTGGTCTAAGGTTCTCCAGAGGCGATGGGATAATAGCACTCTTAAGAAATGGGACCATCACAATGGGATAGAGTTGATCAATTGTAAGGGGACCTGAGGCAAGTAGATTAATCATTCTACTCACTATTGGTACTGTGAAGGCTTCAAGATGTTTGAACATGAATTTTGGTATTCCATGGATTCCAGGGTGTATTCTATCAGGCATGGATGAGAGTTTAGCTTTAATATCATCATTACTTATACCATAAATTGTCTCACAAGAATATATAGATGTATCAAGTACCAAATTCTGTGAAACATCTACTAGCTTGCATTTATAATGATTTAAAATTTGTAAAATCATGCTATTACCCGAGAAAATTATATTATTCACTGTGATTGCTGATGGAATTTTAGACTTACTTTGAAAATCCATAGCCCACCTTATATATCCCTTTGAGAAGTTATGAGGTTTAGAGAGGTAAAGCCTTGCCTTTTTAGTAGCCAGATAGTCTATTAGGATTTGGTGCGTCTCTACATATTGTTGCTTCAGGTTAATAATAACCTGTACAGATGCTGGTGTTGGAAGTATATCTTTCAATGTTGTAATTAAGCTATCTGCTTTCTTAAGTAACCCAATCAAACCTTTATTCTTTCTGGTGTAATGAGAAATCAAAGAACTAAGAATATTTATAAAAGCAAACCAAGATTCAGCTGGTGGAAGAGCTAGGATGTCTATTTTCTTGAAAAAAATATAAGCTTCAGAGATAATCGCCTCTGGTGTAGCAGATTTTAGCAAAATTCTTATTGTAGATTTAAGGTGTACATAGGTTTGATTGGGTAAGTCTAATGTCAGATCAAGCATAATAGCAATTTTAAATCTATCTTTATCTTAAAAATTAAGTTTTACCATTTTTCATTTACTAAATTAATCATTTTATAATTGGATATGTATCGTAAACATAAAGTGATGGTATTACTAAATGACCCTCAAAATGTGTTTGTAAATGAATATTCTTTATTTAATTAAAAAATCGTCATTTTCTATTCAGCCATCAAGTAATGAGATTTCAGGAACATAAAGTTTTTATTAAATTAGATTGCTTCAAAATCACTTGGATAATTAGAGATTTTAATAGTTTTAAAAGTCAGCTAACTTCAAGTTAGATTGATTTTATTAGTTTAAATTTTTTTAAATTGCATAGTAGTATATAGTTTCCAGTACTCACAGAAATTATGTATGTGTTGATTTAGTAAAGTGAATATTCACATCTTCAAGATTTTTAAGTTATTATTTCCAAACACCCCCCCCCCTTTTTATGTATATTCCTTCTTTTTAAATACCATACTCTAATCTAAATCTTTTTAGCCATATTGTTATACTCAATGGATTATATGTAGATTCTTATTCGATAAATTATCATTAATCTAATTACTTATTATCCAAAACCTCCTATCAAACATTGTTTTAAAAATGATATTTATCCTTTTATAGTAGATGAATTAATGCACATACATTTAAAAAAAAAAAAAAAAAATTCAATAAATTCCTATAGTTTAATAAGCTTGGGGACATACCTGTGTTTAAATCTTAATTTAATAGCTCTATTTAATTTATGATCAATGCTATAATTAATCCAATAACTCTTTAATTTACTGTCAGTGCTAAAGGTTTTTAATGATAACATTTTATATGTAATCATAGAGTTATCATTTTGTTGAATTATCATATTATTTTACCATTCAATTGTATCGTATGTATAGTCTGATATATAACTACAAATGCTATAATTAATATTTAACTTAATGGCTTTATGCCTTTAATCAACACATTATAATGTCTTATTATTTTTTTATTTTTCAGATATTTTATTTGTTGTACTTTTTTTTTCTCATGTGTCATAGCATCAGCCGGGAAGGGAACTCGCTAACCCGAGACAACTACTTGTAACACAGCTGTTCTGACCTCTCGACCACCAGCACTTGATATATATATTTTTTGTATTTTTTTTAATCAATAAAGTCTTATTTTCATTTTTTATGTTTTACAGATTTTATTAAAATATGAATTCATTAGATTAAATTAATGTAAAAAATAAAATATCAATTTTATAAATATAAAAAAGTGACTAATAAATATAAGTTAAAAGAGTTGTCAAAAATAAAAAGGTTTAATTTTAGTTTTAGACTAAAAACATATAACTTATAAAATAATTCTTTCAAAAATGAATAAAAGTGTTTTTTTTTCTAAATGGAAAATGATTTATTAATTTCAACTTTTTTTGTTCTTTATATAGAGTGTGAAAGTCAAATATATTTTACCAGACTTCAAAAAAGCACATTAATAAAAGTATCTTTATAACTGAATCTATAAAAGCTTGTTTTGTAATATAAGCAAATGCTATATAAATAATATATTGAATTGAAAGTTCAACAATGTTTGGTTTAAAAAGGTCACATCTACTGAAAACTTGATTAAGGTTATTAAATAGCATTTAATCGTCCTTTCTTTATTCTGTTTTTTTTTTCTAGTCTAAAGTCATCAGTATAAGTAATTAAATAAAGTTTATAATGCAATGTATTCTGCAATTGCAAATATCGAAGTGTTAAAAATTAATTGTGTTGTGGTACTGATAAATATTAGTGTGCTATTATTTTATTTATCAAAATCATCATTGCTACCAGTTATTTGTTAAATGATTATAGCTATACTAATTCCAGAAAATAAAAATGTAAATATGTAGAGAAAGACAAAATAAAACAACAACAAAGAAAAAAAATCTTTACTGTATATTTAATGCAAAAAATAATTGATAGCATGAAAAGTTCATAATAATTGATTCTACATTAACTCCAGTACCAGAATGTAACGAAACACAAGGAAGAGAAAATGAAAAAAAAATAATGATAATTAATTTATTTATCTAGTAATAATTATTAGTGAATTATGGTGATAATTTTCATATACTTTTATTCAATCATTAAAAGTGGAAAATATTTAAATTAAAAAGAACTAATTGTGTAATAATTATTTTACTCCTATTAGTCATTAGCAGTATAGTTTAAATAAAATTTAAATTTACTATTTACTGCTTGTTAATATAATGAAATTTATTAATATATAATTTTATGATAAATAAGAACTAACATATGATTAGCCTTCAAAGTGATTATCGCTCAAAGTGGGAAAAAAAGTCTAAGTTTTTAAATATACATAAAATAACTTTTAATAAAAAAATATTAAAAAATCACAATCAAAGATGAATATATTTTTAAATAAGTAAATTTTGATAGATATAATTTTTCATTACTATATTAATTAATAAGTCGTTGCCATAAAGTGGTTTTTATTTTAAACCCATGCCATTTTAAAAAAGGTCAAATTTTAATTTTTGTAGATAAGTTATAATGATGAACTATATACTTGTTTATAGTTTCAGTTAAATTAAGACGCTTTCTATCAAATATTAGATATTAAGGTCTCTAATGCATAATACTTTTGACAATAAACGTTCTGCAGTTTGACAAGGTTTGATCAAAATATTAAACTTTTTTACTTAACAACTTTCAATAAAATTTTTAGAAGCACAACTTTTATTCTACTTCCACACAAACAACATTATTTTTGGATGCTGTGAAATTAATATTGATTCCTAAAAATTATGTAACGGTCTTTCAGTTTATGTATAGCATTATAACAAATTACATAGGAGTAGTTTGTAATGAATTTCTATCATGTAGGCTAATATAATGTTATTGCTACGATCATAATCAACAACTTCTCAGAATCATCATTAATGCTGCTACCAAATATAAATATTAAATAAAGGTAAATAGTAACCACTGGGGAAAATTTGATTAGAGAATTCGGTTGCCCAATTACTTCAATATAATGCATATTATTAAATATATATATAAACTGTTTTGGGAGTATAATTCTTATTTTAATTACTAGTTACAAATTTCATAAACAATTAATAAATGTACAAGATTACTGAATGTTGATTACCATTTTTTTTACTTCATGAAAAATATCTAAAAACATTTTAATTATTTATGAAACTTATGAAGTGAATGGATTTTACACATATTTCAATACTTTATTTAGAAAAAATATTTGATCAACAAATCTACTGAAAGTTATAAAACTGATCCATCATAAACAAGACAAAAGCTGCTTTTACATTTTGAAGACCTTAGATCTACCATTATTATGAAATCATGAAAGGTCAGGCCAAATTAATACAAAAAAAGCATCAAATCTTTATTACAATTAATTATATTCACCTATATCGTATTATGTACAAATAAATGCCCAGGCGCCAATTCTATCCAAAATAGAATAAATTTATAATTTAAATTGCATTTCTGCTTATTGATAAGACTCTTATGATAATACTACTCTATAACATAGCTTATCGTGGTCATCTAGAATGCAAATGTGGATGAGAGAAGCATTTATAAACAACAATTATATGATGTTGATTTAATTATATTATAAGCATCTACTAAGTCATCAAAATAAAGCAATTTATTTATTAACTCAAATCATGATATATTCAGTTCTCTCACCATCCAAGTACATGCTAGACCAATCATGCCACTCATCTAATATGCTTGGGATCACTGCAATAATAATCAATTTACTAGCATTTAATTTAGATTAAACAGCTATATCAATGATGAACTAATCTCAAAGCTCTGCTCTATGAACAACAAATCAACCCTAATACAATATTACTATTAAGTAATAAGGGCTATTGTGAAATTGATAATCATTACAATAAATAAAGTATAGATGATAATAAGGATCGGGTACATTTTTATCTCACATCATTATATTTTCTAAGCAAGGTGAAATTATATTTTGGCATTAAAATGTTAGGATCTATTAAACCTGTACTGTTTAAGTAGATGGCATATAATGTTATATTGACAAGTGATACAATTTTAAATAAGGTATGATTCATTCTTAGCATTTATAGTGTTTGGATCAATTAACTAAGTGTTATTGAGATAAATTGCATATGCTAGCAAATTAATAAATATTCTAGTTATTCATGTTGAACATATGTGTGTGTGGAATGGTCAATCGAACGTACATGATAAAACAATTAAAAGGGAATCTTATTTCAACAAAACATTTATTATAAGACATATCCTTTCACAAACATCGATGATAATTTTAACTTTAACTTTACATTAAACACAGATTTGATTAAATAACATTAAATTATATAATTTTGTACACTTAATATTTGAAGACGCCTCCTTCTATTTATTATCTTATTTACATTTATCACTCTATTTGCTCAATTACTAACAATAAACAATAAAAGAAAATTATACATTTACAATCCAATGTTAATACGTCTATTCTCACTTGTGCTCTTAATAAACTAAGACAAACAGGACCAAAGAATCAACTGATGCTATAAAATTATTTCTGAATATCTGTAGGTTAATATTTGCTATATAAATCTAAGTTAAAGTTTTATTACTTTTTGCATTAGATAAAGGAATATTTCCTATTTTAATACTATATTCATACCGAGAATGAATTGCCAACAATAATAGTGAATGAAATAGTGATAATATGGGTGATATGATTTGACAAACCATTTGTAACTAATAATTCTAATGGTGGTTTTTTTTCTATATCTCTAATTTTATCATATTTCCGAATGTGTGCGCATTTATAAGATCCCAAATACAAAGCATTATATTTCTATCAGAATACGGACGGTGCAATAAGCTAATCATTAAATTAATAATCTTATTTCAAGCATATTATAGAAATCCATAAACATTTATCTGATATAACTAACATATATTACCTGACGATAATTACGCCTGAATGAAGAAGGGAAGAGAAATAACAATAAATTAATATTCACATATAAGCGTGTGGGAGTTAACCAAAAGTCCAAATTCAAATTTAATTCTTCAATAAATATCTATCAACTTTTAGGACACAAATGTTGCAGAACTCAACTTACTTATCATCAATAAATGGGGCATTTGCCACTTCATTTAAGAAATACGACTATCTTCTCATCTGCTCTTAAACAGGAAAATGCACTACCACCCACGATTGAACAAGTAAGTAATCAAGGAAAGTACTACTCAATCCACATAACAAAAATCATCACTTCGATCACTTCTTTATCCAACTGTACTCAACACATTTCATATATAAACAAATCTATAAGGAGACAAACTCTTAATTCTTCATCTTCCTTTAACATATGACACCAAACTGAAACTGATAAGAAAGCAAAATACGACTTTGGTAAAATAGTTTATGACAGTGCCCACACACGCGAACATACGATCATATGTAAAATGATTTCCAAATCATATGAAACAATAAAATGTCATATTAACAAGAATTAAATTTAAACGAATCTATTACTTGTGAGAATTATGAATATTGAATTTCAACTTAAAGCCAATACTGTCAAGTAAGTTTAACTATTCTGCATACTAGCATAAATATCTTCATACATCTATCTATTATTATTAACCAATGCATAATATTAAAGCATTTAATTTAAACTAATAATAGGAACCTGAGAATATCCATTTTTCTTTTAACATAATACCAAAAAAATATGACCAATTTGGTATAATTTATACCAAGATCTATGAGATGTTCTAGAGGAGATTGAGCATATAAATAAATAGTAATAATAATAAGTCAAATTAAATATAAAGAAAATCTACCTATCTATTATATACAATAAGAAGAATACATATTACACTTTCTATCATTAAAATAAAAGTTTTTAGTTCAGACTTGAAACTTTAAAATTGAAAATGTACATACAGTTCATGATGATGATGACGAATAGACAACATTAAAACATACAAATATTACTCCTGCAGGGTAAGCATAATTTGACAAAAACAGCAATAATTTCCAATGTTCTTAGAATTTTTTAAAGGATATTATAAACAGCTTTTGTGTGTATTAGAATCATTTTATTTGTCATAAAATAAAAAAATATCTCCAATTCAGTAAGATAATTCAATTAAAAGTTTATGACTATTTCTTTTTAGGTTTTTAGCATTCAATAGAATTTGCATAACCATTAAATCCATTGTCAGTGATTTATCTATGCTTGTATACATTATTTGTAAGTAATTATTAAATATGATTAAGTCAATTTTATCACTCATTTTTATACATGTGAATGGTAAGATTATTTGGTATATATGACTATACTATTAATGTAGAGGGTTAGAATAGACAAAATTTTCTGTTTTAATTTTATTTTGTATAGCAAGAATAGAAAATTTATTAACTGAGAGTTCATAAAATGTTTTGTTAAAGAGTTCAGCATATTTTTTCTAGTTAACTTCATTGTTAATAATTTATACAATTCTGACATCATTTATTTATTATAAATACATTATAATAAATTACTTTTAACAAATTTTATAATATCCATGCATTTGAATAAAGTAATTCTAAACTATTAGCTGATAAAAGCCAGAACTGGATACCTTTCAAAATTTAGCCTTCCATGTGAACAATCCTATTCTGAGTAGTATGACACAACTTTATCCATAAAGGCACAGTAGAGAATTTTCACAATATTTAGTTCACTTATTTTCTTATTTTTTTTTAGAAAATTATTCCACTTCCATAACTATTCTGTCTTTTTTCTCTCTCTTCTCCATTTTTCTACTTTTTCTGGAATCTCCTGTAAAAAAACAACTATGCCTATTATTTTTTTTAGTTATAATGAGCTTAGGAATATGCAAAAATTTCTTGCTTAAAAAAATGTTAATAATAAAATATTGGAAAGAAAAATTATAAATTTACAAATGTTAACTAATAACAAATAAATAAATAACTTTTACAATTTTAAATGTAAAATTTTATGTAATAAATAATTAATAAATAATAAATAAAAAAATCATATTAATTAATGGTATATGTGTATACACCTGGGTCTCTTTTTACATGGACTTATTTAACACGATTTTGAAGTTACGTGATTTATGTTTCACCGGAAGTCGGACTCCGATAATGCGTTATTACTTTAAATAATAAATTTTGTGCACTTACGTTATATTGAAAGTAATAGCACATTATTGGAATTCGACTTTCATCTTAGTAATTTCAATATATTCAGTGCTTTATAATAGTAAGATTTTATGCAATAATGAAATTAAAATCATGATTTTCACATTTTATGTATACACACATTAAATTTTACAAGATATTAATGTAAATTTGTTCAAACATTGTGCGTGTTCATTTTGCATTTTAAATCACATTCTGTTTTTGCTTTTTAAAAAAGAACATAATCAATTATTAATCATTTAGTGTCTGCAAGTTTATTTTTAAAAGATGAGTAATAGCAGTGAAACAAAATTTAATTTTTAAATGGAATTAAAAATTAAAGACAAAAATAAGAATTTAATTTTTAGTTGTTAGTTTTAATTAAATTTTTCTCAGAAGTGGTGGATAAATGTCTTTTTATTATCATAAGTCTAAGTTCATAAACAATTAATAAAATTATTGTCTCAAAGATTAATTACTAATTATGTTGTCAACAGAAAGCCATTAACACAACATGAGTGAACTTGGTGCTAGTTGTATTTCCTCTTGTGAGAATCTGATTTTTTACCAGTTTGCAAATGAATGTGTATTTGGGCAAATAGCGATAATAATTAAAACGTGTATAAAAATGTAAATTACCGTACTGTAAATTATGCATAAAAATATATTATTTTGAATAAAATTAAATATTATAGTTAAAAAAAGTTTGTCTTGTATCAATTTTTTTCAAATTTGAAATTTTTTATTAGTCATATTTTATTTCCTTATTTTTTTTTTGTGCAAATTTTAAAGTAATTTTACATTGGTACTTTGCTTTTATGTGAATTTTGAAAATCACAGACCGCATCCACCCTTTTTCAATGTAAGTTATGTCTATTTTTGCATGATTTCATTTGTGCGTGTTTTCTGAGGAACCTATCTATCACGTAAAATAAGACCCAGGTGTATCTTCCTTTCCATTAATACAGAGGTCTATTAATGATTGAGTTATTAACAGTTTTTATGGAAAATAAAAAATGCTATTACAAATTGGATATTATAAGTAATAATGAAAATATATGAATGAAGACTGAGATGATGTAAAATGTACATGGACCTACACATATAAGTTAAATCTTGGAATGGGAATAGACAGTGAGTTAGAAAACCAATGAACAAACACCTGTTATGGCCTTACAGACAAACATTCCTACTAATTTAGCTCTCATACCAACAATTCTTGATATTGTTCATCTTCCTCTCCCACTAACAGACACACATAAAATAAAATTTTAATGGTTGGTACACCTCAACTAAGGTCTTGATATTTTTTAAACTAAAATTAAAATACTATCACAATTCATTTTTTTGATAGTTATCCCTGATAACTTTTAGCACAAGTTGAACCCCCCACATTTCTTCATGGTGCCAACCAAAAAGGTCACTATATATATATATATATATATATATATATATATTTTAGTACAAAATATATGTAACTAATATATATATATATATATATATATATATATATTTTAGTACAAAATATATGTAATCTGATAGAACTAGTTTAAAAACTTTCCTATCTTCTTCCAGATGACTTGAATATCATAGCTGGCATTTACAATACTTGATCCTTATGTTCAAACTTATTGAATAGTGATATTATATAATTTCATTATTATTGTATAATTTTTTTATCTCACTTTTTTCTTTTTCTTTTATATATTAGTTTTTCTCTGTTTCCAAACACTAAGTTAAATAAACTGTGTTTAACCTAAAGGTGAAAGCCAATAACATATTACATTAAGTATAGTAAGAGGAAAAAAAAACAAATAACTATTTTTTTTTAAATAGTCCTAAAAATTATTTTAGTTTAATCGAATGATTTATTTAATTTCTTTTAATTAATTTATGGGATAGATAAGATAAACATTTTTTTTTGTTTTCATTTTTTAAAAAACAGATATGCAAATGAGAAGAAATTTAATTGGCTAAAAAAATAGAACTACCAGAGAGATTTTTCTTTTATTTTGGAGAGAACTGCTGCAGTGACAACAAGTGTATAATAAAAATATTTTTTTTACTGTTAAACACATATAATGAAAATGAAAACTTTTTCTTTAAAAAAAGAGAAAATGCAAAAATAAAGAAGAAAGTTCAATTAAAACTTTAAGTTGCAATATTATCAAGTGTGAATAGTAAAATGTATATCTAAATATTAACAAGTCTGTTCAGGTCACCCAATTGTGAGTCTAGCTGCCACTGATCTTCCACAAGGTCTACAACTGAAATGCATAGAAATTATTATTAACCATGACAACAGGAATAGCAGTTCTAAAAGATCAGTATATTTGAAATTTTTTAATGTTCACAGACTATGTTTAGCCTTGGATAAAGTTTACCTTTACAATTTTAACACCCACAGTAGTGTTGTGAAAGTGCAAAATGAAATACTGTACTTAACTTTGGATAAATTGTGCTTTCATGAATTTTAACACATGTGGGAGCAATATATGTGTGGAATGGAATGCAGTTTTAACCCTTTTTGTGTGCTATTATCTAAAGGATGAAGAATTAATGATAGTTTTCCTTTGAACTTACATTACAATAAACATTATGAGCTATCTTCTTAAAATTTACAATAGTGTTCAAAGAAATAACTGCTGACTAGGAAACCATTTTAGCTGTTATAGCACTCATGGGATAATTAATTGCTTGAAAAAATTATTCTTTGTTCTACACATTCATAAATTAAAGATATTACATTCAAATATCAGCCTTTCAAGCTAATTAAAGATAGTAAAATATGTTTATTTTGGAATAACCCCTGAGACAAAACCACACAATTTCATTATCTTTTCAAGATAATTTGATTAAAATACATATATACTATCTCTCAAATATCATAGATTCTCAGAGAACCTATGTAAAAATCAACTATATATGAGTATTCCTTATAAATGGAGATGAAGAAGCATATAATCAACTTTTAAGATTCTATGTTGTTATTAAACAGAATATATATATTATAACGGGACGGCCTTAATCATCCCAGTTGGTGTATTAAATGTAATATAATCAATTATATTTAATGTTTAGAAGTCATTAACTTAATGCTTCATAGTTAGGTTCGCCAAATATAACAGAATGGATTATATTTAAAATCTAAGTTAGTCTTGTTAAATATAAAGGGATGATTAAATTCCTTAGAAAGAGGATACGCATTTCACTACAATCGAACTTTGGGTCTTCAAGTAGAATGCTAGAAATGAATCGATGAAATACCAAGTCCATGATTATATATACCTTTATTATGCTAGCTCATTAATCTTTAAATAAGTTTAAATACAATTTAGACCAGGTCATCCATCTTTCATCCCTCTTTCAGTCACCATTATGCCACGATATTTAAACTCACGGAGAATTTGCAATCAGCTCATTTCAGGAATAATTTCAAAACAAGTTATTTCATATGCCTTTATATAAGCATTAATTATAACTATTATTCATATGATATTTATAATACTAGCACATATATAATATAATTCAATAATGATTAGACAAAGAGATCACGTTAACAAATCAATATTTAATAAACAATAAAAAATATAATAGAATAGATAATAAAATATTAATAAATAAATACGGATGAATTTTATCATTTTAAAAGAATATTAATAAATGATATTCTTTTATTTAATACCCCATGATAAAACTCAATACTATAATAAACTTTCAAAAATTAAAGAAAATAGCTTAAATTAATAGATATATAAAAACAATATCTGGGTTCAAAAATTAATAATTTATGTAACTTATTAACTTATTTACCGTTCTTATTTATATGCTTCACAATTACCCATATATAGGTATTATTTACCATTGTATAACTTATATATTATATGTATTTTTAATACATAAAAATACATTAAACGTTTACAATATTACGTAGTAAACACAATATAATCCTGTTTAAGATATCTGTCAAATAATAACTATTTTTTTATATCCCTCATCTAATTTGATGAATTATGTTAAGCTTCCAATTAATTATATTTAATAATAAATATAATTTTCCTATCAAGATATAAAATGATGCGATGCCAAATTTGAAATAAAGATAATAATAATAATAATAAACATATTAAAATAATATAAGCATTATTATAATATATATAAATATATAATAAAGGAAACTTATTTATAAGAGAGTTGAGAGTAGGTATTGAAGTCTATAGTTCATCATCCTAATGAAGATCTTTTACGAAGTATATTATTAATCCATTGGTATAATGATGATTTTATTTATCCATAGACGATAAACTGTTAACAATATCCAATGATTTGATTAATGTGAAATAAAATAAATATTCTTCGAATGTAGATGTTCTTAATCTTCATTTTTGTATTATCCTTAGACGTTCTATATATCTAATATTTCAAAATATTTTAAAATAGCATGCAAGGTTGGTTTCGAAACCTTTTACGATATAATAAGTGTACTACTCAGTGCACATTGTTTTATCCTTAATATATATAATTATCTTAAATTTATATATATCCGAAGAATAATGGAAGAGTTAAAACAACGTAGTTTCAAAACTTAAACAGACGTTCTTTTCTTTTATATTGCTATTCCTTTAAGATTGAGTAGAAAATTAAATATATTTTCCTTGCAAACTTTGAATCCACAAATTATTTTAATTTGGAAAAGTTAATATTTAAATTCCAATCGTTAAATAGTAGTATTGATAAAAGAAAAATAATATTTTTTTAAAGAGAAATGATTTTCTTTTTTCCTTCGTTTTTTTATATCCAGAGCACGAACGAATCTGCTCGTGTGTTATATAAGTTCATGCTTAATTCAACTATCAATTGTTCCACTGACATTAAGATTTAATAATAAAATAAAAAAAAATATATAAGTATTTATTCTTAACTTCAAATCTGGCATTTTACTCAAAAGCTTAAGGTATATATTATTTAAAACTTAAATGTATATATAAATAGTACATATATGTTACATAATAAAATAGTCAAATATAAATTTATATTTATAAATAATTTCACAAGAGATAAAACACGCTAGACCAATAATAATAACTGTAAGTTACTATTATATTTCCCCTTCCCTTAGGAAATTTAAAATTTTAATTTAAGTTAAAATTTTAAACACTTACAACTATTTTAGTATATTCTTATAGTTTAATTGCATTTATAGTTGGATTTTATGAAGGGTTAATTTTTTTTTTTTTTTAACTGTTATATCTTCCTAATACTTGGGCTATTTTATTCTTGTGATAATGATCAAAAATAAAAAAAAATTAAGGACTTTGATGGGTTAATATTTTTTTTTATAAAAAAAAAAAAAAAAAAAAAAAATAATGTGTTTCCTTCTTGGACCACAAATATATTTACTAGCCTTATTCCTGCTTCTTTAAGACTTATGGATTTGAAAAGGACTAAATAAATACTAGAGTATCCATTTATAAATATGAGTTGACTCTATGGTTTTAATTATTTTAAGGCATTAAAGAATACCCTCACCAAAGCTAATGTTTTTAACTATACTTCTCTTTACATTGATCACTATTATTATTATTTTTTATACAACCGTATGGTTTACACTGCCCAATTCTTATCTTGGTCTTCACCTCATTTCTTTATAAAACATTATAAGCAGCCAAAATATGGTTTTAAAATTCGTGAATTGTATGTACCACTAATCTCTCCTTCTTGGTTAATCCAAAATGCATTTGGACCTGCCCTTTTAACGATAGTATAAGGTCCTTCATATGTATTGAAGAATTTATGGTATTTATTCTCCAATGGTTTGCTGGGATGGAAAGTCTTTATCAAAACTTTATCTCCGACTTTAAATTCATAAATACATTTTTTTTTATTTTGACTTCTATTATTTGCCATTTTAACAAGTTGTTTATGAGCTTGTAAAATATCATTTTCTCCATTTATTTTGGGTTTATTAATAATAGGTTTATATTTTTTAAATAATATAGGTATAATTTGATGAAAGTGTAGTCGGATGGGCGAGAATCCTGTAGATTCATTTAAACTCCAATTGATATAGTCTACTACACGTTTTGTCTGCTTTACCCAACCCTTGTGCTCCTCTTCTAAATAGGTCCTAAACAAACGTCCAAGCTCCCGCATAATACGTTCGCATGGATTTGATTGTGGATTCCTAATAGAGATTAGCACATGTTTTATTTTTGATATGTCTACCCATTTCTTCCATTCCCTAGATAGAAAAGGTGTACCATGATCAGTTAGTATGGTTTTTGGTTTTCCTATCATTGGGAATTGGAGAGTACTCAATACTTTGATTGTATGTTTAGTATTGGCTTGGGGTATCGGGTAAGCAGCAACATATTTGGAAAAGAGATCATAAGTGACTAATAAATATTTTTGTTTGTTAAATGGAGGCAAAGGCCCATAATAGTCAATTGCTAAGATCTCGTTTGGTCTTTCTGGAATGATAGAATTAATTGAATTAATATAATTTTGGTTTACTGATTTAGCTCTTAAGCAAATTAGACAATCTTGGAGTGATTTTAAGATGTCTTTATACATTTTTGGCCAGTAAAACCAATTCTTTAGGGTGTGTTCTGTCTTATGAGCACCATAATGCCCGTATAGACAGTGTACGTATTTTATGAGTGGGTCACATAAAGACTTTGGTATTATTGTCCTCCACTCATCAACATTATCATTCACTTTATATAGTAAGACCTGTTGTTCTAATTTAAAATGGTTAAGATCTTTAGGTGCATCCAAAACTTCCTCCCCTAATAAAACTTTTATAATTGGGTTTAATTCTGGGTCATTAAATTGTATTTCTTGTAAGTTTTCCAACTCGTTCTCTACATTACTATCAGCCATCACATTGACATTTGTAATGTAGGCGTTGTCTACCATCAAATGATTTTGTTCTGACCTACATGGATTTCGACTAAGCACATCAGCCACGATATTCTCAGATCCTTTGCAATAATGCACAGTGTAATTAAATTCCTGTAGTAGTAAACTCCATCTAACTAGACGACTATTAGTCAGATAACTATGATTCAGGAATTCAAGGCTTTTGTGATCAGTGATCACTATCACCTCTGATCCGAGTAGCATTTGTCGAAATTTTTGGAAAGCCCAGACTATTGCTAGTGCTTCCTTCTCTGTAACCGTGTAATTTATTTCTGGACCTTTCAAGAGCCGGCTTATAAAGTAGAGGACACCTGGTTGGCCATCCTCTTGGATTTGGGACAGTGTTACCCCTAATCCAAAACCACTACTATCTGTTTGAACAATGAATGGTTTATTAAAATCAGGGAAAGCTAACATGGTTAACTCCAAAAACCCTGTTTTAATATTCTCAAATGCACGGTCTTGTTCTTCGGTCCATTTCCAACGTTCATCTTTTCTAATCAATTTTAACAACGGTTCCATGTGGTCTGAGAACTTCTGATAGAAACGGTTGTAAAAATTACATAGACCTAAAAATGATCTAATTTGTTTTCGGGTAGATGGTTTAGGAAAGTTTTGAATGGCAGAGATCTTCTCTGGATGAGGTCTTATCCCATTGCAACCAACAATATGACCTAAGAAGACTACTTGGTTGGAAACTAAAGTACTCTTCTTGAAGTTAATTTTTATACCTTTCAGAAAACACTCTTTAAAAAATATAGATAAATGTTGAAGGTGTTCTTCAACTGTGGTGGATGCAATAATTACATCATCCACATAAATAATTATGATTTGTTTTACCTCAGGAGATAAAGTCTTATCTAAACATCTGATTAGACCTGCACCACTATTTATCAATCCAAATGGCATCCTATTAAATTGGTATGTAAAACCCTCATAACGGAAAGCAGTATATTGGCGATCTTCTGGATGAAGTTCAATCTGCCAATAGCTGGAGGTTAAATCGAAAGTAGAAAATACCTTCTTATTTCCAAATTTCATGAATAAGTCATGTATGGGCGGTGGTATATTTCTGTCTGGGACAGTAATTTTGTTTAGTTGTCTAGCATCCAAACAAAATCTCATCGACCCATCTTTCTTCTTCACAGTTACTACTGGATTACAGTAAGGTGAAGAGCATTTGGAAATGATTTCCCAATCCAGCATTTTATTAATTTGCTTAGATATATCTTCCCGATATTGGTATGGAATAGGATATGATTTAGATTGAAATGGTTGATCATGAATTAATCTAATTCTCTGTTGGAATCCCTTTATCACTCCTGGTATGTCTGAGAAAATAGAATTAAATTCTCTTATAACAAATCGTAATTTTAACATATCATCACTTCCAAGCAAGTTGGATTCTGCGAGTTTACTCTCTAAAAGTGTTTCTGAAATGCTAGATGTTATAGAGTCAACTTCAATTTGATCATATCTTGGAAGCAATGTCATCTCTAAGACTTCATCATTAATTTTAACTGTTTTATTACAGAAATCAATTACACAAGTGTTCAAATGTAGGAAGTCTGCCCCTAAAATAACATTATGAATCAAACCATTCAAAATTAAAAATACATGATAGAGAGTTGTTTGGCCGATTTTAATCTCAACCCAAATTTGTTTTTGGATTAACTTAGCTTTTCTACTGTTAGCCATGGTAACCTGCATAGATTTCAGTGGTAAAATTTTGATATTAGGATTTATTGCTAAAATCTTTTGGTAAAATGTCTCTGATATCACAGAAATTTGGCTACCAGAATCTAATAATGCCTTAACCAGCAAGCTCTCAAACAAAACTTCTATCATAGGGCAACTTTGTAAAACAAAATTTGGTGTTTTATCTTCCCATGAACACATCATGTTAGTGATTTCTCGTGTAAAAGATTGATTCAAGTTCCTCATTGGGTATTTGGTTTCTTGAGGTGAGGAACATTTCCTCAAGTACCCTTTTAGTTTGTTTTATGTGAATCTATAGATATATCTTTACTACATCCCGGTTTTGGGAAATTTCTTGGATTATTAGAAGAAGTTATTTTTACTTTATTTAAATTATCACGATTTATTTTGGGAGAGGGGTCATAAGGTATATTCCTTTGAGATGTTTTTCCCTTCCAATAATTGGTATTTCTATTATTTTTCCTTCTATTATAAAATATTGTATTGATTGAAGCTTCCTCCTTTTTTTATCAGGTAATCTAATTGATAAATTGGTTTGATTCATATCAATACTATTTAAAAGTTCTACTATTTGTTCTATTTTTGTTATATTGGTACACAATAATGATTGTTCTATTTTAAGTGGTAAATTTCTTTTTATTATTCTAATCATTTCGCCTTCACTTAAATGATAAGTATTAAGTGTTCTTAATTTTGTTATTTGACGGCGAAAGAATTTGGTCAAGGTTTCTCCAGGTGTCTGTTTATACTTATCTTGGAATATTTGGTACAATAAAGCCTCTTGTTTATCTCTATTCCAAAAATTTTTAATTAATAACTCTTGATATTCCATATAAGTAGATGGAGTTTGTGATAAAGACTCCCACCACATCAATGCATCTCCTTGTAAGTGACTATATGCAACGATCACTTTTTCTCCTTCTGATAAACTATGGTTAACAGAAAAATAAAGATTAAGGCTTCTAATATGTTCTATCGGAGATTCATTATGAGATCCTTTGAATATTTTTAACCTAACAAATTGGTTAATTGTACTACTTGGTATTGAATGGTTATATACCTTTTGTTTTTCTAAAACATTCAACTGAGAAGTTGATGTTTGATTTTCATGATTAATCCTATAAGTATTTAAGTTTAACCCTTCTAATTCAAAATTACTAGGATAATTTTCAACTTCAGGCATTATATGATACTGAAAATTTGATCTATCACCAGAGTCAATTACTTGTTGTGGATCTTTTTGAATGACTTCCAAATGATTTTCACCATGATTTTGTTCTTGATTATAACTATAAGTATTTACATTATTTTCAACCTGATGCATTTCTATAGTTGGTGTTCTTTTACATATCTGTGTTTCAATAACCAAAAATCTACTATCAGTTGATTCCTTTATTTTATTTACTCTATTCCAAGTTTCAGTAGTATCTTTCCTTAATTTTTCCAATACATTTTTGTCTATATTTGTATTAATTTCTATTGAATTCATTTTATTTTCTAAAGTTTTAAGTTGATGATCAATAGTCTCCAATACATTATTCTGAGATTCTACCTCATTATTATGTTTAGTAGATAGTTGATCTATTCTTGCTTGTGTTTGTTGTCTATCTACTTGGATTTCATTCCGTATTTTATTTTGTTCTTCTTTTACTTGATCCCTAAAAATTCCTTGATTTTTATACATTTCATCACATTTAACATTTAATCTATCTATTATGTCACCTTGGAACTCACTAAACCGTTGTTGACATTTTGAATTATTTTCATCAATTTCATTCTTTAAATCATTTAATGCTTGTTTAATTTCTATGTTATCTTTTTTAACATTATCCACATTTAAATTTAATTGTTGGATTTTTGTAGATAGTTTATTTTCAATTCCTGTTATTTCAATCTTCAAATCATTTTTTAAACTATTAATATTATCATCCAATTTTTTATTCATATTATCAAGTAATTTTTGATTATTACTGTCCATTTTAGTCATAAACATTTGTAACATTTGCTGAATTGTATCAACATTAAATGATTGACTAATTCCAATTGTAGATGATTGATTTAAATCTTCATCAATTATATTTTGTGTTTGAGATAACACTTGATCTAAACTCGGTGTTTGTTGAGGGTATTCAATTATGGTTGTAGAACCCCCAGGTGCTTGTACTAATGATGATTGTTCAATAATATTACTATCATCATTTAGTTCACTTTGCAAATCATCTTGCATTTGACTAGAGCATTTAATATCTTTGTTTGAAAACATTTTCCCACTTCGCAGCATAACAAATTTTAACTTAATTCAAATATTACTTAAGTGTATATATATTTTTATAACCAAAATATTATATCGTAAAGTTCTCTACCACCCCATGCCATTTATATATACTTATGATGTTCTAATAATATATGTGTATATTTTTAAACGTCTATGTCTATATAAAACTTTATCCCACTCAACTCTTGTTTAAAACATAATTTAATAATTAGTTATTCAAATATTGATCTGTCTAAATCATATTATATATATTACCATTTTTTTTTATTTATATTAATCTTGCAATTATAAATACCATATATAATGAATCGAAATTATAGATTCAATGCCTAAAACGTCGCACACCAAATAAAACGCAGTCTACAGGGTATGAGATTTAATTAATCGAAGCCCCTAACGTTTGGGTCGCCAGATATAACGGGACGGCCTTAATCATCCCAGTTGGTGTATTAAATGTAATATAATCAATTATATTTAATGTTTAGAAGTCATTAACTTAATGCTTCATAGTTAGGTTCGCCAAATATAACAGAATGGATTATATTTAAAATCTAAGTTAGTCTTGTTAAATATAAAGGGATGATTAAATTCCTTAGAAAGAGGATACGCATTTCACTACAATCGAACTTTGGGTCTTCAAGTAGAATGCTAGAAATGAATCGATGAAATACCAAGTCCATGATTATATATACCTTTATTATGCTAGCTCATTAATCTTTAAATAAGTTTAAATACAATTTAGACCAGGTCATCCATCTTTCATCCCTCTTTCAGTCACCATTATGCCACGATATTTAAACTCACGGAGAATTTGCAATCAGCTCATTTCAGGAATAATTTCAAAACAAGTTATTTCATATGCCTTTATATAAGCATTAATTATAACTATTATTCATATGATATTTATAATACTAGCATATATATATATAATATAATTCAATAATGATTAGACAAAGAGATCACGTTAACAAATCAATATTTAATAAACAATAAAAAATATAATAGAATAGATAATAAAATATTAATAAATAAATACGGATGAATTTTATCATTTTAAAAGAATATTAATAAATGATATTTTTTTATTTAATACCCCATGATAAAACTCAATACTATAATAAACTTTCAAAAATTAAAGAAAATAGCTTAAATTAATAGATATATAAAAACAATATCTGGGTTCAAAAATTAATAATTTATGTAACTTATTAACTTATTTACCGTTCTTATTTATATGCTTCACAATTACCCATATATAGGTATTATTTACCATTGTATAACTTATATATTATATGTATTTTTAATACATAAAAATACATTAAACGTTTACAATATTACGTAGTAAACACAATATAATCCTGTTTAAGATATCTGTCAAATAATAACTATTTTTTTATATCCCTCATCTAATTTGATGAATTATGTTAAGCTTTCAATTAATTATATTTAATAATAAATATAATTTTCCTATCAAGATATAAAATGATGCGATGCCAAATTTGAAATAAAGATAATAATAATAATAATAAACATATTAAAATAATATAAGCATTATTATAATATATATAAATATATAATAAAGGAAACTTATTTATAAGAGAGTTGAGAGTAGGTATTGAAGTCTATAGTTCATCATCCTAATGAAGATCTTTTACGAAGTATATTATTAATCCATTGGTATAATGATGATTTTATTTATCCATAGACGATAAACTGTTAACAATATCCAATGATTTGATTAATGTGAAATAAAATAAATATTTTTCGAATGTAGATGTTCTTAATCTTCATTTTTGTATTATCCTTAGACGTTCTATATATCTAATATTTCAAAATATTTTAAAATAGCATGCAAGGTTGGTTTCGAAACCTTTTACGATATAATAAGTGTACTACTCAGTGCACATTGTTTTATCCTTAATATATATAATTATCTTAAATTTATATATATCCGAAGAATAATGGAAGAGTTAAAACAACGTAGTTTCAAAACTTAAACAGACGTTCTTTTCTTTTATATTGCTATTCCTTTAAGATTGAGTAGAAAATTAAATATATTTTCCTTGCAAACTTTGAATCCACAAATTATTTTAATTTGGAAAAGTTAATATTTAAATTCCAATCGTTAAATAGTAGTATTGATAAAAGAAAAATAATATTTTTTTAAAGAGAAATGATTTTCTTTTTTTTTCCTTCGTTTTTTTATATCCAGAGCACGAACGAATCTGCTCGTGTGTTATATAAGTTCATGCTTAATTCAACTATCAATTGTTCCACTGACATTAAGATTTAATAATAAAATAAAATAAAAATATATAAGTATTTATTCTTAACTTCAAATCTGGCATTTTACTCAAAAGCTTAAGGTATATATTATTTAAAACTTAAATGTATATATAAATAGTACATATATGTTACATAATAAAATAGTCAAATATAAATTTATATTTATAAATAATTTCACAAGAGATAAAACACGCTAGACCAATAATAATAACTGTAAGTTACTATTATATATATATATATTTGTCATCAAGTTTAAGAAATGTGCTATTGGTTAATTGGCTAATTGCCAGTCAATTTAAATAATATGTGTTTGAACATAGTATAGTAAATTAATGAAGATGCATTTTATGTTATATTATATTTTATCTTTAAATATGTAAAGTTCACATTATATATAATTTATTGTGTAAAATAATTATTTGTTAACTTGAGTATAGAAACTGATGAAAGTCAATTTAGAAAAAAGCACTTGCAGAAGAGTTTCGTTATTGGTACTATGAATCTATAATGTATCATTGCCACATGGCTTAATCCTGCACATCTGTTTAGGGTTCTATGCTTATACATATGTTATAATATTAGATAATATTTTTATACCATTTGGTCTATGGTCAACCATTATCTCAATTGTTTCCATTAATAAGAGTTTTATTACATCTTTTGGTCTTAAATTATACTTGAAAAACAGCACATGCTACCCAATTTAGGGGATTAATGAGGGTGGTTTGTTTTTAATTTATCTGGGAAGTATCTTTCTGTGTTGATTGTTAATCTGCAAAGTAATTATTACTATTGGTTTGTATAAGTTTGTTTCAGTGCTGGTGGTTAATCCACTGAACATTCTGCAATTATTCTAGTTACTTGATAATAATTAGAAAACCCACAGGGTACTTACTGATCATTATTCTTTGTGTTAATGAACACACCCAAAGGTATATTATTGATCCTTGTTATACAAATGTATGTGTAAATAGAGTCTTTGTACATCATGATACTTACATTGTTTTTCTCCTTTTAATGTTTGTTGCACAAGTTCTGTTATCAGCCATAAAAGGGCATTTAAGTGAATTATGGTCGTACTTTATTATAGATAAATTATGTGATATCCCAACTCAGCAGACATGGAGTTTAAATTTTTTAAAATTTCATATCTCATTATAGTTAAATTTCATAGGTTTAGTAATTCCAATTGTCATTGTTATTGTAATTTGGGGTATAAGCACATTGGTTCTGGTTTGACATAATCAAGGTGCCATTGACTGTATTTGATTCTACTCTCATTTCTATAAGAAGAAAAAAATCAATATATTTGTAATAACCTTTTAGATTGAATTATCTGAAACTCATGTACATATACTGAAATAAGAACATGTGATAATATTTTATTTATTTTATTCTGTTTACTTACGTACCTCACCCAAACACCTCAAGTCATTTATAGCATGACATGCTCTCAGCCCAGATACCATGCCATATATTATGGTAAGATGAAGACAACAATTAACAACAGAGCTGCTTGACACATGTATGCATGTAAAAGAGCACAGAAGAACAACAACTATACTTCTATCTTTCTTGAATACCTAAAAAAGACTGGCAATGACTTCATTTTCTCCAATCCCAAAATTGTGTGTATAGAAACAAATGACTGTAAAAGAAAAATAACAGAGGCATATTTTATCATCGGCAACAATAAACATATGGGACACCTGCTGTGATATTTTAAAAAATGGAAAACCTAACTAATTTTCACTTAATTTGCATATATTAAGTCTAATACAAACAAAACCACAGTTTTCAATATGGCTATGATTATGAGGCATGGAACCTCAAAAGCCCTCAGTTTTTACCGAGTGATTAATAGTTTTCAGGTGTATAGATTCTGTAAATATACATATTTTATGTACTTTCTATAATATTATCTAATTAATGTACATTATCCAATGTAGAATAATTATATGTGATGGCATTTTATGTTATTTATCATTTATATAAAATTATGAATATTATTGTCCAATTACTATTTTCATATTTATTGAATCATAAATAAATGTTAATTTGATAAGATAACTTATCCGTTCCATTACTATTAGTCATATATAGAGTCAAAAATCCAATGTAGTAAATAGACCATAAATATTAGAGCACATATTGTCCCTGATGATGAAGGATACAAGGTTTATTAAAACACCCAGAGAATATTTTAATGTTTGAGCTTGGGTATTTTGTGATGTATAACATACAATAAAATCCCATTTACTTTCTGCATCACTCTGCTTTGCTTTGTCAATTCTGGAGCATAAACCAGAATCTGTTACCTCTATTGCTATTTGCAACATTAATACCTAAATTAATAAGAAATTTTCTAGCCAGTAGAATAATTGAACCTATTTTTTATAACTATAACAGATGATATATTTATACCTAAGAGTTTCATTGCTATTGATTGATTTGATATTTGAGTTAATGAAGAAATAACTTAAAATTCATATTTTTACCTTCCATATATATTTCTTATAATAACTTCTCTCAGAAAATAAAGTTTTATTATTTTTTTTTGCATTAAAGTGTATATGAGAGCAGTTATTATAAGCAATATATATGAATATATGAAGAAATGCTAAAAGTCAAGGAAAAAAATAAGAGAATATTCTTACCCCACATTGCAAAGCATTTACCCTATATAACATTTCTGTACTTTAAAATCTGAATACATAATGAGCTACCATTTATGATTATGGGAGTGACTATAATTATTACTATCTGGTTTAATGGTCTGTATTCACCATGTAATGATTAACAGTTTCATAGATTATACCATCATGTCTATGGTCTGCCATCAAGTCTCAAATAAATAAACTTGTATATTAGGATCATAGTATGGTTTTAAAAAGCAGTCATTGAAAAAATAATTATAAATCATAAATTAAGATTTGGTAATACCTTTTTGAAATCCAGTAATTAAGGATAATTATAATTAATTAAAAGAGTAATACAATTTATTTAGGTAATTTGATGTATCTTCAAGTAATACTGCAATTAGCCTTCATGGTGTACTCTGGCCATGACTCGATTGTATGGTACTAGCTTTGTATTGTACCATTAATTTAGACTATTATGATTCAGGGTAAGGGCTTTTCTGTTACAATATAAATTGTACATATTCCAATTGATCCTTGTGACTCCATTGCAATCATGAGGCATAAAGTAAAAAAAAATAATATTATTAAACATATAAATAAGGCTATTATGTTTCTTGGAACACTGTGGTTATATTAAATTGTAGGTTATTGAGTTCAAACCCTGCATAACCAATTCCCAAAGGCCTCAAAAGGAAAGTGGGAGAAATCTCTCTATTCAAATAATTTTGTTAGTGAAAGAGTACAATGTTTATATCATTAAATAGTTTGATAGTTATATTTAAAAATTAAAAATATTAAGCACATATAAATAATTGTCAGTAGACATAAACTCCATGAGATATTACTTTTCTAGGTCTACTTATTGACTTCATATGTTTAATGTATATCTAATGAATTATGATATTCTTTGTTAATAATACTTTAATTTTAATACATTGTTATTACTAATTTATTTTATAACTTTAATACTAATAATATTAATCTGTAGTTTTCAAATTGTTCACATTGTTTTGATAGACAAGTTTCACAGATACAAGGAAAGATGTATATGCATATGTGTATGTATAAATATTAGAGTTTTAAACATTTACAAATATATTAAAGAATTTTTAAATAATTTGTATTTTCCGTGGGGAAATTATTTAAGACCAATTTTTTTGTTATATGTGAAAGGTCAGGAAATATTTTATGGTAATGTCCTGCTGATGTTCAGCTAATATGTACAGGTCATGAGAGAGATAAGGTCAATGTTGACATAATATCAAAGTGAGAAATGTGGGGGATGAAAACAGACTCATTAATAAGTTATTATAATTACCAAGAGACCCTGATCATTTTGGGATATACCAAATAATAAATTTAGAAAAATTATAAAAATAAAATGAAATGAATGTAACCAGCTGCATTGATAAAACATAATTTATAAATGACCAGGTGTTTCAGAAACAAAAATATGTGTGATTCATCAGACAGGGTAGTGTATATATAGTCTGAAAAATAAAACAGTTTAGCAGAATGAATCTGATTGCCTCTTGAAAACCACACATCATTTTGTTTTTATACTTAAAGGGTCCTATAGCCATGGTGGGGTAAGGATGATATTTTGTTTATGGGTCCCAGTGACTTGATCCCAATGAACTCTTATGCACATTGGAAGAGTTAAAAATCTAAAATGAAAATAAAAGATATCCTATGGATGATCTTCAACTTTATTGTTTTACTTGTGCCTTGCTAAATTCAAATCAAAGCACAGAACAAAAATGTGAAATTTATATGAAAAGTAGAAATATCCATTTGTCTATATAACCCAGAAAAGAAACAAAGAACAAATAATTGCAGTGTTGAAATGGTCCCTAAAGAAATGCAACTGATGTCACAGTATCATCATCAGCACAGAAAAAAAAGAATAATTGCAGCCCAAGCTAAAAATATAATAGAACTGTTCCAGTAAATCACTGCAATTGATAAATCTACACATGTTGAATAATAGTATGTGGCTGAGTTCAAATTCTTAACCTTAGACAAGCTGATCTCATAATGAAATTCATTGGACCCCTTGAAACTGTCTCTACATCAAAAATAAAACAACTGGTAATATCAATTTTAATTTTGTTTTGTCAATGGCTATCAACACTTCTCTTTTAAATAAATCCATTTGTCTCTCTCTCTAAGTATTGAAACAAAAATCAATTATTAGAAAAGGTTTTTCAATAATGATGAATATTGACTTTATCAATATATAATGTGTTGTCCGATTACCATTGCACATAACCAGTTATATATGTATTTTTTTTATAAAATGTTTTCCTTATGTATTAATTCATATTTCATGAAAATATACTATTTATGTTTTATATAGGGGTTGGATACAAATTTGGTTAATAATGAAGAGCAAGACACACCTCTAGTGACATATATATGCTTACATGAATATTTATTGAGTATAAATGGACAAACTGATAAGGGTAGAAATTTGGCATCATAAGAGATAGATTTTAAAGTAGTTAATAACGGAGATTAATGGAAATTGAGATAAGTAATTTGAAACCATTTTTTTAGATATTCTTATCTTTATAATTTAACTAACTTTTTATACTTACTTCTTATTTATTATTTTAAAATTATAAATATAGAAATGTATATTATATGCAATATGCAAGTATGTGCGTGTATCAGGTGTTTTTTAAAAATGAAAATGTTTCTATAATATAAAATTTCTATTCACCCACTAGTGATATGAACCTACACATATCACACTCTACAATATTAATGATTGAGTTTAGGTTTCATTAAAGGGAAAGAGGGGGGGGGGGCTTTTTATTATTATTAGTATTTTGAATGTATCTAATTTTATTATTATGTAATTTTTTTATTTGTATTATTAATGATTAACCCATAAAAATATTAATTTGTTCTTATTAAAAGAAGTTTACATATTTTTTAGAGTTAATCATTATATTGTGAAGTTAGTTTAATCATCATCCTCACTGATGGTTGTCAATCATATAAACATAGTTTAAATATTAACAATATTTTGGTAAATCATTAGACATTGATAAAAGATAATATTTGTGTTTTGAGTTGGAAGCATTATCATCATCATCCTCTTATTAATTAATAGTCTAAATAAATGAGTTTTATAGTCATATATAAACAATGGCTGTCACTGTGTTTGTTTATTATTTTTGAGCCATCATAAGAGATATAACTACCATCAAAGCATCTGATAATCTATAGTATTAAATGTGAGCTAGTAACACTTGTGATAATATTAAATATGAATTTATGATGTTAAACTCTTATAATAATTAGTCTGAGAATTTATTTGCAAAACTAGAGAATAATAAGGATGTTTTTCTCTTAATATAAGTGCACATGATATGTTTATATAATATAAAATATTACACAGCTATAAGTAATGTACCCACTGAGGTTCAAACTTAGTACAAGTATAAGTACATATCTAATATAATGTTGTGTAGGATTAGATAGCCTAGTGGCTATCTAATATAATTAATTGATCACCCCTAAAAGTTGGGAAGCATATTCTAACTAAAAAAAGATTATGCATCAAATAGATTTTTATAACAAATTTTAAGTAAGAGAAAATATTTTTATCATGGTGGAGACTCTAATACCAATATAATATATTACCATCCTAGTCACGATGATGACAATATGGCTAATCTCAGTGGGTTATTAATTATATTAATGTTTATTACAGAGACATGCATTAAAATAAAAGGGAATTATAAAGCAATCACAGATGCATTCTATTACAAAGTAAACAAATAAATTAGGAAGAGGAAAAACTTCACTCATTCCTATATAAGACTTTTAGAACAAGAAATTTCCCTCTATCCAAATGCATTCTCTAAATAGCATAGGTATTTTGCATTTAATGTAACATCTTATAATGAAATCCTTTTCTGTATTTTTTTTAATTATCGTAAGGAGCAACTATTTATCACCAATCAATTTTTTATTGTCATAATATGATCTACTCTACTCATATAGTGTGAAGGATAATGTACTTTTCTTATTGTACAATGGACAGTAATAAGTTTCTTATGCCACAATATTAACTATTGCACTAATAAAATGAATTAATAATAAATCAATGAAATAATAAGTAATGATCTCAGGTTGTTCTTTTTATTAATTTTGAAAATAAATCATCATATTATGTTGTTGAACAAATCAATGACAACCTAATAGACTATAGAAGAGAAACACTTCTCTTATACGCTAATGTATTCTAATATATTATAATAATAACAACAATTACTTAAAAGATATTTAATCTAATTAATATCTTTCTTCTACTCATCAACAACACAATCAAAGATAATCAATTTCTATCATTTATTCTCTGTTTGCAAGTTAAATAAATAATATGCGATCTGAAATAAATTAAGGAATTCAGAATAAAACTCAAATAAATACTCAATTCTTCTAACTGCAATTCTAATCTTTGGAATTGTAACACTTATGCAATTTTTGCATTTTAAAATTGGGATTTTGAATGTATATGAAAATTGATTATCTGATTTACCAAGATTTCTGTAATATAATTAAGAATTCAGGACACAAGAAATCATATTTACAACACAAAGGCTAAATTTTAATAATAATAAATACATTTATTAACATTAACAGTGAATTTACAAGTGACTAAATTTATTTACAAATTTTTTATAGAAAATCATTTTCTAAATATAGGCGTTGTTTATTTAACATAATGACATACAATAAACTATAAAATAATTGCCTACACACTAGCAAAATTTTCTATTACAGATAGAGGCATTTGTGTGAACTATTAATGATACACTCATTTAAAACAAACTGTTCCATTGTTAACTACTTTATTAAACAATCATTTAATAAATTTTTCAAACTATAATTAAAGTAAAACTATCTTTAAATACACTTTTGTTCAGTAATAACTTATATTTTTATTGACAGTATTTAAGACCCATTAAAGATTTTAAACTTTAATTTGAACTGACAGATAACTGAATTTATACCAGCAAAGTTAAATGGTAATGATAATTATCATACAAAACACAAGTAAGACATTTATTGTCAGGCATTATTTGCTTAATAATAAAACTAATAAAATACTCATCAGAAACCATGCACACAATATACTTTACTACGTCCACATAATAAAATATTTAACCTTAAAATGTCTTATCAATCCATCAGTGAACTACTTCTGGATGGTGATAAACATGATATTGCATATGTGTATCTTTTATTATGTTATGCACAAAATAAGCATTAAAACCACTAATATGTTGATGATTTACTTGTGAACTGCTGGAAAAGCACAATACAATATATATACTGCTTCACTTCACAAAAACATTACAGATAGTAAAATGATCCTGAAGCAACTAGATCCTTCAAAATCTCCCTTATCATTGCCATACCAATCTTAAAACACTAATAATTTCACCTTCCATGGTGGAAAATAACTAACATCATCATGAGGGATAAGACAAGTAAGAAAGGCTCCTCAGAGCAACATTATATGACAGAGAGAAATACCATGATAGATTTTCTTTTACTTTATCTTAGGTAAAATATATGTGTGGACAAGGTCTCAACACATATGAAAATAGAATACATACCATGAAAAAAATCATCTCTAGGGACCAAGCTACCTTACCTAAATGTGAAATAATCCTAAAATATAAAACACCATCCTTTCATAGAAATAAATGTAGACAATGGGTAGAGCACGCTCCATCCTCCAAAGCACAATATAAGTATAACAACATTTAATAAAGTCTCATGCTTCTCACACTTAGTAAAAAATACAGGAAAAAACATAAATCCTAGCCAAAAACAATGTAAAGATTACAAAATTGTCACTTAAAAGCTAGAAAAATTAATATTCACTCTCTAAGAATATGCACATTAGACAATGTATAAAACCAACAAATTGCTTTAAGTCAAATGACTATATAAAAATGTTTTAAATATTACAATAAAAATTTTTGCAATTAATAAAAAATACACACATTCAATAAACCAGCATAACATTTTATAAACTAAAGTGTATGTAAGTAGCATAGGCAAATATTATTAAATATAAATCTAATAAATACCTTGTTGTATGAAAACTTAATAATGAAATTATTATATCATAATAATTTTTAAAACAATTGCAACTTTCTGATAAACATATATTGACTGTTTACCCATAAATAATGTATTAATAAACATTATTCATAAATATAAAGAGATATGTATCTCTATCTGAACAAAATACACACTAGAATTGACTTTAAGCCAACAACAAAAAACATGAAATTTTTTTTATTTTCCATACCATAAAAGTAATTACATAATTATGTCATAAATTATAAAAAAATACCTTGGCATGGTACTAATATGATATATGATGATGATAATATTAATAACAACAACAACAACAACAACAACAACAATAATAATAATAATAATAATAATAATAATAATGATGATGATGATGATGATGATGATGATGATGATAAAATAAATACATTAGTTTTTTTTTTTTTAAAATACCCTCAGTCTTCATCTGAGTTCCCTCCACAGTGAGCTATCTGATGTAGAAAGACAATGTTCTTTTGTTGGTGGATGTCGCATCTGTACTTGTCATACTTTGTATAAGAACATAAGAACAAGTATGACCTTCTGGAATAAACAATATATAACAAAAAAAAAACATTTAAAAAACAGTTTTTAGCACAGATTTGGATCCATTTTACCTGTTCTTATTAAAAAAAAAAAATGAGTTAGCTAGTTTTTGACACATTCCATTCTAATAGCAAATATTATTATTAAATTTTTTATTCAATTCTGTCCACAGTTATATTGTATTAATGAACAACTTTTTTTTTTTAAAAAAAAATGCATTTTAAATATTCTTCTTAAACTTGCATTTTTTTTTGTTCACTCGGGTACATAATTATAGCAATTTTTTTTTTAAAAAAATTACTATCAACATTTAAAAGTTCACAACTTAAATAGTTTGTTTTCATCATGTATAACATTATTATACAATAAAACTATATATTCTCCAATAAAGCTTCACATTAATTTATTCATTTCAATTTTATTTTAAATGTTCCTTTGCACAACATTAACTGGTATAGTATCCAAACGTCATAATGAATTTTTAATAAAAAACTGACCTGAGACACAATTTCCACAACTTCAGTTTTAATAATGTTAGAGCAAAAAACTTTACATTGATAGAAACAAGAAAAACTAAGGAAAACAATAAGACTAAGACAAATAGTGATAACCATTTAAAAATTAACGAAAAAAGAAATTTCAACATCTGACATACTATTATTTTATTGTTTGAACATAATTTCTTATTTATCAATAACTAATTTTAAATTTCATCTTCATTGATAATTTCTTTGTATTCCTCACAAAATTATAGTTCACACCATATATAATACTTTTTACCTGAGATAATCTATAGCTTCAGAATCTCCAAAGGTATTCACATAAGAATTCTTCATTTTTATCTTGTACTCCAAAAGTTGACAAATTTCAAAGGTGTCTATAAGAAAAAGATTTATCCTAATAAAAGATACAAAAAAAAATCATTTCCAGAAAGTGGATATACATTTATCATCATAGCAATTAGCTTCTTGTCTATCTAAAAATAGAAATTGTAGGCTATGTCTGTATCACTTATAAAATGAGTTTCATCTCTTTATTTTATATTTGTGTGTTCATCAGTGATGTTTATATTCTTTATGCACACCCACTATCTTGTTATATTTATTGTATCACAGAGATATAATTTATTTGCATATAGCTCATTTGCTAGCTATAGAGTTGAAAATAATGTGATGCAAAATGTGGCAAAACAACTGACTCCACAGCATGGGTATCAAGGCATAGGCAAGAATCAGAATTTGATTTTTTGCCTGCATAAATTCCATGCAGTATATGTATAACCACTGTGACTACCACTACACACACACACCATTTAAAATCTCTCTTTATTGGTTTTAAGTGTTTATATTTTTACATGGTACTATGCTCAGTAAATTTTGTGATTGCTTTATCAATTGCAATCTGCAACCTTTCTGTACATTTGATTATCAGTTTTTAAGATTTACATTTCACTGCACTATATATGTAAATCATTACTTGTTATACAAACACAATAATACAAGTATAAACATAGTAATAAATTATTAAATCTTTTGAGAATCATTATGTCTATAAAATAAAGTTGCTTCAAACTTGTATCAGAGACCCAAAATTACATTGTACAAAAACATTTTTGTTATATTTGGATACAAATTTATATACTGTATAATAAAGAGTATAAATTATTTAATATTATATAATTTACATACTACACACACCAATACAATGTTATGCTTATAGATTTCATGCAATTTAAAACAGAAAACAAAAATTCATCCAATCAACTGAAGCAAACTGATGAAATGCTACAAAGATTCAAGCCATTTAATAAAGCAAACATACCATAAAGTTCATATTCTTTTATCAATTTAGGTAAGTCAGTACTTAAAAGTTTTTATTAATAGAATACTTCAAATAAATTTACTTAAATAATCATGAATTGAGCATTTTGGCATTATCTATTATTAATATCTGTTGAAACATAACTTTTTTTTATCTCTAAAGTCAATTTTTTAAAAGTCTTTTCACAGTTAATTTAAATCTTTTTTTTTACTAAAGATGAAATGAAGTAAGCAAAGACAATCTAGTACAATGTCCAATATAATTTTGGAAAATAATATAAAACATAATACCTGGTTCTTCATTAGATTATGGTTTAAGCAGAATTAAATAAACTGAATAATTACAAGATAACTATTTTTCCAAAACATTTTTTTAATTATTTAGATGTGTCCAATCAGGTTAGATATAAGAAACAAAAAATACCTTATTATTTTTCCATCTAGCCTTGCATTATTAATTAAAGAATAATAAATTTTTTAGAAAAGTAACACTTTAGATTAAAAAAAATAAGGTAAAAAATTATTACTGCTTTCTTTTTGAAATAAACATGCATGAGGTCAACAGCAGATGGGAGAATAGCAGCACACACATACTGACAAATCTCCTATTTTATACTTTCATTTTGACAGGCATTTCAATTAGCCACTACTTTCAAAATTGTGACATCTACCAAAAAAATTCAAACTGCTATGTGGAACTAATTAACATAATTTTGTTCTACTTTTAATGATCACATGATAATTTAAACTTTCAAAAGTTGAACTTAACTTTAATTAATTGATATAATTAATAAAAATAAAAAATAAAACAAGATAATAAATAACATTTATTATATTTAAATTATCACTCTTAAATTTATCAGAAACTCTTTATCTAATTATTTTAACCCTTTTATGATTAAGTTAATCATTCATTTTTTTAAAATACTTAATGACTAAAATTAACTCTATTTGCAACAAAGAATATTTTATTAAATCTCCTCATGTGCATACAAATACACACACATGTATATAAGAAATTGCTTTACATCTTTTAAATTTAACTTCTTTTAATAATTAACTTGCATATTTTAATCAACTTGATGTTATCTAAAATAAACTAATCAACATTCTTTAGATATTTTAAAGCTCCATTACATAAAAATAGCTCAGATAAATTATTAGTAACTTTGAAATGAATTTAATAATTATATTATAGCACAAATAAACTCACAAATTATCTTGCACATTTTTAAACATAAAAATTAACTTTATTCAGTTCTATATTATTTCTAATTCTATTTACTTTTCACCTTTTATAAAAGTATACATAAACTAAGCATTATCTTTTAACTTGTGGCATATTTATATTAAATATTAGAGCTACATCTTTATAATAACTTCTAAGTCATTAAATATTACATATTTTGAACTTATAAAAATAGGGGGAAAAAGTTGATAAATCAGCTATTAGGATTTATGTTCCATATGTAAAAGGAACTACAGACAGTATTGGACATATATTAAAATGCTATAATATAAATACAGCATTTTCTACTCATCAAAAGATCAGCAATATAATAACCAAGCCTAAGGATTCAATCCTTCTTGAATCTCATGGTGAATATCAAATCTCTCATGTTAAAATTGTAAAGCTTCTTACATAGGTATGAGTAATCATCACATCAGTGTTAGGAGAGATGAGCATGCTAATGCAGTTAAAGAACACTCACCATCATCAGCACTCTCACTCCTTACTATAGATTCAGGTCATAAAATTGATTTTTCTAGTACCAGGATCATATCCAGATGTGATAATCTCTACCAGTGCAAAATTAGAAAAGCCATTGAGATACTTAAAAGGCCAGATTGTATCAATAAGCGAGATGATACATGCAAACTTTTTCCTATTTGGAAAGATTTTTTTAAAACACATTCTTAATTTAACATTTTTGCTATTGGTGGAACTTTAATATTTTTTTCAAATCAGTGATTGTAACGCCTCTATGCCATCTTTCTATTTTTTATCACCCAGTAGATGACTTGTGTGATCAACTCGAAATATATCAATATTTATATTTTTTTAACACGGATGAACCTGCAAAATATGTCTTTTATATATGCAACCTGTGAAATCTTCATATCAACATTATTAACCTCTATGGGGAGGAAATATTTAAACAGCTTTGAGTATTTGAAAGAACGTGGATTAAGAAATGTAAGTTACTTAGTAATTTATCTTTTCTATTAGCGTGTAAAAATTACAACGTTAAACCCACTTGTTGTAAAATTATGTTTCACAAAAAATTATAATATTAGTAAAATTCTAAGGAAAACAAGCAATATTATATTAAATTCTTTTATTAAAGAAACTTGGAAAAATCTAGTCAAAATTGACAAATTATTGCTGAATTTACGTTTATTTCTTAGTAATAAAATACATCCTTTACTGTAAACTAGTTTTGATCGTATTGCAAATTTTAGATCGATTAAAGATTCGGAATTTGTAACAGCAAAGCAAAAGAAAAAAATACAAATGCCAATTAGAACACAATCACCAAACATTACGTATCCAAATCAAAAAACCATTTATAATTCATCTAAGAAAGCCCTCTCTACAAATGAAGTTTCGGTTTTA
Source organism: Epiperipatus broadwayi (assembly GCA_028023455.1). Classification (NCBI taxonomy): domain Eukaryota; kingdom Metazoa; phylum Onychophora; class Udeonychophora; order Euonychophora; family Peripatidae; genus Epiperipatus; species Epiperipatus broadwayi. The sequence continues at coordinate 2,513,628 of JAQFVV010000179.1, read as the reverse complement.
GAAAAAGGTTTTAAATTTGCTTTAACACCTTCCCAGATATTTTTTGAGAAAATTGTTTGCAATGTTGAATAAGCTCCCGATAAAATAGATTCTTCATCGGCTGATTTGGCTAGAGCCGAGATTTGCAATATTTTAAAAAAAGCTAAGCTTCCTTAAAATAATATTTCAAAGAAAGAAAGACAAGCATTAAATAATATACAATCAGAAAAATCAATTGTAGATATAATAAACACCTCCATACTTCCCCATTCTTTTTAAATTCATATAAATAAAGATATAATAAACAACAAATGACCCCCAAGATGCATTTCACTTCCAGCTGATAAAGGTAATGCTACTGTTGTTATAAATCGTGATATTTACCATAATAAAATTTTAGATTTGCTTAATGATAAAACTTATAAACTTTCAAAAAGAGGAACATACTATGTATTTGAAAAAAAAACAACAACAAAGACCATTATTAATAAATCGCCGATTGAAACAGAGGGTACTGTGGTATTAGAGCTGCGACATGAAGAATTATAATCGTTTAACCATTAAATTAATTAGGTTATTAAATCAAAAACATATTTTAAAATCTATATTTAAAAAAAAACAAAACAATTTAACAGAAAAAAAATGCGAAAAGCATTAATGTGAAAAATAGTTAACATGCGTGTTTAAATCAAATTGAGTGTGTGTTTTCACGTGCATAATCTATTTTAATACATTGTACAGGCTTACCCCTGCATTTATATATGTAATATATGAGGGATTCGAAGTCAGACTTTCACACGACCTACAACTCTCAGTGCCATCTTATATTGCTGGCTCACCTGATCACACACATGTTGAAAAGATAAATAATGACCAATATAAGTATTTCTGCTAAACCAGCACTCATCAGTTGGTTCAGATTACCATCTCCACACATATATACAATTAGTACTCAGCTTTATATTAACATAACCAATCTTCATACTTTAATGAGTGCTGGGTTTAGCACGAAATACATATATTGGTGATTATTTATCTTTTCAAAATGTGTGTGATCAGGTGAGTCAGCAATATAAGATGGTACTTAGAGTTATCATGTGAAAGTCTGAGTTCGAATCCCGCATATATTACATATATAAATGCAGGTGTAAGCCTGTACAGTATATTAAAATAGATTATGCAGAATATGCACGTGCAAACACACACTAAATTTGATTTAAACACGCATTTTAACTATTCTTCACATTAATGCTTTTCGTATTTTTTTTTTGTTAAATTGTTTTTTTTTTTTAATGTAGATTTTAAAATATGTTTTTGATTTAATAACCTAATTAATTTAATCATTAAACGATTATAATTCTTCATGTTGCAGCTCTAATACCACAGTACCAAACAATGATTCGGTCTTAAGGAAACTTAAATAATCCGAAAGTATATATGTATATATTTTTTTATGATTATTAGTATTTTTTTTTTTTAGTAGTTAAAACAAATTTCATATAAAAGACAATAAATTTTTATTTTATTATGAGTATAACATTTGAGATTGTAGTGATATTATATGTGAGTTTCTTTCTTATTTATGTATAATAAATATTTGTTATTGTTATGAATTTACATGCGTGTCTTGTGTTTTAATATTTCAAATATCTCCAGAATCTATATCCAGCACCTATATCAAGAACTAATACCAGATCACATTTAAATTTATAAATTGTCTTATATTGATTGATTTTCATAGTTGTCTTACATGATTCATTTTCATGATTGATTCCCATGATCGATTTCCATGATTGATGTCCATGGTTTACTTCCATAGTTTACTTCCGCAATTAATTTCCATAATCCACCTTTGTAAAATATTAACCAAGAAAGATTTTTCTTATATGGGGGGGGGGCGATCATTCCATGTGAACAAAGAACATACACGACTAGAAAAATGTAATAGGTTTAAAAGTACTAATTAAATTTGGCAAACAGATGATATAAAAGAGAATAAAATGAGAGAAAATAATCAATTAAAATATATTAAATTTAGTTATTTGGTTCGTTGTAATGTTATAGATATTGGGAGCAGAAATAAAATCCCTTTCCTGCTTTTGGTATTTAATATGATTCCCACTGGTAAACTCACATTAAAGTTTAATTCAGCAAGTTTTGACATCATATCCATTGGGAGCAGAAATAAAATCCCTTTCCTGCTTTTGGTATTTAATATGATTCCCACTGGTAAACTCACATTAAAGTTTAATTCAGCAAGTTTTGGCATCATATCCATTGCATTGTAATCGTTAATAATTGCACCTCATTAGCAGATCAATACTTTGAGAAAGAGTACTTCGATTATTAAATGTAAGAGCTGGCTTGGAAGTCAAGTAGTGTAAGTATTAAATTTCGTGAAATACTATTATAATAATGATAATGAATCTATAATTAGTTGGAAGGCAGATATGTGTGTTAATGAAATAAGGTTAAAAGTTATCAGTTAAGAAGCTATACAGAAAAGCATAACACAGACATTTAGTGTTATATAATTGTGACTATTGAAAATGATAGATGCTGAGAACTGAAAATAAAAGATTAAATAGGAAGGATTTATAGCATCTCTTTATCATACTTTAAATTAAATAATAATCTTATATTATATATTATAAACATGAGCCATGAGTTCTCCACATCGATTACTAATTTATTTCTAGCAATTTATATATTTGAAATATATGGATGACATTCTTGTAATTACCACTCAAGAACATGTATCTAGATAAGGTTGTGGAAGGAAGTTGTCTAGATTATTTAGATAGCAGTAATAACCTATCATGAAGAGTATTTACATAATGGTTATTAAGTTAAAATTAAGACCACAATAAATTGAGTTTGAATTTCTTTCTTTCTTATATTCTATAGTTATAAGCAGGGATGATGATCTCTGGTGGGCATTATGATTTCATAGTTATAATTTGGCACCTGAGTATACATAATCTTATTATCATTAGATAAACACACTACCATTCCTTGTTTGGTCCCAGAATTATTTTCAACGACTATCTACTTGCACTAAAGTTGAGGTTAGTATATATATATATATATATAAAATATACAAACCATTATACAATTACAAATATCCAGTAACGCCCTCTGTCTAAAAATCTATATCTCAATAATAGCAAACCTTTAAACAGAGGGTGTTACTGGATATTTGTAATTGTATAATGGTTTGTATATTTTCTATAATTATTTCAGTTAGTGTTAACAGTAACTTTCTTTTCATATATATATATATATATATATATATATATATATATATATATATATATATATATATATATATATATATATATATATATATATATATATATATATTTGTATTATTTATTTTAAGTGACTGGAATAACACATTAAGTTCAGAGCATCTAAATATCTTTGGTTTAATTTTGTGTTGTCATTCATCAGGACAGAAAACCCTGAAGAAGATAGTATTATTTGAAATAAGTTTGAAATTAATCTCTGTATTATTACTAGCAAATAAATGCATTTAGTAGAGTGTAATCAAAATTTGAGTTTTTGTAAAAAAACATTTGTAAATTTACCTAAATAATAGAAATAATTCAACATATAACTATAAATAAAGTGTGATCATCACCATAACTCTTCAGCTTAACATTATCATAAGTACTCACAATGTTTGTTATCATATTAATACATTTAAATTTTTTCTCAATAGTTGATTATTGTAGTTTTGTTATTTTTGTTTATAATGTTTTTCTACTGCTTTTACAGTGCATATAAAGTGATTCCTTTTTTTTTTACAACTCTGTTATGTTTTTTTCATCTATTTTTCATTACATAACTATATTTTGTGCTATATCATTTTGCCTTCTACCTTCCTACTACAACCTGTATCTCACACCAGTTCTAAGATAAATATCTGTTATGTATAGATACAATTCTTCCTATCCCTATTCTGTGTATTTAAATGGTCTTGCCATCCTGCATATGAGGGGCCAGAATAATACAATCAACATGGGTATAATAACAAAATTAAAAAAACAAGGGCTTTGAACATACCATCACTAGATTTTCAATAATATGGATGGTTGAGGAGTTAAAATACGAAGAAGAATGAAGGCTGTCCTTTAAAGTTTGAAGAATTTCTATCTTAATATAAACTGAGCACTGACTATCTATGTGTGGTAGATGATGACCTGGACCAACTGATGAGTGTTGGTTTAGTACAAAATATGTATATTGAAGGTTATATGTATCATATGTATGAGATGGATTTGCTGAATAAAGGTAACTTAAAAGGCTGGGTTAAATTCCCTTTAATTACATATAAATTAAAAGTACATGTAAATATATTTGTATTTGATATATATATATATATATATATATATATATATATATATATATATATATATATATATATATATATATATATATATATATATATATATATATATATATATATATATATATATTTTTCAACTTGGATTTTTATAAGCATTATTTATAATATATATTAAATTACTTATATAAAAAATTTAAAAAATACAGCTAGAAAATGAAATAATATTACTTTTGATTAACATCACATGACATATCATCTTGCATCCATTGATTTCTAAGGCTTACACTTGTTGGCAGTAATGTATGGAGTGTTTTCTTTTGTTAGTTTATTTACCTGGATTCTGTTGACATCTTTTTATAATTAGATGATTGCCTTGTTATAATCAGTGATTTTATAAAATAAATTTGCTACTTATTATTGTAACCATTAATTATAACAATTTTTTGAATATTTTTTTTTATAAAAGTAACAAAACAAAGCTCATTAATTTAAAAAAGGTGAAAAAAAATTACAGCCAAATGTTGACTACAAGTAGTATGAGATATTGCTAAAACAGAAAAACTGTTTGAGATAAATTCAAACTAATTTATCCCTCCCCCCTCAAATAAAGACATTGTTATGAAGGTACTGAAAAGGACAATGAAATTAAAGCATTTGTAAACTGATAGCAATAAATTATACTGTTTGTAGAAATTGTGTTTTTTTTTTTAAAATAAACATTGTTTAATTAATTGCTTCTATAGCTGTAGAACTTTTTTATTGTTTCAATACACATTTTTTCAAAAGATAGTATTTTTATTAAATTAATTTTAGTATCTGTATAGGTTGCACACTATTTTTTTAAAATCTTTGAATTTTAATATGTTTGAAGTTAAAAAATTATGTAAATTTGTAATACATATCTGTAATTATAATGATAAATAATGACAATAATTAAAAATTAAATATAATACAATAGTATAATTTAAATGTAATTTATAAGTAAATATTCTTTAAAACCTTAAGTAAATAAGACATAAAATAAGTGAATTTTAATTCATTACTTATATTATTAACTTTATTAAGCAGAAATTTCATACTACTGTATGGCAGACAATTGATACTGTAATAAAAAATTGTGCAATTTTTGTTATACTAATTTTTAAATTGGATACTTTGAAAAAATTACTGAATAAACAGAAAATACTTAAAGTATTTTTAATTAAATATAAAGAATTTAACCTTTTCACATATGCACCATAATAATTTATATAAGCTCAACAATGATGCATTGAGTACAGGGAAACTCTCAAACCCAAACACAAGATAGAGACTTTATAAGGATAAGAGTGACGGATCTTATCTTTAATTTAAATTCTGATTTATATAGGCTGAGTATTTTTGTATTTGTTGTTTAAATAGAGAATTATTTAAAGAAGTATTAAATTTAAACATGTTTATTTGGAAAATTAAATATATGATTTTAAAAATATTTAAACAAAATAATACAATATATTAATATAATTTCTTAGTAAATAATGCTTTAAAAATTAAAGAAAAAAAAGGAAATTTATTATTTATTTGCATATGTTTGTTATCAAAAACTTTTGCAATGTATATGTGAAAGATAATTTATAATAAAATGTATGTGTTTATATATACTGGTTCAGAAATTATGGTCTATGTAAAAATGGGAGTATAACAGAAAATTCATTGTTATTAATATTTTTTCATTGTTATTAATATTTTGACATTTTAAAAATAAACATGTAACATAAAATTGTAAACTCTTTGCTTTTATAATTTTATGCAATTTTGAATCAGTAATTCATAAATTGCTATATTTTTAAATAACTAAACTTTTTCATATGAGAGAAACTGTATTCTGAAACATAGTTTTGCTACATTGAAATGATGTAAACACACTTGGACATTAGAAGTTATCATCTATTTTTTTGGGTCCCAATTTGTTTTGAAAATAAATTTATAAACATAATCTAATTTTTCAGATATTATACTCCATTGCAAATCAATATGTAAATTATTATCACAACATACAGAAAAATTAAATTTTTTTATAAAAATGTTATTAAAATGGTACTGTTTTTCAAGGTGATTTTCATGATAATGACTACATATTAAAAGATGTATTATCATAATTTTTACTCTCACTTGTTTGAAAATAAACTTATAATAAAAGAAAAATGTAATTCTTAGTTATAGTATAGAATTGTAATTTTTTTTTTATTTGTTATAAATTTTGACTATTTTGTTTTAACAGTTTAAATTTTTTATTCTTGAAGGTGTTCAGAATTATAGTTACTATATATATTTTATGATGTCATGTTGATTGATTTCAAATGCTCTGAAAATAAACTTTATGTATTCATGGGTTTTGGAATAATAATGATCTATTTGTATTGGTATTAAATATTACATCATATATTAATTTACAATTATTATCATAATATATATATAAATATATAAACATATTAAATCATTAAAATATATAACTTTATTTACAATTTTATTTAAATATAAACTTAGTAAATAATTTATTCAATATTTTTTGCTTGAAATTTTTAATAATTAATTATTTTTGATAAATTATCTGTCTAATAGTGAGATGATCAGATATACCAGATTTTGAATACCCTTCAACAATTAAAATAGCTTAATATTAATCAAGACTGTAAAAAATAGCTGGTGTTAAAAAAGGGATCTGAGAAACTATTAGGATCAGTAAAAATAAAATGAAACTTAAATTGATAGAGGATCAGTAAAAAATAATTTTGTCACATGGTAAAATGAAATATAAGGCTTAATGTTTTGAAATTTTGTCAGTTGGTTCTTGAAAATAGAATTATAAAGATGTGATTACTTAGTAATGTAATAAAAAAGGTTATTTATAATGTAAAAAAGTTAATAATTAAAAATATATAATAAAAATAAAAAAAGTTTAGAAGTAATTAAGAAAATATAAGTAAAAAGATAATAATAAAATAGTAGTTTAAATATTAAACTTTAAAAATTAAAGGTATAAATAGATTTAGATCAATTTAATAATCAAATAATATAAATAAAAAAATAAAATTAGTTAAGAGTAGAATAATAAAATGAAAAATGATTATTTACATGGTCAGGTTAAGATGTATGTTTTTATTATGTGTATAAATATGTGTATAAAATGTATTAATTGTATGATTATATATTTGGGTATTGTAGCTCTGATGATGACTGCAGGACAGTTGAAAGAGTAAAGTTTTGGTGTAAAAAATAGTATTGTTAAGTGTATAAGAAGATTGGAAGTGGTATGATATGAAGAAAATATTGTAACAAATACAAATGATATGGATGTAATATTGCTTCCATCAATTCTGTGAGAAAGAAATTGAAGAAAATGATCACTAGAACCAGATATTCTTAGATCAGAAAGAGATAAAGATTTGCAATAATCAAAAACAGATATATTTCTAATCACATAGGTGAGATCATAAAATATATTAAATTAGATAGAAATGAAAGTATCAAGCAATTTCTTTCAGATGATTTAAAAAACCGCAATATAATCTGAGAGAATGATGCCACTCTGTCTTTATTCAATTGTACATGAAAGGACATCCAGCTGTTTATATCAACTACATAACTCTAATACTCAATGTAATTAAATCAACATATATAAACATTCATCCATCCACAAATATCTAAAGTGGAGTCATGTTTTATTCTTAGTAAATGCATGTGAAAACATATTGTTAAATTATATATGTCTTTGTGAATTACAATTTTTTTTATAAAATAAAATTGAAAAATCTGTAGTAGACAATGTTGAAATTGGGCCATCTTTGTATCTAGTGCATCATGTCTAAAATCTCAAGACTCTAATTCATTGAAAATCAAAAAAGATAAAACTTTATCAAAAAAATATAAAAGTAGACAATGATGTATAATTTCTCCCATTCATTTTATTGCATGTAATAAGATTATTATGTGCAATGTTTTTGAAGCTAGGATGGTGAATAGTAAGAAATAGTTGAGAAATGCAAAATTAATTTGAGATATACTTAACAACATTTTGAATTTAGCTTCTGAAAAGAAGCAACAATATCATGGAAAAGCTATCAGAAGAAATGTGATCTTAAAATAATAATCTTAAAAATAAAGACATGATTATAGATTGTGCTATAATTTTTCCAAACTAAAACAGTCAGAGATTTTGAAATAGTGGATATACCTCTAAATGTAAATTCCACCAATAGTCAATAATGAACAATGTAATGAGATAGATATGCAGAAAAAAATGTGACATCAAGAACAACAGTTGTGTGACAAAACTGTCTAAAATATAGAAAGATAAAAATATATTTTTATTTGAGTAAAATATTTATTAACAAAAAAAAACAACCAATAATTATATAAAACAATTATTTATACATAAGTTTTCAATTATAAATCTTCACGTTTTTGTTTATAAATTCTTTTATTCATTAAATAATACTTATATTAATTTTTATGTTTGAAGAAGTAATATATGTAAGAATAATAAAATTAATATTTGATCAATTGGCTGACTTTGACAATTACTACTTATGCAACTGAAACTTGGATTTTCAAATCTTCTGATGAAAAAGAAAGGCCATATTTGAGATGAGATGTGGTACTGTCAAAGAAAGCTTCTAATTTCTTATACTGTCTATGGAACTAATGTGCCAATTTTATAAAAAAAACTTAGTCATCAAGAAACTGCCTGCAATAATAAGATGGATAGGGCAAATTTCGAAATCGTAATGAGGAAATGTGATATGATTGAAAACATATCATTAAGAGAAAAGTGGAAGGTCAACTATAAAATCTTTTTTAATGTGGTGAATTGATTAAATTTTGTATATCATTACCAATGACTTTAAGAAGCTATCCCATCTCCTAAAATTATGAAGTCCTTACCTAAATGGCACTACACCTTGTGAAAATGGTTACAGATTAAATAAATGACACTACAATCTTTAAAGAGGATAACATACTGAGATATTTTTTCAATAACAATATTTTTGTAAATTTAATTACTATACATTTATCACCATTTATGTAAATTATTATATCAAGAACATTTACAAAATATATAAATTCCTTTTTATTTAATTCAATGAGAAAGTGGTTATTTATTTAAAAATAATGTTAATTACTTATTTGTTTTCAATATTTAGTTATCATCAACATATCTAATAAAATAATGTATTTTTTTTTTGTTTTCATTAATTCTTTTTGTTTCTAAATTATCTATAAACAAAATTTTTACCATTGCTTTTAAAAATAATCTATAATCTAACAATTAATAGTTTTCTAAAATATTTAAGATATAAACTTTTTTTCTAATTTTTAGAAAAATTTGTGTATTATTAAGAATTGTTTTTTTGATATTCGTTTTTATTCTATTAACATTTCGCATTTTACTTGAATAGTTTCAATATTGAATGCAATTGTTACATTTATTTAATAGGAAATGAATATTATTTTTAAGTTTTATTTTAATTATCTTTTCAAGCTAAATAACATTTTACTAATTCATTAGTATATTTATATATTTTAAGAATATATTTATTAAACTTATTTTTCTTGTTATTAGCAGTCATTGGTACTTGAATATGGTCATTTAAAATCATTAACAAAAAAAATGATTGACTAAAGAATTTCCCTGTATTTAATTAAAGACCGCAAATGTTTTTAAACAAACATAAAATTATGTTGTTACATATAGTGCAGGGGGATGGCCATTAACATGAAAGATTCAAGATAATAGGGCCCTATATCAACCGAAGTGCTTTAAGATAGCAAGATAAAAAATGAAAAATGATATAGGATCAAGCATTCAGATGATACAAAAAGACTGATAAAATTAGAATATTGATATATTCCACAAATGATTAAAACTTGTATGATTCTAGATGTGAGAGCCAACTGCAAACATTCAATAAGTAATCCCTAACCAAAAGCATTTTTTGCTACTTTATACGTTATGATGTTAATTTGTATAAGCTATGTACTATTTTATAAGATAATCTAAAAACAACTTCAAAGCATAATACCAAAACTATGAGATCACACTACAAAAATTTGCTAAGATAAACACAAGAAAAATTTACACACAAACCCACACACAATAAGTGGATTTCAAACATTATTATTGTTGTTTGCTTAAGATGAATGACAATCCCTCACATACCAAGCTTTTATTCTCTTGCAAATTAAAATAAATTGCATATCTTATAATTTTTATTAGTTGTTCATTAAACTAGAGATTATCCAATAATGAATAATATTTCTGTAGTGTAATTTTCACCACACCACTCTCGTGCAAGGTAGGGACTGATTTCTATCCACTTTTAACACATTGTGGAAAGATGTATTCATAAAAATATGACCATTTCATGCTGAAACAGCACTCATCAGTTGTTCCAGATCACAATCTCTTTCACATATCTTATAGATAGATAGATAGATAGATAGATAGATAGATAGATAGATAGATAGATAGATAGATAGATAGATAGATAGATAGATAGATAGATAGATAGATAGATAGATAGATAGATAGATAGATAGATAGATAGATAGATAGATAGATAGATAGATTACTACAGTTTAATTGATAAACATCAAATATGCTGGCCTTAATGCAAATCACTTAATAAAAGTATATTAAATATTAAAAAAACTCTGTCAGAGAATGAAAATTATTCTTCAGATATAAAGTGTGATAAACAGAATAGCTAAAATTAAAAAAAAAAAACATTAATCACAAAAAAATTATTTGTCAAGTGCTTTTAGTACCATGTATTACCATGTATCACAATCATGGCAACATATTGGAACTGAATGGTTAATATTCCTATGCATGCTCAGTGGAACACTAGTGTTATGCTGATTGATAATATTTTTATACTTCTCAATAAATCAAGCCTTTTTTAACTTCCTCCTTCTATTGTTTTATTCATTACACACAGTACTGATATTTTGAGAATAAAACTCATATCAACAATTACTTTCATGATTTGAAGAAACAGAATTAACTTGTGAATCCCTTTTATACTGATAAACATGCTATTGCAATCATATTAATACATTAGCCTTTGTTTCACTATAATAGGTAGCATTACAACTAATTTATTTGCAGGCAATATCTATTCATTTTTTCCACACTATAATTTGAATTATTTATTAGTATATTTAAACACCTAGGTAATAAGAATCCTATATTATAATCTTTACCAATTATATTTTTTAATTTCATACTTATAGATGACACATAAGTCAAGGAAAACCACTTTTTAACTGTTTTATTTTTTACATCTGCTTTATGTTTAAACTTCACATTATTATAAAATGACTTCAATTGCCTGTGCAATATAGTTTTCTTGTATCCCACACCCATCAAGTCATCAATATATCTCTCAACATTTCTTTTTCTGTCTGTCACAAATTTACAATGATGCAAATTGCGATACAAAAAAAAAACACTTAAATCCAGCCATTTTATAATTCAAAGGAACATTCAATGATGGGCGTATAAAACTTACATTTAATGATTTAATAAACATTTTATACCCAAACATATTACAACATCTATATACATTTGCATCTAAATACTTTAAAAATACCATCTTATTCAAACTCATTAATCACAATAAAACAGAATTCTCATTTAATTTATTGAACATATTCTCTATCACATCTTTTGATCCATACACAAAAACATCATCCACATACCTTCTATATACTAAATCATTACTGCTTATAAATGGCTCAACAATACATTATCAAATTATCAAATGATTATTATCAAATGAAGAGTGGTTGGTTGATGGGATTGGCAATGAGTAGCATTGTGTATAGTTTGTACGTTTAATAAATGGAAAAATATGTTGTTGAGCCATTTATAAGAAATAGTAATTTAGTGTATAGAAGATATATGGATGATGTTCTTGTTTATGAATTAAAAGATGTGATAGAGGATATTTTCAATAAATTAAATGAGAATTCTGGTTTGTCATGGATTAATGTGTTTGAGTAAGATGGTATTTTAAAGTATTTAGATGTAAATGTATATAGATGTTGTAATATGTTTTGGTATAAAATGCTTGTTAAACCATTAAATTTATGGGGGTTTAAACACCCATCATTGAATATTCCTTTGAAGTATAAAATGGCTGGATTCACATGTTTTTTTTTGTATTGCAATTTGCATCTTTGTAAATTTGAGGCAGAAAGAAAAAGAAATATTGAGAGAGATATTGATGACTTGATAAGTGTGGGATATAAGAAAACTATATTACACAGGTAAGTGAGGTCATGTTATAATAATGTAAAGTTTAAACATAAAATGGACATAAAAAATAAAACAGTCAAAATGTGGTTTTCTTTGACTTATGTGCCACCTATAAGTATGAAATTAAAAAATATAATTGGTACCAATTATAATATAGGATTTTGATTACCTACATTTTTAAATAGTCTAATAAATAATTCAAAGGATAGTATGGAAGAAATGAATAGGTATGAAGTGTTTTATTCCATTGCCTGCAAAGAAATTAGTTGTAATGCTATATATTATGGTGAAACAAAGACTAATGTATTAATGTGATTACATCAGCATGTTTATCAGTATAAAAATTCTAAAAGTGATTTACAAGCAAGTTAATTCTGTTTTTTCAAATTATGAAAGTAGTTGTGGACATGAGTTTTATTCTTGAAATATCAGTACCGTGTGCAATGAATCAAACACTAGAAAGAGGAAGTTAAAAGAGGCTTGGTTTATTGCAAAGTCTAAAAACATTATCAATCAGCATAACACTAGTGTTCCACTGAGCATGCACTGGAATATTAACTATTCAGTTCCAATATATTTCCATGATTCTGGTACACATTATCTAAAGCATTTGGAAAATATTTTTTTGTGATTAATGTTTTTTGAATTTTAGCTACCCTGTTTATCACACTTTATATGTAAAAGTATATTAATAATTTTTATTAGATATTCTTTAAACTAGTGATTATACAATAATGAATAATATTTCTGTAGTGTAATTTTCAATGCACCACTCTCACATAAGATAAGGATTGTTTTTATCTGCTTTTAACATCTTTTGAAGGAATGTAATCATAAACATATAACCAAAGATGTGAAAAAGATCTCTGATTCCCAAGATGAACATTTCATGCTGAATCTGCACATAACAGTTGGCCGAGACCACAATCTTTAACACATATCTTTATCATTGTGCAGTAATATTTTTCTTTAATTTCATTTTAATAAGTGTTCATTAACATGGTAGAAAAGATCAGCTGAAAATGATTATTAATAATTTTTCTAATATTTTTTTTATTTTTAAAGTCAATTTTTTTTACTTTTTATTAAATTAAAGAGACTTTTATCCAATATAAATAAATTTTAATTTCTATTACAGTTTTTGATCTACTTATTATTTCATTTGTATTTAAATTTTATTTTCATTTCTTTAACATCATTGTTTTTATTTATTATATATAAAATAATGATTAATATAATTATCATTTATATATTTAATTAACTTTATTAAGTGAATTTCATATATTATTTCTTTATTATTAATTATTGTATATTAACATATCTTAAAGTACCTTTTTTGCCACTATCTTTAATCATAAAGAAAGTAATTTTTTTTTTTAAATTTCACAAAAGTTAAGTTTAAAAATTCTATTCTTATAAGAATATAATTAATATTGTTTATAATAAATTTATAATCTGAATATACTTTTACTTGTATTTGTATTATCTTTTGCCGGTACTTTTTTATAAACTATTTCTAATAAACTAATGATCAACTTTTCAAGCTAATGCACATGTGCTTTATGAGTCTTAATAATAAATGAATACTCTCATCTCCAACACAAGATAAATTTTTTGTAAAAGGATAAAATGAATCCATCTATTCTTTTAACCAAAATGCTTAAGTATGGGCAAATCTTAAGTACTGGAAGTAAGAACATGAAGATATTAACCAGTCACTTTAAATTACTTTTACTATGTCTGAATGAATGTTGCCTGCAAAATTTACTAGAATTTATGATACGTCATTCTTAAATGAAATTAAACATATGTAAATAAGTTATTTATTTTTATATAGCACAATGTTTATGAATTGTAATAAACTAATGATCAGTTTTTCAAGCTAATGCACATGTGCTTTATGAATCTTAATAATAAATGAATACTCTCACCAACACAAGATAAAGTCTTTGTGAAAGAATAAAATGAATCCACCTATTCTTTCAATCCAAATGCTTAAGTATGGGCAAATCTTAAATACTGGAAATGAGAGTGTGAAGATATTAACCAATCACTTTAAATTACTGTTGAAGGTGAGAGTATTCATTTATTATTAAGATTCATAAAGCACATGTGCATTAGTTTGAAAAGCTGATCATTAGTTTATTACAATTCATAAACATCATGCTATATAAAAATAAATAACTCATTTACATATGTTTAATTTCATTTAAGAATGATGTATCATAAATTCTAGTAAATTTCACAGGCATCATTTATTCAGACATAGTAAAAGTAATTTAAATGATTGGTTAATATTTTCATGCTCTCACTTCCAGTACTTAAGATTTTCCCATACTTAAGTGTCTGGGTTGAAAGAATAGATGGATTCATTCTATTCTTTCACAAAGACTTTATCTTGTGTTGAAGGTGAACATATTCATTTATTATTAAATTCATAAAGCACATGTGCATTAGCTTGAAAAGCTGATCATTAATTTATTACAATTTATAAACATCACCTATATGAAAGTAAATAACTCATTTACATAAACTATTTCTATATTTCTTTCTTCCATTTTTACTATTTAGCATTTAATACCTAACATTATATAGTTCATTCTGCTATAATTAAATTCAATGACATACATTTTTTATTTAAGTGAAGAGAAAATAATAAATGAATGAATTTTTTAAATCAATTTAAGTAATAATTTTTTTTCTCATGTGTCATAGCATGGGAAGTGAACCCACTAACCCGGGACAACTGCTTGTAAAGCTGCTGTCGCTGACCTCTCGACCACCAATGCTTGACGATTTAAGTAATAAATTGTAATTGGTTTTTGCAGCTACATGGAATCTGATCTCATTATCAACAATCCAGTAACTTAGCTATTGGATATACTAATTAATATGCATTAGATATACATTTATTATTGCTCAAATATATGAATTTTATATGCTCAATTATATGCTTCTTTACTTGAAATCTCTTTTGTTCAATAAGACTTGTAAATAATCCCCAATGTACATAGTAAACCTAATAGAGTTAATTTAAAACTAAATTATAACTAGTTATAAAGATTCTTATTATAACACTTTTTATTTTTTATATTTATTACTAAAAGTTAGGGGGAGGGAATATTGCTATTTTTACATTTACTCAAAAATTCAATTAAAATTTCATTATTGCATTTTTTTAGATAATAGTTTAACATTATTAAAATCTTGTATATTTAAATCATTTTTAATTAAATAAGATATAAATTTTTGCACATCTTTTTTTTTTTAATATTTTTAAGGTTTCAATAAAATATGTTTTGGGATATATATATAATTAAAAAAATAAAAATTTCTAAATGAATTAAAAGTTTAAAATTTAAAGCACATTTTTTATTGTTTATCTATATAATGGAAGCCTATGTTTGATTTCCCAGTTAGGATCAATTGTTAATTACTTCTATTTTTACTAAAATTTACAAATGCAAATTATCACAAACCTTTGACTACATAAAATCTTTCGCAAAAAAAATTCATTAAAAACAATGACACCAAACTATTTCCTTCTAATAAAAAATGTATAAATTTAAAAATCTGTATAAACTTAAAAATAAAATACTTCAAGGCTTTTTTTAAAAATGAAATTACTTATTATTACTAACCAAATTTTATCTTTGTAATTACGACAATTACAAGATATCATAAAAAATAATTGCTGCTCTACAGAAAAATACATGATATTTAATTAATAAATTTAATATTATTTAAGCATTATATCATTTGCATTTTATCATGAGCTATTTTTAATATCAAAAATTTGAATAAAGAGAATGAGAAGTTTCATTATTATTTTTGGAGGATGAGAGAATAGTTAAGTGAACACTACCCACAAAAACTTGAGAAAAGTCAATGGTGTGTACACATGTGTTTAAACAACATCTTTTTACTTATTATGATTGTTAAACCATCAAACATCACATGATCACTAGCACATAATTTGTTGTAAAGAAAGGCAAAACTCCCCGTACAGTAGTGCCACCCTGTGCCAAACAGAGTAATCAATGGATGCCAGAAGGCTTGTGAATAAAATCCCTATCTAGTGCCTACTCATCCAATATCCCCAGACTAGTTTCTGGCTTGTGGCCATCATCAGTGAGGAGCCTTGGATCTGAGAGCACTGCACCTAGATCTTAGGATCTAATGCAACCCTCCAACAGCTACCTTTTAACTCTATTTTACTACAAAACTATGAGAATGAAATTAAAAACATTGTTAATATCTTCAATCTAAGCTCAATAGCTTATATAGTGATATGGGTCTGAACTCAATTCAGCACCCATACATTTTGGTGTCTTTGGCTCTTAAACAACCATAGCCACCACTATCCTATTAGGCAGGATTGGTGTTAAACCATAAAACATCACATGATCACCATCTCTATACTAGCACATAATTTGTTGTAAACAAAGGTAAAAGTCCCCATACAGTAGTGCCACACTGTGCCAAACAGTATAAGCAATGGATGCCAGAGCTTGAAGATAATAATCCCTATGTAGTGCCTATTCATCCAATATCCCAGACTAGTTTTGCTAGTAGAGTCATCAGTGAAGAGGCTTGGATCTGAGAGGGTTGCACTTAGATCCTAAGATCTAGTGCAGTCCTCTCAGATCCAGCTCTTAACTCTGATGCTACAACAGAAACTATGAGAATGAAATTGAAAAGCATTAGTTAATATCTTCAATCTCAAGCTCAATAGCTTATACACTGATTACTGTGTCTGAACACAGAGTCAGCACCATACATTTTGGTGTCTTTGGCTTTTAAACAATCATATGCTACTACTATGCTATTAGTGCAGGATGTGATGTTAAACCATCAAACATCACATGATCACCATATCTATAGTAGCATATAGTTTGTTGTAAACCAAAGGCACCAAAATCTCCATACATGCTGAATTGAGTGCAACTCATATGCCACTATATAAGCTATTGAGCTTAGATTGAAGATATTAACAATGTTGTCAATTTCATTCTCATAATTTTGTAGTAAAGTAGAGTTAAAAGGTGGCTGCTGGAGGGTTGCATTAGATCCTAAGATCTAGGTGCAGTGCTCTCAGATCCAAGGCTCCTCACTGATGATGGCCACAAGCCAGAAACTAGTCTGGGGATATTGGATGAGTAGGCACTAGATAGGGATTTTATGCACAAGCCTTCTGGCATCCACTGATTACTCTGTTTGGCACAGAGTGGCACTACTGTATGGGGAGTTTTGCCTTTGTTTACAAAAAATTATGTGCTAGTATAGAGATAGTGATCATGTGATGTTTGATGGTTTAACACCAATCCTGCCTAATAGGATAGTGGTGGCTATGGTTGTTTAAGAGCCAAAGACACCAAAATGTATGGGTGCTGAATTGAGTTCAGACCCATATCACTATATAAGCTATTGAGCTTAGATTGAAGATATTAACAATGTTTTCAATTTCATTTTCATAGTTTTGTAGTAAAGTAGAGTTAAAAGGGGCTGCTGGAGGGTTGCATTAGATCCTAAGATCTAGATGCTGTGCTCTCAGATCCAAGGCTCCTCACTGATGATGTCCACAAGCCAGAAACTAGTCTAGGGATATTGGATGAGTAGGCACTAGATAGGGATTTTATGCACAAGCCTTCTGGCATCCATTGATTACTCTGTATGGCACAGGGTGGCATTACTGTATGGGTAATTTTGCCTTTGTTTACAACAAATTATGTGCTAGTATAGAGATGGTGATCATGTGATGTTTGATGGTTTAACACCAATCCTGTCTAATAGGATACTGGTGGCTATGGTTGTTTAAGAGCCAAAGACACCAAAATGTATGGGTGCTGAATTGAGTTCAGACCCATATGACTATATAAGCTAATGAGCTTAGATTGAAGATATTAACAATGTTTTCAATTTCATTCTCATAGTTTTGTAGTAAAGTAGAGTTAAAAGGTGGCTGCTGGAGGGTTGCATTAGATCCTAAGATCTAGGTGCTCTCAGATCCAAGGCTCCTCACTGATGATGGCCACAAGCCAGAAACTAGTCTGGGGATATTGGATGAGTAGGCACTAGATAGGGATTTTATGCACAAGCCTTCTGGCATCCATTGATTACACTGTTTGGCACAGGGTGGCACTACTGTATGGGGAGTTTTGCCTTTGTTTATTATGATTGCATTATTATTCTGGTCAGTGATGGAGTGGTTTTTTTACTGCTCTATTAAATGAGAGCCATTTACCATTCTTACTTATTACATCCTACACACACATTTTTCTACATTTAATTTTGGATCAAAACTATTTAGTTTATCAGAGACTTACATTATGCATTGATAAATTTCCATTTATGTATTTGCTGTGACTAAAATATAATGAAAACATAAAATAGCATTTATTAGTCCTCTTATAAATGTATCTATTTTTGGCTAAGAAAAATTCAATATATTTGCAATTTTAAAAATAAACAAACAAGACATCTTGAGTCATTGTTGTGAGTATGATGTCTAATTTTTTATTTATAAAAACTTGGGAGAAAACTAACCTGAGCTTTATTTTGGCTAAAGATTTATAATTTTATAACTGAGTTAAAACTTTTTGAATATTTGGAGATAGGTATATATCTTTTTGTAATAATTTATTATAATGTAGTAATGATGCATACTTTCTATTTGATTTTAGACAGAGATGCTCATCTAGAAGTCTCAGTGGTAAGCAAGCTTATAACTTGGCTTTTTGCATCAATTGTGAAAATATTGGAGTGTTGTTTATTGTCATTACTAAATATTCTAGGGAATTTGGTTTTTAATTAATATGTGATATTAGTCATGATTGGAAGAGTAATTTAAGTTTATAGAGCTTTGAACTATTTTTTTGCCTACTACAGATGTATAATACACATGCAACTGTTACAATATGTAATTTAAATATTTTTCATCCCAAGACAATAAAGACAATAATTCTTGCAAAAACGGAATAGACATTTTTTATAAAAATTATTATCTTATGTTGAGCAGAAGAGTATTTCACTTACCTATATGAGTCTTAATATCAAAGTAATATATATATATATATATATATATATATATATATATATATATTACTTTGATATTAAGATACACTATATAGAATATATATATATATATATATATATATATATATTCTAACCCAATATTTTTTAGTTTAGAAATTTATTTATTTTTATTTTAACCCAATATTTTTTAGTTTAGAAATTTATTTATTTTTATTTTATTTATTTTATTTCTAACCCAATATTTTTATTAGTTTAGTTTATTTTATTTGCACCCATGACACTACTTTTTCAGGTTGTTGTTAAGGCAACCAAAATAAAGCAACATATCCATTAATTTTCCAATATGATCTAAAATACTTTTCATATAATACAATTGTACATTCAATTCTCTTAAGCCATGCCGCGATTGTAATAACAACAATAATTGATCACTTATTAATTTAAAGAATAATTATAATAATATTAATCTCAGGGCTCTTTGTTTCATGTAAGAAAATGCTAGGCAGTATTGTGTTGTCGCATATGACTGGCATTCTGGTCGGCTATAGGAAACATTTATTTTACTTAAATTCAATGTGTCTTCATCTCTCATATCCACTGCTATATTATTTAAAGAGATGATAATTCTATTCAATAATGACATATAATTTTGAATAACACAGCCTTTTTTTTTTTTTCAGAATCTCAGTCAGAATAATAAAAAGACAAGGGTGCTTTTTGTGTCCTTCCATCATCCATGACAACACAATAATATAACTAAGATTTATTACTTAGACAATTTAACTAAATGGGAATGGAATAATGTGCAACCAAAGTTAATGGTTTGGGAATAAATTCATTTTTTTTTTTTTTTTTTTTACACAAAGGTGAATGTTTAGTCTTAAGTTTTCAACTCCATAAATAATTATCATTAAACTAAAATATAATGACCTATTCCGATCTGCTTAACTTTATTTATCTGGTATATTAAGTTTTTAAGAATTTGGAATGATTTCGGACTCAAGAAAAGGTTTTGCAAATATTGTGCAAACACTTATATTTAGCATATAAAAACAAAAAAAATGAATCTACAACAAATTTTAACAAGACTATAATTTATTATTATCACAAAAAAAAAATATGAACATTTATTCAATAATCCCATAGTAATACAAAAATATAAAATATAACTGACATTAATCTGTATACTCTTTTGGTTATGGACTAGAGGTTACTACTTGTCCTGTATGCAATCATATGGATTGATTAACTAAAAGTACATTTCATTACCAATATATTGTTTATTACATTTTGGTAACCTTGTAGAAGCTTTTATTCAAAATTATTGACTAACTATTTTTTTTTTTAAATGATTAATCCCATCATATGCAATACGCAAAATATTAAATTTATTTCTAATACATTTACTTTATTTATGGTCTTTAATGGGATAACCTATTCTAATTATAGGCCAGTTATCAGAAGTTACACTTACCATCTTACATTTAACTTAATGCTAACTTAAGTTATGATACAAATTTTATTCATATGTATAATTTTAAATATGAGTATTATTTAATTACTAACCAGAATTAAATATTGCATTTGAATATTCCTTCAGTAAATAAGCGTTTTAAAATTACGCAATTTTAATTACTTTCTCCATTGATTTACTTGTCAAATACTAGCAATATTTAGCAGCACAATACAGATATTGATCTTAGTTACTAACGCACTATTTATACTAAAGTGGATCTTGAGGAACTAACACCTCCAATATAACCTTTATCTTGCCCGAACTTTCAAAATTAAGCACAATAATCAACACCTTCCATGGTGGAGCTATCTTTATTTTCACATGAGGAATATGGAATAACCACGAAGGTCTGTAAAGTAATCTACTACATTAAAATATTTTGGTGGTTTCTTGCCTCTTACTTGGGCATACAACGAACACACACCAAATACAATCCTCTCCTGGGATTTAAACGAATGAAGCATACTAAATGCTAGATAAATTCTTGATCGTCCTATCTAGGAGAATCGATCACTTAGGTTATAAACATACCTGAACATTATATTTAAAATCTTCCTCTCATGGAAAACAAAGCTTTTGGGGAGATCATTTTTCATCCCACAAAATAAATACATTATAATTATTACCTATGTGAATATTAAGCATATACCAATGCTATATCTGGGCAGGATAAGTAAATACACTGATTATAATAAACTTATGTTACCGTGTATACTTTGATCAACATCTGAAATCAATGGACATCATAGAATAAAAGTATAATAATTTTAATTTTAATAAAGGAACATTCAAAATAGTTGGTAGCATACTATCTTAAACTACATAAAGTGGATGTGTTATTTAAGAATAATTAGGAATAAATTCCTCAATTAATACAGTATAAATTCGTTTCAAAACTTTAACAAGAAATATTTTGTTATAGCATTTTTTTTTTTTTTTAGTTACTTCTGATACTTTTCAATATTTATTTTACTCCATAAATATCTAAATATTTTCTTTTACGTATCTAACATACAAAATTTCTACCTACAATTGTATGTAATAATTAAAACATATTTTATAGATTTTTTTTTCGTTTGTGTTAAATATCAACTTAACCTATAATAATTATATTAAAACATACCTTTGTCATTACAAGGCTATTAAATATCACTTGACCATACAGACTTTAACCTATGTGATATAACAAAAAATACATATCATTTATAACTTAGTTTTAAACAATCATTAATTAACAAGTGCATACTCTCTCATTAGAAAATGTTTTTCTGTTGAGCAATTGGTCCAGGTGAAGAGCTTTATCCAGTCATATTTCATAAAGCAAGTTTAAAAACAATAAACGCATGGTATTATTTCCTTTAAGTAAAAGTTTTCTCTTATTTTGTGTGTTTAATAAATTAGGTAAAGAAACATATAGCAGAATTGAAGATTAATTCTTACTTGAATTAAACTACTACAATTTTGGGATCCAAGAAAAAAAATAGACTTCTAACATAGACGAATATTTGACTATAGACGATAAACATACACAATATTTTTTTATTTTTATTGATGATACATATACTTATTAGCTAGCTTACTTATGGACGAAAATGCGCAATTTTCCGAGAGATTATTATGATAATAACTGCAGTCAATTTACGTGTACAGGCAGTTTTAATAATTCCAACTGATGTATAATATAATATATCATTTACTTTTATCATTAAGTCACTAAGATATTTGGTTTTGTTCATACTTTAGGAATTATAAATTTTTTTAATGGTAACTTCTCCGTAAGAATTCCCCTATATAACTTTTCCTATATTTACTCTGAGAAAGTTTATATATTTTTTTTTTTTTTTAAAAAAATATACAGGTGCGTAATTTAATCTTATTTATCATTATTATTATTTCCAGACAATTCTTGGTGAATAAAACATATTTTAACGTATGTAACTACATTACTTGTAAAGGCAGACAATATTGAGAAAGAGCGCAAAAATGTTTCTAGTTGATTTTCCTTGGTTTCAAAATATTTCTTTCAATTATTTTTTTTTTTCTTTCTATACCAAGAAAAAATCAATAAATGACATAAAGTTAATAAATAATTAATCTTTTCTTGGAAATCACTTCTTTTCCTTAATTTAGATATAATATAATTTTTCGTGACTCTTTTAGTTACATCTGTCATTTTTGAACTTTAGCACGAGACCATAAACTTTTAAGTATAAAAGGTCTTTAAATAGGTAGATGGCAAAGAAAATCAGGATATCTTATCAAAAAAATTTAGCCACACATTACATTATTAAAATTTTACTTTGATTACATTTATTTCTGCAAAATAAAATGAAAAAATTGAGTTACCAAATTTCAGCACTGTTCCTTCCTTGAAAACTAAAAGCAGACTATCTTTTTTTTTAAAAAAAAAGATGATCTTGATTATGAAATTGGTTGTTTCATTTTGTTGTTTTTTTTTTTTACTTTAGCGACCTCTTCCAGAAAAATAATCATTTGATTATAACATAAACAAAAGAAAGGAAAAACTTATTACAATCATATAGTTTTCAGTATTATTTACCTGGATTACAAAGTAATTTGACAATATAAAAAAAATAATAATAAATACATTAAATTAACAATCAGTGATGTATAATTCTTTAAACATTATTATTATTATTTTTTTAATTAATTTTTTTTTTTTTTACAAAAAGAAATTACCAGAAGTTATTGTGCTTTATGATAAGATACTCATCCACTCCCCTCTCTACCCATCCAAAATCAATTACTGTTTAGCTTTTATACCATATTAATTTGCTCTAATTATTAATATCTCAATTAAATTATTCATGTTCTCTCTTTAAAAATGACATTGAGTTATTAAATCTATTAGTTATTCACCCAAAACATGCCAAAGTGAGTGAATAGCATACTTTATTAATCCATTATTACTATTGTTATTTTATCTTTTTATTTCTTTAAAGAATAGCATTGTTTTCCTGCAGAAATAATGCCAAGTAAACCAAGTGTCAATAACACTAGGTTACAATATATATATATATATATATATATATATATATATATATATATATATATATATATATATATATATATATATATATATATATATATATATATATATATGTAAATACTGTAACTAAATAATTAAAAATTTTATCCACTCAGAAGCGCTTTCAATTATCTCAGTAATCTGTGTCAACCTAAAGCTTTAGTTGACACAGATTACTGAGATAATCGAAAGCACTCCTAAGTGGATAAAATTTTTAATTATTTAGTTACTGTATTTACAAATATTCAGTTATATAATTACGTATATTGCTTTAAAAATAAAGACATTGTTTTATATATATATATATATATAGTGACCCTATGCTATTGCACAAGATATTATTTTATATATATATATATATATAGTGACCCTATGCTATTGCACAAGATACTATTCATATGCCCTACTTAAATGTTCATGTTATTTAAAAACAAATAAGAGAAAAAGAGAATATAATAAAAAAATATTGTGACATTAAATATGTGAGGATTATACTATCTGAGTTTTGTTTCGTTAATGATAGTTAACTTATTCAAATAGTTGTAAGTACTTAATATAAAGATTTGGTGATATAAAAGTTATTAGAATGTATAGCTTTAATATTTGGTTAATGAATATGTTTTTTTAAAATAAGAATTGACATTTAGTTCATGTTTAGTTTTATAAAACACAAAGCTAAATAAAGTTTGATATAATGGAAGATTGTGTAAAACTAATTTTATGCTTAGAAAACTATAAACTAGTTAATGGATTTATTAATGATATAATGGTATTGTGAAAATTGATTAATAATTTATTTAATTTATTATATTACTAGAGCTTAATTAAATACTTGAATAAAGTTGGTTTAAAATAGATATTAAAGTTAGTTAAAAATTCCCAGGTTAATTATTAGAACAGATTAAATTTTAAAAGAATGTACATTAAGTTTTTATATGAGTGTGTTGAATTCATATATATGCATGATAGTTTATTAAAATGTTATTTGTTATAAGTAAAATTAAAAAAATAAATGAATAATTGATTTAACATTAAAAGAATTTAAAATAAATAAGTTTAAGAGCTTCTTATAAATTAAAAGTGATAATTTGAAAATAATAAATGTACTATTTATTTTATTGTTTATTTTTTTTGTATTAAATTACTTTAAATGTAAAGTTCAAGTAATGAAAAGTTTTAAATTATCATGTGTTCATTGAAAATAGATCAATACTATGTAATTTTTAATTTAATTCCTTATCATAGTTTACATAACTTATGATAAAAAAGTGTGTCTAAGTAAAATGCCCATTAAAATAAAAGGGTATAAATAAGATAATTGTCAGTGTGCTTTCTTTCAATTGAACTTTCTCTCATCCCAAGAAGATAATAAAGTTTAATTTCAATTTTTTATTCTAAATTTAACATTAAGAATTTTTAAAAACTTTTATTATTTATCAATCAATTATGTGTTGTTAAAAATTAAAAGGTGTTAAGTTTCTTATACTTTAGCCTAATCTAGAAACTTTCCAAGAAGAGTAAAAGAATACCTAGTAAAAGCTGGAATTATTTATTAATTCTTTATACTCATCTGTGCCATGAACCTAGACTTAAGGAAGGAAAAGATAATATATTTTCCATTATCATTTCAAAACTGTAACAAACATTTATACTGGATAATTTTATTATATATTTCTTACTTTTAGTAAAATGATATTCAAATTTATTGTTGATAGACTTTTGCAATTTAATTTACAAGTAAAGAAAGAAATGCTTCAACAAAAATTGATATTATTTAAATTAGAAATGTTCAACTCCTGACAGTTGGAGTAATAATGATTTTATTTAATTGTTTTCTTGATAATTGTTTAAAACTTGACTCATGTACTTGACAAAATAAGATGAGCTTTATATTATTAATCTCTAAAGAACATTTAATTATATTATTTGTCAAAAGAACATTTTAAAATGTGAAGTGAGTGGATGCATTAACATGAAGTTTAAAATAAAAATATTAATTTAAAATAAATAACAATAGTATGGAAAGTGAAAAAACTGTTTAAATTGCATATTTTAATATGAATAATAATTAGGAATTGCTATCATTCATTATATTTGAAAGAATAGAACAATATTTTTAAATAAGTATTTAAAATG
This sequence comes from Epiperipatus broadwayi, assembly GCA_028023455.1. Classification (NCBI taxonomy): domain Eukaryota; kingdom Metazoa; phylum Onychophora; class Udeonychophora; order Euonychophora; family Peripatidae; genus Epiperipatus; species Epiperipatus broadwayi. The sequence continues at coordinate 2,487,260 of JAQFVV010000179.1, read as the reverse complement.
CTCTTTTAAAATGAAAGAACTCTTAATTTTCCAAAGTATATCTGCAGATAAAGTTAATGAAATATTTTTAATAATATATTTACAACTGGAAGTTAAAATTTGCAACAAGCTATAGTGAATTCTGTAAATAAAATTATAAATGAATGAAAATTGGATCCAAATCTATTGCAATAATTGTTTTAAAGTGGTGCTGTTTTTGTTTATTATCTGTCTCCAGAAGATCATAAATGATTTTGTTATTTTAAAAATGTAACAAGCTATGAATGATTTACTCCTAAAAATAATTTGCTGGCAAAATGTCAGGTGGCTCAATGCGGAGAACTCAGATAAAAGAACTATTGGTATTTTGAAATAATAATAATAATTTTTTATTGTCTTATATTATTTTCATATTATGCCAGGGTGTTTTTTCTAATTATATGATATAATTATGCATTTACTCTTATGATAGAGAAGGTAAAGTTTATACATTTTTTATTGACTTAAAGTAAATTATATGATATACATATCCAAGTACAGATGCATATCTTTAATTTATGAGTAGCATTCATTAATATATTACCTATTTTTTATGGGTAAACAAACAATATTTAGTTTATCAGAAGCTCATAAAATTTTTCAGTTACTATTGTATAAAAATTTTATTATGAAGTTATTAATATAACAAGGTATTTAATGCATTTAGTAATCTCTGCATTTGCTATTTACGTCCACTTTAGTTTTAATATTTTATACTGTTTTTATTTGATATGAGTGTTTCTTATTATTTGCAAAATTTTCTTATGCACTTAAAGTATTTTATAGTCATTTGACTTGCACTTATTTGTTGGTTTTATGCATTATTAATGTATATATTTTAGAGATTGAAAATTTATTTCTTTAGTTTTTCAGTGATATATATATATATATATATATATATATATATATATATATATATATATATATATATATATATATATATATATATATATATATATTATATCTTGCCATGGTTATGCTAAGGATATATGGTATTTCATTTGAAAATAATTTTGGGATACATGTGACTTTATTTATGTGTATTGATTATATTGTTTTTGGAGGACTTGAGCATGCTCTCCTCAATGTTTAGATATTTATTTCTCATGAGAGGATTATATTTTGAAATTTCATGATTTATAAATAAGCATTTATTTTTATAGCGTCTGTATACAATTTGTAATTACATTCGAATATCGGCCTTTCAAACCAATTGTGCAAATGCTTTGTGAGTGTTAAATAATAAATGAATACCCTCTGACCAATACAAGATATAGAATTTATGCAGGAATAAAAAGAATCCCTCTTATTCCTATGACTCAAATATTTATATGTGACCATTATATTGTCACACCTTCTGTGCCAGTACTTCAGATTTGCTCATATATAAATATTTGAGTCGTAGGAATAAGAGAGATTCTTTTTATTCCTGCATAAATTCTATATCTTGTATTCGTCAGAGGGTATTCATTTATTATTTAACACTTGCAAAGCATTTACACAATTGGCTTGAAAGGCCGATATTCAAATGAAATTTCGTGATTGCTTTTATGCTTAGCTAGTATAGCTTGATCCCTAGAGAGGATTTTCCCAGTGGTTTATATTCCATTTCTCCATGTGTTGACACCTTGTTCAAACATCTATTTATGTAAAATAAAGGTATTGGAATATGCCAATGTTTCTTTCACTTATGTAGTTGTCACTCTGAGGAGTCTTTTTTGTCTTTCTCATGAAGATATTTAGTTATATTCCACTATGTAAGATGAGATTAATGAATTTTTTAAAATTTTCATGGCAATCAATAGGATAGAATTTTGAAGTGTGTAGTCACTTCAGGGAAATTTTACTATTCATAGTGTTTAGCAAAATGAAATAATTTATGTATTGTAATGTTGAGCCTTGCCAACAGTTTACAAGTAAACTAACAAATATTTTAATAATTTAGTGTTTATAAGAGTGGATAGCATAATAAGATATGCACATATGTAATATTATCATTACCACCATCCAGAAGTTGTTTGCTGATATATTGGTAAGACAATTAAAAGTTCAATGAGTTATTATGTGGATATGGGTAAAATCTAGTATGTTGTAATGTTGTATGCATGGCTTTTGAAGAGTTTTTTAATTTTTCTTTATTGTTATGTTAATAAATGCTAGACAGTAATTTTATTATTTATATCTTGCATGATAATTAATATTATCATAATAATTTGCTGATAAAAGTTAAGCCATCTATCAGTTAAGAATTCAACTTTCTAATTTTATTTTATTTTAATGCTAATAAACATTTTGCATATTTTAATGTTAACAGTGGAATATTATTAGCTCATGATATGCTAATCAATAGTAGACATCTGGATCTGAAGGTATATCTTAAGTATTGTTGCCAATTATAGTTTAAAAGCAGATTATTTTAGAGAAATTGTATAACAAAACAAATATGTTTTAAAGTTAGTTGGTAAATTATCCTTGCTTTGAAATGAGTGTATTGTATAATAAAAATAGTGTTTAACCAAATTTAGCAAATTTGAGTTAACAAAAATTACCCAAATGTTTGTAAATAATTAGAGTTTGCAAGTGTGTAGGTGATTATTTTATCTATGACTTATGCATCTTGTACAATAAAACAACACCTAAGTTTGGCAGATGACCTTTCTTTTGTAGCAATTATTCTTCAATTTTGTATAATGTAAAGATGATGTTAACTGTCAATAAATGTATTTATTATTATCATAATTTAGTCTTTATTTCTACATATGATTTCTTGAGTCCTGAATTATTAAATGTTTTATATAAATCTTTGTTTAAATCAGGTAATCAATTTAAATAAGATACAGAAACAAACTTAAAATTGCAAAATTTTGCATCAGAATTGCAATTCAAAAGGTTGGAGTTGCATTTGAAAGAATCAAATATTTATTTGATTTTATTTTGAAATAATTCTTCATTTAAGACTTCATATTATTTAACTATTCTTCAAATAAAGATTACATTATTTTATAAATTGATTTTAAATTGTGTTGTTGATGAGGATTATAATGATATAAAAAGTACCCTTTTTTTCTAGATACTCAAATGTCATCCTAGGTGAACGACTTTGATTTTCCAAATTTATATTTTTGTATGCATGTAGTACTTAGATTAAACATTTCTTTAATTAATTGTTGTTATTATTATTATAATATATTGGGATACATTAGCTTATAAGAGAAGTATATGTCTCCTTTAGTCTACTAGGATGTTATTCATTTATTCAACTACATAATATGGTAATTATTACTTAAATTATTAAAGAAAAAACTCTGAGATCATTACTTAATATTTTATGATTATTCAAATTAATTTTACTGTTTACAAAAGACATAGTGTGACATTAATAAACCAATTATAGTTCATTATATAAGAAAAGTGCATTAGGTTTTACTTTATAAGAGTATTTCAGATAAGATCATGGTAATAAGATGAATTGGTGATTAACATTGATTTTTCAAGATATTTTAAGAAAGTATAGTAGAAGAAATTCATTATGATATTTTATATGACATGTAAACTACCCATGCTACTTGGAAGATGCATTTTAATATGGAAAGATTGATTAATTTTAAAAGTAGTGTATAAGAATGAGTGAGGTTTCCCCTCTTCTTAATTAATTTGTTTATATAATGATAATGTGCATTTGTCGTTATTTTATTTCTCTTATATTTTAATGCATGTCTTTGTAGTAAATATTATTATCTCAAATAATCCACTGAGCATAGCCAAATGATACCATCATCATCAGGATGATTAATATTATTCATAGATATTTATTTGGTAAAATATATAATAAGGTAATAATGTTCATGGCTAAATGGGTTGATAAGTAACCATTAGAAACAATTCAACATTTCATCAATCCCAATATAGATAACAATCTCAAACCATTGTGAAGGCAACCTCCTTTTAACAATAAAGATGGAATAAAAAGATTCCATCTTTATTTCTAAAAGGAGGTTGCTTTGTCAGCAGTTTGAGATGATTGACTGTTATCTATATTGGGATTGTCTAACTGTTGACCAGTTTCTAATAATTATATATATATATATATATATATATAATGAGCCAGATTGATTTCCGATTCAATGGTTTTATTACTAAAATTAATAAAGGAAAAACAACTTCATTTTCATTAAATGTCTAATGCTAAAATTTGTATTATTATTTAAAACACATACACATTTATATTTAAAGTAGATCACTACTTTGTTTATAAAATTGATTTTAAAATAGTTTACTTTCACCACCTGTTTTAATCAATTTGATTAAAAACAGACAAGCTTGCTAATTATATATTCCTGTTGCTTTTATTGTAATTACTTTTAAAGTTAATTCTAAAAAAAAAGCGGAAATTTAGTTTTGTATTTGTCGTTTTTGTTTCAATTATCCCTGGTTGGAAGTCTTAAATTAGATTGAGCAGGAAATTAATATTTGCCCTGCCTGGAATATAGAATGGACACTAATGAAAGTTTTGCATAGGAAATGTAGCAAGGCAAGGTTAGCCTGCCAATTTTTGGAGAGAGAAGAGATTCATTATTAGATACACACTTGGATTATGGCAGGCAAAGAGATACCATTGTGAGCAGCCGTTCGGACGTTTAATTCCTACTAAAAACTTAAATAATTATTGACAAACTTCGTTGCTGTGCAAGATGTCAAAACCCACCGCTGTGAGTTTTGCCATCATTAGAATGTCTGGCTAATTTAAAACAAAGGACGGACCCACGACTACCAGCTCTTCTTTAGTCATGCCATGAACCTCTAAACTAAACACTGTCTCTACCTTGCCACTGTCAAAGGACCTGAAAGATGAACTATTATCAAAAGTGTGCACTCGTCACTAAATCACTAGGACTCTGTCTTACCGTAAGCTAAACTTTTTCCTATTCTATCCAGGGTAAATAAATTGCGTTTAATTAAATCTCCACTTAATCTAATGATAAATATGTTTTAAAATGGTATTAATTGTTTTTTTTAATTATTTATTATCTGTATGTACTCTTTTCTAGTATTTAAAGTGTGTCTTGGAATCTTAGTTTTAAGATTCCAAGTTTTTTTGCAATTTTCGTTTATCAGGGGGTGCATAAGGTGATTGTATTTTATATGTTTAATATATACCTGATTATGTCATTAACTATTACAAAACACATTGGCAGTTTTTGTAATCTTTATTTATTTACCTGCCCTTAGTTGTACAATAAAGAATCTTTAAACATGTTTCATTTGTGCTGTTTGTGCAAACAACAAAATCTTTTTGCTGGCTATTTGTCAAGTTATTTCTTCGGGTTGTCTGAAAATAGTCTATTTCTTTCTGGATTACATAAGATCGTAATCAAATATCTGTTGCTGTCTTGTAGGTGAGATCAACCATGTTTACTTTGAATGTAGTATTATGCGCAGCAGTCCTGCGGCATTTTAATGACAGTAATTAGAATATTACTGCTTGGACGTTCGCGCTGGTTACGTTGATTTCTGGCGGAACAGTAACTGTTTTATTATCCCTGATTCAGGAAGCAAGAGTTGTTGTTTGTTTTTGTAATTTTACAACTGGCCAGTGAGAAGATATTATCCTAATCATTTCTTATATTTTAAGTGAGAGAATTTTATTGCCAAAATGTTTAATGCCTTCATGTTTGTCGTACTCTTATGCACTCTCTGGTAAATATGCATATGTTAACATAAGTCACTTTTATATTCATGGCTAGATGTGTTCACTCTATTGCACAACTTTTAATAAAATTAATAAATTGTTTAAACTTACTTTGGCTGACGTTTGTCTTTGTGCTTTGATTTCTCAACTGTCTAAATAATATTTAAGATATCTTGTTCCTCCCTGAGTGTAGTTCAGTGCCCTTTTGATTCGCATATCCTGTCCACCCTAAAATAAATGTCTAGTTCCTTTTTTTGGACTAGTGGCGCCCCCAGGATCAGTATATGCGAATCTCAAAGATCTTTCTCCTGTTATATATATAGTAATTTTTGGCGCGTCAATGTGGAGCTTCCGAGTTTTCAAACCCATATAAGATTTTGTTTAGATGGTTGAGAAAGACTTCAGGTGTAAGTGGAAAGATCTAGTTGATAGAGGTTCGATTTTTGTTAATTATTGCATGTATTGTTGGAGCAGTTTGGTAGAATGGGGTTTCGTCTTTTTTATATGACATAAATAAATAAACAATAAATAGCATATTTTCTAAAAAAGTCTGTCGGAGTTAATTTTTTTTTGAAGAGTTAAATATATATAGTTCGTCTTTTTCATATGACATAAATAATAAATAGTTTTTTTTTTTTTTGTTGTTGTTTAAAAAAAAAATCGTTCAGAGTAAATTTTCAAATTTAAAAGTAGTAAAAATAGTTTGTTGTCTTTTTGCATATAAATAAATAGCGTTTTATTTGCTTTGAGATTTTTTGTTTAAAAAAAAAAAAGTTAGTATAGCAAGTTAGCCTTGTGTAAAAATGGAAGGTAAAGAAGAAGGTGACAGGGTGGCAGGTTTGGAAGAGAGCCCTGTTTTATTTAAATACCCCCAGATAGTAGAAGAAGAAGAGAGCGAGACACAGATGATGATAAAGTTGATGAAAGAAATACAATAAGAGTTGCTAGAAATGAAACAAGGTCAGCAAGCTGAGAGGAAAGAAATACAACAAGAGTTGCTGGAAATGAAACAAAATATAACAAAACAAAATATAGAAATAAAACAGAGTCAACAAACAATACTGGAGGAGCTGAGAGCAGAAATGAAAGAAATGAATAAAGAGAGTCAGGAAGTAGAAAAAGTAGTCATAAAAGATATAGAAATTGAAGTAGCACAGGAGAGTACTAGGACAGAGAGGGTGGAAATAAAGTTTGAAATAAGTAGAGAGTGGAGAGAGATAGATAGTATGGTGGAGAAAGAAAATCTTGGAGACAGTTATAAGTTACCTTAAGAGTTTAAAAATGAGTTGAGTAAAATAACTGTTAGTTGTGAACAGGGGTTTAAAACTAAGGAAAAGTTTTCAGAATATGATTTTAAAACAGAAATAAAAGCCATTTATAAAGCAATCTTATTCAAGGCATGTAAAAAGTCTGTGGGAAATTAAGTGTTGCCATTTACTAGTGTTGATATGACTAAAAATAAAGTAGGAAAAGATGAAGAATTGGGAAGTTTCATTAAGAAAAAGATTCAGGTATATACAATAGAAAGCAAAACAGAATGGGAAAAAGACAAAATCATAAATTCTAGGCAGGTAAAATATAAGAGAGGGAAAGGAACTTATTTCAGAAAATTAATAAAAAGAGTAAAAGAACCGTCGGATAAAAGTTAAAGGTTCAGCTTTTACCAATCAGATGGATTGTTTTAAAACAGACAAACAAAAAATTTTGTTAATGATTTATGAGAATGGATAAATGTAAGAAATGAAATATTGTTTTGGTTTTTCATGAGTGCGTTCAGCCAAATTTCTAGGGGTAGTGTTTAAAATGTTTATAGTTAAAAAAAAAAAGTTGCAGGAATGTTTTTTTTTTTTTTTTGATCATGTGTTGAAGCAGTTGAGCCGGATTGATTTCCGATTCAATGGTTTTATTACTAAAATTAATAAAGGAAAAACAACTTCATTTTCATTAAATGTCTAATGCTAAAATTTGTATTATTATTTAAAACACATACACATTTATATTTAAAGTAGATCACTACTTTGTTTATAAAATTGATTTTAAAATAGTTTACTTTCACCGCCTGTTTTAATCAATTTGATTAAAAACAGACAAGCTTGCTAATTATATATTCCTGTTGCTTTTATTGTAATTACTTTTAAAGTTAATGCTAAAAAAAAAAGCGGAAATTTAGTTTTGTATTTGTCGTTTTTGTTTCAATTATCCCTGGTTGGAAGTCTTAAATTAGATTGAGCGGGAAATTAATATTTGCCCTGCCTGGAATATAGAATGGACACTAATGAAAGTTTTGCATGGGAAATGTAGCAAGGCAAGGTTAGCCTGCCAATTTTTGGAGAAAGAAGAGATTTATTATTAGATACACACTTGGATTATGGCAGGCAAAGAGATACCATTGTGAGCAGCCGTTCAGACGTTTAATTCCTACTAAAAACTTAAATAATTATTGACAAACTTCATTGCTGTGCAAGATGTCAAAACCCACCGCTGTGAGTTTTGCCATCATTAGAATGTCTGGCTAATTTAAAACAAAGGACGGACCCACGACTACCAGCTCTTCTTTAGTCATGGCTTGAACCTCTAAAATAAACACTGTCTCTACCTTGCCACTGTCAAAGGACCTGAAAGATGAACTATTATCAAAAGTGTGCACTCGTCACTAAATCACTAGGACTCTGTCTTACCGTAAGCTAAACTTTTTCCTTTTCTAGCCAGGGTAAATAAATTGCGTTTAATTAAATCTCCGCTTAATCTAATGATAAATATGTTTTAAAATGGTATTAATTGTTTTTTTTTAATTATTTATTATCTGTATGTATTCTTTTCTAGTATTTAAAGTGTGTCTTGGAATCTTAGTTTTAAGATTCCAAGTTTGTTTGCAATTTTCATTTATCAGGGGGTGCATAAGGTGATTGTATTTTATATGTTTAATATATACCTGATTATTTCGTTAACTATTACAAAACACATTGGCAGTTTTTGTAATCTTTATTTATTTACCTGCCCTTAGTTGTACAATAAAGAATCTTTAAACATGTTTCATTTGTGCTGTTTGTGCAAACAACAAAATCTTTTTGCTGGCTATTTGTCAAGTTATTTCTTCGGGTTGTCTGAAAATAGTCTATTTCTTTCTGGATTACGTAAGATCGTAATCAAATATCTGTTGCTGTCTTGTAGGTGAGATCAACCACATTTACTTTGAATGTAGTATTATGTGCAGCAGTCCTGCAGCATTTTAATGACAGTAATTAGAATATTACTGCTTGGACGTTCGCGCTGGTTACGTTGATTTCTGGCGGAACCGTAACTGTTTTATTATCCCTGCTTCAGGAAGCTAGAGTTGTTGTTTGTTTTTGTAATTTTACAACTGGCCAGTGAGAAGATATTATCCTAACCATTTCTTATATTTTAAGTGAGAGAATTTTATTGCCAAAATGTTTAATGCCTTCATGTTTGTCATACTCTTATGCACTCTCTGGTAAATATGCGTATGTTAACATAAGTCACTTTTATATTCATGGCTAGATGTGTTCACTCTATTGCACAACTTTTAATAAAATTAATAAATTGTTTAAACTTACTTTGGCTGACGTTTGTCTTTGTGCTTTGATTTCTCAACTGTCTAAATAATATTTAAGATATCTTGTTCCTCCTTGAGTGTAGTTCAGTGCCCTTTTGATTCACATATCCTGTCCACCCTAAAATAAATGTCTAGTTCCTTTTTTGGACTAGTGGCGCCCCCGGGATCAGTATATGCGAATCTCAAAGATCTTTGTCCTGTTATATATATAGTAATTTTTGGCGCGTCAACGTGGATCTTCCGAGTTTTCAAACCCATATGAGATTTTGTTTAGATGGTTGAGAAAGATTTCAGGTGTAAGTCGCAAGATCTAGTTGATAGAGGTTCGATTTTTGTTAATTATTGCATGTATTGTTGGAGCAGTTTGGTAGAATGGGGTTTCGTCTTTTTTATATGACATAAATAAATAAACAATAAATAGCATATTTTCTAAAAAAGTCTGTCGGAGTTAATTTTTTTTTCAAGAGTTAAATATATATAGTTCTTCTTTTTCATATGACATAAATAATAAATAGTTTTTTTTTTTTGTTGTTGTTGTTTAAAAAAAAATCGTTCGGAGTAAATTTTCAAATTTAAAAGTAGTAAAAATAGTTTGTTGTCTTTTTGCATATAAATAAATAGCGTTTTATTTGCTTTGAGATTTTTTGTTTAAAAAAAAAAAGTTAGTATATCAAGTTAGCCTTGTGTAAAAATGGAAGGTAAAGAAGAAGGTGACAGGGTGGCAGGTTTGGAAGAGAGCCCTGTTTCATTTAAATACCCCAGATAGTAGAAGAAGAAGAGAGCGAGACACAGATGTTGATAAAGTTGATGAAAGAAATACAACAAGAGTTGCTGGAAATGAAACAAAATATAACAAAACAAAATATAGAAATAAAACAGAGTCAACAAACAATACTGGAGGAGCTGAGAGCAGAAATGAAAGAAATGAGTAAAGAGAGTCAGGAAGTAGAAAAAGTAGTCATAAAAGATATAGAAATTGAAGTAGCACAGGAGAGTACTAGGACAGAGAGGGTGGAAATAAAGTTTGAAATAAGTAGAGAGTGGAGAGAGATAGATAGTATGGTGGAGAAAGAAAATCTTGGAGACAGTTATAAGTTACCTTAAGAGTTTAAAAATGAGTTGAGTAAAATAACTGTTAGTTGTGAACAGGGGTTTAAAACTAAGGAAAAGTTTTCGGAATATGATTTTAAAACAGAAATAAAAGCCATTTATAAAGCAATCTTATTCAAGGCATGTAAAAAGTCTGTGGGAAATTAAGTGTTGCCATTTACTAGTGTTGATATGACTAAAAATAAAGTAGGAAAAGATGAAGAATTGGGAAGTTTCATTAAGAAAAAGATTCAGGTATATACACTAGAAAGCAAAACAGAATGGGAAAGAGACAAAATCATAAATTCTAGGCAGGTAAAATATAAGAGAGGGAAAGGAACTTATTTCAGAAAATTAATAAAAAGAGTAAAAGAACCGTCGGATAAAAGTTAAAGGTTCGGCTTTTAGCAATCAGATGGATTGTTTTAAAACAGACAAACAAAAAAAATTGTTAATGATTTATGAGAATGGATAAATATAAGAAATGAAATATTGTTTTGGTTTTTCAAGAGTGCGTTCAATCAAATTTCTAGGGGTAGTGTTTAAAATGTTTATAGTTAAAAAAAAAAAGTTGCAGGAATGTTTTTTTTTTTTTTTTGATCATATGTTGAAGCAGTTGAGCTGGATTGATTTCCAATTCAATGGCTTTATTACTAAAATTAATAAAGGAAAAACAACTTCATTTTCATTAAATGTCTAATGCTAAAATTTGTATTATTATTTAAAACACATACACATTTATATTTAAAGTAGATCACTACTTTGTTTATAAAATTGATTTTAAAATAGTTTACTTTCACCGCCTGTTTTAATCAATTTGATTAAAAACAGACAAGCTTGCTAATTATATATTGCTGTTGCTTTTATTGTAATTATTTTTAAAGTTAATTCTAAAAAAAAAAAAGCAGAGATTTAGTTTTGTATTTGTCGTTTTTGTTTCAATTATCTCTGGTTGGAAGTCTTAAATTAGATTGAGCGGGAAATTAATATTTGCCCTACCTGGAATATAGAATGGACACTAATAAAAGTTTTGCATGGGAAATGTAGCAAGGCAAGGATAGCCTGCCAATTTTTGGAGAGAGAAGAGATTCATTATTAGATACACACTTGGATTATGGCAGGCAAAAAGATACCATTGTGAGTAGCTGTTCGGACATTTAATTCCTACTAAAAACTTAAATTATTGACAAACTTCATTGCTGTGCAAGATGTCAAAATCCACCGCTGTGAGTTTTGCCATCATTAGAATGTCTGGCTAATTTAAAACAAAGGATGGACCCCTGACTACCAGCTCTTCTTCAGTCATGCCATGGACCTCTAAAATAAACACTGCCTCTACCTTGCTGCTGTCAAAGGACCTGAAAGATGAACTATTATCAAAAAGTGTGCACTCGTCACTAAATCACTAGGACTCTGTCTTACTGTAAGCTAAACTTTTTCCTATTCTAGCCAGGGTAAATAAATTGCGTTTAATTAAATCTCCGCTCAATCTAATGATAAATATGTTTTAAAATGGTATTAATTGTTTTTTTTAATTATTTATTATCTGTATGTACTCTTTTCTAGTATTTAAAGTGTGTCTTGGAATCTTAGTTTTAAGATTCCAAGTTTGTTTGCAATTTTCATTTGTCAGGGGGTGCATAAGGTGATTGTATTTTATATGTTCAATATATACCTGATTATTTCGTTAACTATTACAAAACACATTTGCAGTTTTCGTAATCTTTATTTATTTACCTGCCTTTAGTTGTACAATAAAGAATCTTTAAACATGTTTCGTTTGCGCTGTTTGTGCAAACAACAAAATCTTTTTGCTGGCTATTTGTCAAGATATTTCTTCGGGTTGTCTGAAAATAGTCTATTTCTTTCTGGATTACATAAGATCATAATCAAATATATATTGCTATCTTGTAAGTGCGATCAACCACATTTACTTTGAATGTAGTATTACGCACAGCAGTCCTGCAGCGTTTTAACGACAGTAATTAGAATATTACTGCTCGGACATTCACGCTAGTTACGTTGATTTCCAGCGGGATAGTAACTGTTTTATTATCCCTGATTCAGAAAGCTAGGGTTGTTGTTTGTTTTTTTGTAATTTTACAACTGGCCAGCGAGAAGATATTATCCCAACCATTTCTTATATTTTAAGTGAGAGAATTTTATTGCCAACATGTTTAATGCCTTTATGTTTGTCATACTCTTGTGCACTCTCTGTTAAATATGCGTATGTTAACATAAGTCACTTTTATATTCGTGGCTAGATGTCTTCACTCTATTGCACAAATTTTAATAAAATTAATAAATTGTTTAAACTTACTTTGGCTGATGTTTGTCTTTGTGCTTTGATTTCTCAACTGTCTAAATAATATTTAAGATATCTTGTTCCTCCCTGAGTGTAGTTCGGTGCCCTTTTGATTCGCATATCCTGTCCACCTTAAAATAAATATCTAGTTCCTTTTTTCGGACTAGATGTGAATCTCCAAGATCTTTCTCCCGTTACAATATATATATATATATATTTATTTATTTATTTATTATATATATATACACATATATTAGCTTTTTTCCTATGGACCAACTGCAATTTTGGTGACTCTAGAATTTATGTTATTGCCTTTTACATCTTTAGCTATAAGGTTCAAACTCTTTATATAAGAGTTTATCTCATTTAATAGAGGTCTTTTTCAAAACAATTGATACATTTGATTGCAGTTGATTTCAATTCCCATTTTTATCTTATTTATATAGGAGAGTACTAACAATTGTTTGGACTAAATCTTTTCTAATATATTAACTGTTTTACCTTAAATTTTTTGTTGTATGATTTCATTTTACTCTTCTTTTCTTTCATTGAAATCTTTCTTTGGTAATATTTTTTGTACATACATGTCAGAGCTTCTTTATTTATCTGTATTTAATTGTAAAATGATTTGATGTATTGCAACACAAACTTTTCATTTATTGATTTGTTACTCAGCTTCGAATTATTTTTAATTTTCTGAATTTCTTGTGATTATTTCCCTATCGCTCTTGAAAAATCTTTGACTGTTACTTGACCTTTTTACTCACGATCTCTATTCAAATAACTCCTTATAAAGCAAAACCTTTCACACCCAGAGATTATTCACCTAGTATATCCTTAAACATTCTCATTGAAATTGTTCTTTCAGTGCGCTTTCTAAAAAACGTTATAGATATACTTTTGTCAGGACTATTATATAGTCTGTTATACTTTCGTCTCTGTTTGAAAGATGCTTAATAAAATTTAACTTAGTTAGGGGCTAAGAGTTCCACTGCATTTTAATTTAAAAAAAAAGATTTGTCTATCTAATATAGTAGGAAATAGAAAATTGAAGGAAAGTGCTTTTTTAGTATCATTTTTTCAGCTAAATTTTCTCACAGTACAGTTGAATTTTGACTAAATAAAAAGTGGAGCATAATTTTCCTTCTTTAATTTTTTCCAATATCGAATACTTTCATTTTCATTTAATGTTGACAAAAGATACTAAATCATTCATGCACTTTACTATGTTACACAATGCTTCATTTACCACCCTCTTTTACAGTTTACAGTTTTGATTGCTCGAGCAATCTTCTTCAGAACTCTTATATCTCCTAACTTCAACTTCTAAATTCAAATTTGGAAAAAAAAATGAAAAAAATTGAATTTAGAAGTTCAAGTTAAGAAATATAAGAGTATTGAAGAAGATTGCTGGGCAATCAAAACTGTAAACTGTAAAACAGGGTGGTAAATAAAGCATTGCGTAACAATAGTAAAGTGCATGATGATTTAGTATTATATGGAATACATTTGGCAATGCAGTAAGAAAGAGTAATTATTATACTTCTTGAGTTGACAAAAGAAAGATTATATTAGTTTTAATTGCAGCTACTAAGAATACACTGCTTTGCAATGTGTTACTAATTTTGATAAATGGACTAATTGCTAGACAAAAAAGACATAAATGCTACCAATTAAATGTTCCAAATGTTTTTATCACCTATCTAATCTAGTAATGTTTGAAGAATAGCAACTTACTTTATTGTCACCTTACTAATATTAGTGAAATGTTTTCAATTAGAACAAACACAATAGTTATGATACTGCATCATTATAAATAGTGCAGTTGCACAATAGTCAACTGCACTTAAACTTATTAAATTATTACATTTTTGGATATCAGTGCACAATCATTTAAACTCTATGGATGTAAATTTTATCACTGATCTCCCCCACAGATATAAATATGTCTTACAAGACTAGTGCTTTGATATCAACTTTATTTAAAGAATTTAAAAGTAGCAGCATATCACCAATTATTAAATTTTCCTACTGTTTGATATCTCCAATATTGATAAAATTAATCAATACCTAAACACGCACACACACACAAACACAAATTCATAATGATCTTAAAACTTCATTCAAAACATCCATTCTTAATATGACAACACACAACTTACTGTAAAAATAATCTGAGACTAAATTATCTGTTAAAACATTATTTTCTGATATTAGATCATCAGATAATTATCTATTCTTTTTTACTGATATTTCTAAAAGCAATCAAAGTACCAAACTTATCAGCATTGTAGATTTTGTTTCTGATATTAGAATTTGTCTTCTTTTACCTAAGCAAATTTTTGGGCTCATTTTGTTAATTTATGTGCCATTTACTAAAGATAATAATGCAGCATGAAAAGAAAGAATTTTTGTAGATCCAAGAAATCTCATTTTGATCATGAATATATATATATATATATATATATATATATATATTATTTACCAAAATGTCTTGTAAATTGAATTTAGTTTCTACATGACCAGAATATGCACTACATTAATAGAAATATATATTTTTTAATTTAGAGCAGTATTTACTAATTAAATTTTTTCTGCCATTTTAAGCTTTGTAGCATCTATAAATGTTGTCTTGATTATATGTGGCATACTATAGAGCCTTTGATGAGCCAATTAAGTGTATCTATATTAATGTGATTATTATTAAAATGCATTTTACAATTTCAGCCTCATTGATATAAAATTTAAAAAATAGTTCATATCATGTTAAACATATTACAGACATTATTATGTTCTCATTATTAATGACAGATATTGATAATGTTAACAGTTTCAATGCACTACTGCTCACTTGCTTCCTTAAATTAAAAAGAACAGATTAAGTAATTATTCAGACTGTTAAAAGAAAAAAGTATTTTTCAGGTGCAAATGAAGATTAATCTCTTTATCAGACATGAATGTAATTTTTAAGCTATTTCTTTAATGGAAGGTAGAACATTGAGGTTTATCAAGATTTTTGTTCATACTAGATAAAAAAGATGGTATCTAATATGAATCAGATGAGTTTGTGAAATTTATGGTGAAACAGCTTAATTCAGAATTATATAGCTATCTGGTTTGAAAAGCTGGATTTGAAGGCATTTACATGTCTGAAAAGTTCAGACTTTCAAACTGATAGAAACATGTTTTATAAGTGCTGACTTTTAAGTTAGTATTTTAGATCTAGTTTCTAGATGCCCATATCTTCACTGAGGTGAGCCATAAGATCAAAACCAATTGGCCTGGAGGTAGGGACTTAATGATAGAGATTTTGAATTATTTCTCTTTCAGCACTTGTAAAAATAAAGCTTGTTTAGTGCTATTGATAAGCTCCATCTAGTGAGCATTTAAATGCAAGCTTAAAAGCAAGTTATGAAATTTATGACTTGTTTTATTAATTATTATAAGTGTACCTTTGAAGGCTTTTGCAATGATATATTGCAGAGACTTTTACTATATGATGAAACTGTGCTGAATTCAGACCCATATAGCTATCTGGTTTGAAAACCTGGATTTGAAAACATTTATGTGTCTAAAAAGTTCAGACTTTCAAATTGATAAAAATATTTTATAGGTGCTGACTTTTGAGTTAATATTTTAGATCTTGTTTCTAAAGTCCCAGCTCTCCACTAAGGTGAGCCATAAGCTCCAAACCAATTGGTATGGAGGTAAGGACTTAATGATAGAGATTTTGAATTCTTTCTCTTTTGGCACTTATAAAAATAAAGCTTGTTTAGAGCTATTGGTAAGCTCCATCTCTCTCTCTCTCTCTCTCTCTCTCTCTCTCTCTCTCTCTCTCTATATATATATATATATATATATATATATATATATATAAATATATATATATATATATATATATATATATATATATATATATATATTAATGTTTTCCACATCTTGCTAGGCATCTATATGCAATAAACTGTGTAAGTTGATCAAGTTATGGAAAAGAAAAAATGTTTCATTTTTTTATTTCAAAAAAACATAACTATATTTCCTGATTAACTCTACCTAAAAATTGTTATGAGTACAGTTGCAAGACAAATCAGTTTCTAATTTATAAATGAGGATGCCAGAGTGATTAGACTAGCTGATTCAGTGTCAAACATATCGTAACTCGTAAAGTAGTAATTTTACGATCAGGATTAAATTTCCCATTAAGTAGTAGAAGATGTTCCCCTTTGACATAATTAAGAAAATAAATCTACCTGGAACTGGTAGTTTATACATTAATTTGAATCTAAATAATCAAATCTAAAACTTAAATATAATAACATTATTAATTTTATACACATATAATGAAAGTTATATTAGTAATAAAGATTTATTATAGCCTGTCAAACATCTAATATTTATGGTAACAAAAAAAATTATAATATTGGAAAGGATTATGCATAACTAATTTAATAATTTGATTCAAACATTTCTTCTTGAAGTAGTAGCTAGTTTGTGTCTCTTTTATTTTTCTGTGTAACAGTTTCATTCAACACCCAGTTTGTAAATCTTTAGATAAAAAATTATGAGACAACCATTTCATTTAAATTTCAGTTCATAAAGCTTTATATAAAAGTTATGGCCATTAACTTACTGGTAAGTTTGAAATTTACATAAGTAATTGATCATACCATATCCAATTCTTTCGATGTGTAGTCCACAGTAGTTTTTTTTTTTTGTTTTATTCCTTTCAAGTCTCTGATCAGTATTTAGGTAGAGCCAGATGACAATTTAGGTGACTTTTCCCTAAAAAAAGTGTCGGCAAAAGATAGTTCTACTCACTTGTGGAGAGTGGTTTCAGTTTGTATCTAAGTGGACACATTTTATTATTTTTTTTATTAAAAAAATATGAGGCACCTCAAATTGCTCAACAGTCTCAGAAAAAAAGACAAAGACTCTTTCCAATCTGTCAGCTCTTTTTATACCCCTAGATCTTTTTTTAGAAGTTCTGCACATATTTTTTTTTACCTTTTGTCTTCTTATTTTATAAACTTCTACATTATTTTTTATTTTTTTTACTACAAAGTCTCTTTTCTCTGTATGAATTTCTGCCATCTTTAATTACCATTAGAAAGGCATTTCTGATAATAATCTTTTACATTTGAAATTTCCTTTCACTATTTGAATAAATTATTCAGTATGCACTTTCCAATATCGAATTTATTTTAATTAAATTACAAAAAAGAAAAAGTAAACTTTCATTGTACGTTTTTCTTTAAAAAAATTATATTACAAAACAAACAAAAAGTACAGATCATTTATTCTTTTTTTATGATATACAATGCATATATAAATCATACAATACCACCATGGCCAGGGAAACGAAAATAAAATAGGCATTTAACTAATTTTATTCTTGTTTTAAGTCTCTATTTGAGTTTTTTTTGTATTAGCATGCTGATGTATTTTTTATAGACTCAGTCACAAGTGATGTGCAGCTTTAAGGTGCACTTTTAGGGTTTAACATGGCATGAATGAGAAACATTTCTACATTCACCTGTGTCCTTTCTGCTCAAGTATAATACTAACCATAAGAAGCCCAAGTCATAAGCACATATGAGCTTTGCTCATCGTTTTGAATCTTATAGGCTCACAGTGACTTGGTCTACCCTCCCATTTCTCAGGATTCCTGCTAGAAATAGACTGATGGACATTTATAGGTGGTTTTATGTTATGTACTTCATACAAGGACTCAAGGCTATGCTTTTTTCTCCTCTCTAGTATTTACCTACCCAGTCAGCACTTGTGACTAAAATATCTACTTCAGCCACGAGCATGCTTTTCTTTCTGTAAATCATGTGAATTTATATATACATATTTTAATATTCTAGTTGCAAGTTTTCATGTTATTTTTTTCATTTGTCCAGAGGCATATCCAAAATCTTCAAGGTGTCATCTTGCCCAATATATCTCTCAATGTTATCTATCTGTATAACTGGTGGAGGTGATAGGGATCATACCTCCTCTCTGTGTTACTTGCACCAGTCTCTCCAATTTACATCAAGGTCTTCTCCCTTTTATTTACTTTGACTTTTAAAATTTTGGCTGGCAATGGAGATCTGGCATGGATTCCCACCCCTTTATATTTAGCTAGGAACACCTTTGGACTATTAGTAAACACCATGGTGTTCAGTTGTAGTTGACCCTTCTTGTTCAGTATTTGTCAAAGTATTTAGAACTCGACTCTTCTCCAGCCTTGTCATTTTTGAAAGCACTAAGTAATTCTGCCATTCTCTCTACTCACTCACATCTGGTGCTGATTAACAGATGCACTATAGGGTCAGGAAATTTTTTCCACGTAATAATGATAATATGTTTCTCTGTCAAAAGTACTCCATCAATGCTCATAGTTGTGCTACTTGTTCCCAAAAATGGTACATAACACCCTTCTGCTCTACATTTCTCTTGTGCCACTTTATTCTTAATTCATTCTTGGTGGTCCTCATTCCAATAACCTTTGATTAATATTAGTTCATACTGGGTAAAGTTATTTGGTTTCATAAACAAGGATTTCCACCAAGCTTGTGCCATGCCTGCCACCATTAGCTTAACATCTTCTGACATGGGGTTTATTGCAAAGTACCCCTGCTGGCTATTTAGGTGTTCCATCAGCAATTATCTATCTTGTTCATAGAAAATTTTTAATTTCAAAAAAGGATTTACCATGCTCAGCACATTTTCTCTATTTTCTAGAAGTTTTATCTCCTGGTTCTCCTGTTTATAGAATCTAAATTCTATCACTTCTGTGCTCTGCATCCCTTTTTCTATTTTCTCATCTACTACCTTTATTAACTCTTCTTTCATTTCTTTAATCTATACCCTTATTTATTCTTTCAATTCTCTGACTATCTCTGCCATTTTCTTTCTTTATATCTTCCTTGAATTCCATCAAGAATTCGTATAATAGTTTTCTTATTAAGGGTTCCATGCCCCCTTTCAGTTCTTTTTTGCCTTCTGCCATATTTTGTATATTTTTATCACTTCTCAATTTCATATATGGCTGTGTGGCTTATTTTTACTATTTTACACAAAACCTTAACTTCATTAATTGTTACAATATAAATTCAATATTTTATTTTGCTTTGGTAATAAATTTGTTCATCGACACCCCTCTCTTTTATCAACCTATAATCTCCCATTCCTCTCTTCCTTTACCACCATTACTAGCCTTTGATCAGTTTTATTTATCTTTTATTATTTAATTTATGCACTGTTATTTTGTTTCAATATAATCTTATTTAAAATCTTATACTTTTACCCTATTCTTAAAAAAAAACTTTTGTAATCATACACAATAACTTTTTAGACTTGCACACTACTTTTGATCATATTTATTTTTCGGCTATGGACATTAAATTCTCAGTTTATGCCATTTTTAAATTTTTCCAGGTCATGTTTTTATTTTTTGTAGTCCCACATTAGGAAGCCATTGTAATGTTTTCCATGTCTTGATAGGTCTCTACATGCAATAAACTGCATGAATTGATCAAGTTATGGAAAAAAAAATGTTTATTTCTTTTATTTCAAAAAACATAACTATGTTTCCTGATCAACTCCACCTACAAATTGTTACAAGTACAATTGTGAGCCAAATCAGTTTTAAATGTATAAATGACGGCATCAAAGTCATTATACTCACTGATTCTGCATCAAACATATCATAACTCATAAAGTAGTAATTATATGATTGGGATTAAAATTCCCATTAAGTAGTAAAAGATATTCGCCTTTGACTTAATTAAGAAAATAAATGTATTTGGCAAAGGTAGTTTAGACACTAATTTGAATCTAAATAATCAAATCTAAAACTTAAATATAATAACATTATTAATTTTATACACATGCAATGAAAGTTATATAAGTAATAAAGATTTATTATAGCCCATCACTCAACTAATATTTATGGTAACAAAAAGTTATAATATTGGAAAGGATTATGCATAACTAATTTAATAATTTCATTCAAATATTTCTTCTTGAAGTAGTAGCTAGTTCATGTGTCTTTTATTTTTCTGTGTAACAGTTTTATTCAACACCTAGTTTGTAAATCTTTAGTTAAAAAAAATATGAGATAACCATTTCATTTAAATTTCAGTTCATAAAGCTTTATATAAAAGTTATGGCCATCAACTTACTGGTTAGTTTGAAATTTACATAGGTGATTGATCATCCGATGTGCAATTCTTTTGATGTGTAATGTGCAGTAGTTTTTTTTGTTTTATTTCTTCTGTCTCTGATCAGTATTTAGGTAGAGCAAGATGACAATTTAGGTGACTTTTCCCAAGAGAAAGTATCAGAAAAAGAAAGAGTTCTACTCACTTGTGGAGAGTGGTTTCAGTTTGTATCTAAGTGGACACATTTTATTATTTTTTTATTAAAAAAAATATGAGGCACCTCAAATTGCTCAACACTCTCAGAAAAAAAAGACAAAGACCCTTTTCCAACCTGTCAGCTCCATTTATACCCCCAGATCTTTTTTTAAAAGTTCTGCAAATATTTCTTTTACCTTTTGTTTTCTTACATTATAAACTTCTACATTATTTCTTCTTTTTTTCTACAAAGTCTCTTTTCTCTTTATGAATTTCTAACATCTTTAATTACCGTTAGAAAGGCGTTTCCAATAATAATCTTTTACATTTAAAATTTCCTTTCACTATTTGAATCAATTATTCGGTATCCACTTTTGAATATCGAATTTATTTTAATTAAATTACAAAAAAGAAAAATTGAACTTTCATTGTACATTTTTCTTAAAAAAAAAATATTACAACACAAAAAAAAATTACAGATTGTTTACTCTTTTTTTTATGATATACAATGTCAAACCTCAATTTGTACCTTATATATAAATAAACGGTACAATATATATATATATATGTGTGTGTGTAAATTTGTAAATAAATATTTGAACATACAGTACTTAATAGTTTATAAAATATATATGTATAACCGTAACTTAGAAGTGCTTTCAACTAACTTGTAGCTTTGTCAACTATCACTTTTAAAAAATGTCAGCTTTCCCATAATTCCATAATTATGGGAAAGCTGACATTTTTTTAAAGTGATAGTTACCAAAGCTATAAGTTAGTTGAAAGTGCTTCTAAGTGACGGTTATACATATATTTTTTATAAACTATTAAGTACTGTATGTTCAAATATTTATTTATAAATATACGTATATTATTTTGAAGAAATACAGACATCGATTTGTAATATTATATATATATATATATATATATATATAATATAAAGAGCTTGCTACTAGCTCTAAACAAGCTTAAT
Source organism: Epiperipatus broadwayi (assembly GCA_028023455.1). Taxonomy (NCBI): domain Eukaryota; kingdom Metazoa; phylum Onychophora; class Udeonychophora; order Euonychophora; family Peripatidae; genus Epiperipatus; species Epiperipatus broadwayi. The sequence continues at coordinate 2,465,267 of JAQFVV010000179.1, read as the reverse complement.
TTTTTTTTTATATATGATAAATGCTACAAGAGAAAATACATGAAGCTTTTATCTATGATGGTCCCCATCCCCAGACCGTTTTCGAGCTATGGCTCTCATCAGTGAGGAGCTAGGACATTAAGATTCAAAATATTAACTCAAGCCAAGCATTTATCTAATTCTTAAATATTAAGAAAAAGATCCAAATCTTCAGTCACCTAAATGTCTTCAAACTCAGCTCTTTAACCAAAGAAACTATATGAGCCTGAACTAAATTCAGAGATCCCATATATTAGTAGGCTTAGCAATTTAATATAGCCAAAACCCTAATAGCAAAATTATAATAGTAAAAATCAGTCATATATCACATGACCTATATAGCTTGTATTACCAATATGTAATATATAAAGAGCCTGCTACTAGCTCTAAACAAGCTTAATTAATATATATATATGATAAATGCTAAGCATTTATCTAATTCTTAAATATTAAGAAAAAGATCCAAATCTTCAGACACCTACATGTCTTCAAACTCAGCTCTTTAACCAAAGAAACTATATGAGCCTGAACTAAATTCAGAGATCCCATATATTAGTAGGCTTTGGCTATATTAAATTACTACACCTACTAATATATGGGATCTCTGAATTTAGTTCAGGCTCATATAGTTTCTTTGGTTAAAGAGCTGAGTTTGAAGACATGTAGGTGTCTGAAGATTTGGATCTTTTTCTTAATATTTAAGAATTAGATAAATGCTTGGCTTGAGTTAATATTTTAAATCTTAATGTCCTAGCTCCTCACTGATGAGAGCCATAGCTCAAAACCAGTCTGGGGATGGGGACCAGCATAGATAAAAGCTTCATGTATTTTCTCTTGTAGCATTTATCATATATATATATATATATATAAAATTAAGCTTGTTTAGAGCTAGTAGCAGGCTCTTTATATATTACATATTGGTAATACAAGCTATATAGGTCATGTGATATATGACTGATTTTTATTATATATATATATATATATATATATTGAACATGTTTATTAATGACAGAATAAGGGTAGTTTTGTCTTTAATCATGCCAAAATCTTTGCATGTCTCAGCAGGTTTTTGCCTATTTTTATGATATTTGTTAGTACATTCCCATGGATTGATATTTACTAACAATTTAGCTTTCCATTATGCAATAAATGTCAAAAAGTTTTATGCTTTACATTTAAAAATGGCACACTACTACTATATTTTTGACTTCATTGCTTTGAACAGTCTGCTTTGTTAGATAAATAATAAATGCTACACATTGTACTTTAAAGCATCAATTTTTATAGATACTTGTAGTTACTTAAACATGCAGATTCTATGTATACAATCACTTAATCAGAATGTTAAAGATAAAAATCCAAATTACTGTCAATTTCCTATAACATATTAATGCACTTTTTAACAAATAAATGAGATTCTTTAAAGATTAGATCAGTATTTTTTTTAGCAGCAATATATTTTACATATAAATCATTTAGGTTTTATAATTTTTTTAACTGTCACTTTTCATTCTTACAGCTTTACTTAAAAACAATAAGTGGCAAAACAATTTTATTGGAATTTACCAGCATTGGTGATAAATAGAAGTTCTACTTCAGTAGTTAGCTTATAAATTGATATTATTGCTATTAGCAACATATAATATTGTAACATGTCAGTTTATCATGATTATTTTTGGTTACTAGATTTTCTATGATTAAATATTTATCAAATTATTTATATCAACATAAAAATTAAATGTTCTTTAATTTTAGCTCAAATTAAATAATCTTGTTTTTTTCAATCTGTGTTTTCATGTTTTAAGATAAACTAAAAATAAATTAGTTGATCTTGATCACAGCAGTTATTTGGCAAATAATCTATTAATGATAAAAATCTTAACCTATGCTCTTAAATAAGTACAAACTTGTTTTAGTGGCCAAATTATTCAGTGTTCAAAAATTCTAAATATTAGTACTATATATCTGTATGCAAATTTTTATAGTATTTTAGCTTGTTTAGTGGTGATATCACTTATTAGTCCTTGACCTATTTTAGATAGTTTAGTTATGTTGATTTTGATTCTAGTAGATTATCCCCTTTTGACATACATGTTATGATGCCTCGATACTAATAACAAGTAACTCAATTCTGTAACTCTCAAATATATAAAGAAAAAAAAGAGAACAGTTTTCTAATTTAGTGCAATTTATAATATGTTTTTAAATCAATGGTTAGTGCATTTTTTTGTTTTTGCCTTTATCCATAAGGTTTGTAAGTAATGATAATGTGCATCTAGCAACTACTTTGATTTCAATTTACTATTAAAGCAAAAATCTCAACTTCAAATAACTCTAAAATTTTGAACCCATGCTAACCTGCTTGAACAACTATATAAATCTCACTCCAGATTATTATCTATATATTTTAGTATTCTCAGTTAATTATTAACTATAACTACCTTTTGTTCATGGGTAAGAATTGTAATAGTAACATTAACTCAATTGTTTAGATTACACATAATATAATAAAACTATTGTATACATCTACTCTAATATCATTTATAATAAGCTTGATTAATTGAATAATTTGGCATTGCTATTAACATTTCTAGGCAGGTAAAGAAAAAATGTCTACAATTAATAAAAAACATAAAGTATTAATATATATAGTTTGTGATCTTAATACACAATAATATATGTGTTTTTACAGATTGGTTTGGGTTTAAAACCTTAGACTTTTTTTTTAGTTTTTTAATTTGAACAGTGTAAAACCTTAGACTTTTTTTAGTTTTTTTAATTTGAACAGTGAAATGGAGTTCGTTGAATGCATAATGTCTAGATTGAACTCAAAGTCATACTACAAAAAATGCAGACATCAATCAGGAGGTGAGAATTTAAATATGTTTATAGTGATTACTTAAGCTTACCATAGATGGCTCTAGAATAGTAAGTTGTTCTTGTTTTGTCATTATAATGTCTTCTACATGCTCATCTCTGAATTTCAAGAATCTGCAATGAGATTTGAAATATTTAAATATTATTGTTGATTTTTTAAAAAAAGTATATTGTTTAAATATTGCTCATATGCTTTATATCATTTTTAAATGTTATTGATAACTATTATCTTAAAATGAAAAATATACGTAAACGCATATTTTTAAGAATCTGTTCTCCATTGTATATATTTATGTATTTGTAGATGTAGTCAGAAAAGAAAATTTAGTGAAACTGACACAAGTAATTACGTGATAATGATATTGAATTGATTTTCAATAACTAGTACGCTCTAGCGAAAGTGATTTTTTTTTTAAAAAAATGTCTCTAGTTGATTTGTTTCTTTCTATTGCTCTCGTCCTTTTTTAAAAATGAAATCAGAACAAATGATTGGTGATTTCCATTAAAAGACGTTCAACTTTATAATAACAATTTTCAACAGTGTTTTATTCAACATGATTTGGTACAAATCTTCACGTTCACCCTGCTTTCCATCAGCTATTAATGTTCAATCTTTTATTCAACTTAATAAGACATTTTTAGCAGTCAGTTCTGCCTCTTAGCTATTTTTATTCTAGTTAAATGTCTTTCGTCACTTACAGCGATATAAGGATCCATAATTTGAACTTCCTGTTTAAAACTAATCTTATGCACGTGATGCGATGTTTTCTAATGGATTTAACTGCAAAAGGTTATTTAGATAGAGAAATTTCTAAAGCTTTAATAAAGTTTAAATATTTAATCATTAGTAATATCGGTAGCTTTTTCAATTATACTACTTATCTCTAGCTTTTACAGTATTCTAGCTCCACTATTTCCATTTTAATTGTTGTGTATATTATCTACTACTTTATTAATATATATTTTTTTAAATTAAGCGTACTAATATTAAAAATTTTCATAGATATTTGTGATTTCTGAATTACAAGAATGTATATGTACAAAGGTAAATGTAAAAAAGTTTTTTTTTAATAGCCCATTGATTATAAAGAGGAGAAAGTTAATGACCGGAAGAACCTTTCATAAGAAGGCAGTAAAAAGGAAAACGGAAATTATACTCAAATGTTACTCACTGATGAAAAGCAAAAATTTAAGGTTTTTATTTTATCCTCTCCCTAAGAATAACTATGCACTCATTTACTAAACACAAATGAACCCTTTTTTCAAAATTAAAGAAAATTTCAAGTTTCATTTGGTTCTGATTCAGCTCTAGGGCATGACCACGGAGAAGTGCGCACTATTTAGTGGGTGATACAGCTCTTGAAAATCTTTAATAATATATTTATTTAGCTATTTTTAGCTAGAGAATAAAATATTTAATATCAATCATAAAAATGTTTACAATTGGCAATTGACTAACCTGGTAAGTCATATCTTTACGGTTTCAATTATGAAGAGATGTTGGTAGGACATCTGCAAATGCAGTGGGCCATTTAAGATTACTTGATCTATTTTATTAATAATTTTTTTTTACGATAGAATAATTAAATAATCATTTACTTTTGAGATCAACAACAGAAATCAAATGACATTTATTTTTTCAAGTGAGAGTTCTAAACATAACTGTCTTTATTCAGGGATCAAACAGACTTTTTTCACCTGAAAATTAATTAAAAAATTAATAGATTTTGAAGATGTTATTCTCATTCCTCTGTATTCTATACAGATAATATTATTTCTGTTATGGTGAATAAATTAGTGATTCATGAGAATAAAAGTTTTAAGAAATAAAGGAAAAAAGATATCATGGCATTAATTGCATATAGAAACTATGTGTTATAACTATTGGGATTATCATATTTAATCCCATTTGCCAATGTAAGTTAAAATATCTGTTCAAAGAGAGAGTGAAATTATCAACCAACATGATACTATGATCATGTTATACCATTTGTTTATCACTAGTATACTATACCTATATGTAACTCCTTAATATAAATGTTTCTGCAATTACAATTTTAAAGGTACATTTTAATCTTTAAAATTCAATATTAAAAACTGAAACAATAAAACGTTATAACAAGTGATTAATTATATGGTGAATTGTGTCCTGTTAAAGCACTAAATATGACAATTGAACTGTAATCCAATAATATTTACACATCAAGTCCATCTATCTCCTTACTATAAACCACACAGGTTCTTATAACATTAAGTTTTATAAATGATTTCTAAAAGACTTCAAATATTTACATTCTAGGATAATGAAAAATGTTTGCATGGTATGTAAAATCATTAACTATGTGTATCTAAAAAACTCTTTCATCCCTTATATTAAGTTACTACTAGTTTTCTTGATTTATTTAAAAAAAAAATGCCATGATGGTTTATGGTTCTTTCTGACCAGAAATATTTGAAATTAAACTTATATTTGAAACTTTTAAAGAATAATATTATCATTAATATTCTCTCAAAAAAGTCATTTCATTTAGTAAAGAGATCATTTTTTAAAATTCTTTCTGTTTTTGTATTTTTTTTTTTTCAAATATTGTATTTTGCATCAAGTATATTATTTTCCTTTTTTCTTTATGCCCTTGAAAAATATATGCTAATCCAATTGAATCTTCATAATTTTCTCAATAAATAATTGTTTTTTTACATACTCATTTTAACATTTTAAGCTGCCAATTGTCCTCCACAATTTAGTGTAGCTTTGGGAGATAAAGGTTCAATTACTACTGATTGGCCTTTCCATTTCCACTTGAACATCTTATGATCTTTTGACAACACAACATTTAGTTTCTTATTATTATTATTAGTATGAATTGTATTTTTCAAAAATATTTTTTTTCATTTTTCTGGAAACACAAAATTTTTTAATAATTCTAGATTATATAATGATACCCCTATCTCTAACTCTTTCAAAAAAACAATATCTTAATACCTAAAATCAATGGACAAAAGAATACTATGCTACCATTATTAAAAATATTCTTAATTTTTAATAATTATAGTTTTTTTTTTTAATTTATTCATCACTACTTCCCAATCATTCAATCTCTCCAAATAATTAAAAGGCTTACCTAGTTTATAGTTTTTGGTCTGATGCTTATATTTAATATTTTTTTTTCTTTTCAGCTATCTACATTTCAATACTGTTATTTTGTTGAGTATTTTTTTTATCTGCTCTATGATGATATATAAGCAACAAATTGATTCAATGGGCTGCTTTCAATGTTAATTTCATCATCATAATAATTATTTATAAAATTATATATATATATATATATATATATATATATTTCAAACTAAATTCAAACCCAAAACCCTATACCCCCATACAATATTATTTCCCCTTTACTAGCTCATTGAAAAACACAACTAAATTACCTACAATCACTATTTCATAGATCCCTTATATCATATTGTATACAATTTAATTATATATTTAGTTTCATACAACACAGTGATTGACTAGATTCAGATAATAATGCAAGAGAACAAAATTAGTTAGATAAAATTTTAATAAATTCTTAAACATTGAATAATATTATTTACAGGTACGTAAAACTCTCATATGTATTTATAATAAATTGCTGCAAGTCATCAATAATCGGTTTGTACTGATTAACAAACTCATGCCAATATTTATATGTTTAAATGGTTGTACAGGTTGATATGAGAATCAGAGTAATTGGAGCACCTAAAATATTTAACTACTGCTATATTAATTTGTGTTATTTAATAGATTCAAACCATTCGATACTGATAAATGGGAGGGGTTTTATATAAAAATATAATATATATATACTGATGACTGATGGTTGCAAGGATTAAGGTACACTACAATAATACTTCGGTGCATGGACGGAATACCGGTGTACTTTGACAAGTCTTAATGCCCCCAAGAGATCCAAGACACTACAACCAGCCGGGCTCATTTTCGAACCCCGGTGATCCAAGAGATTACCTGGAGAAGAATTTCTTTCTCTCCATGTGGTAGTAAAACGAGACGCCAACTTAGGCGAAGGTAAAGGCATTGCCACCGTAACATCGAGGAAGAGTGATCGGAAGTGGATTTTAAAACGAAATTATATAAACCATTTTATCTATCCGTAACATGTTCTACGCAACAGTCTGATATAACTATTCAATAATAACAGGGCGAAATCAAACGATCACAAAAGTAACAATTAATTAATTTCACTCTGAAACCCATAACTCCCCAGATTGTTCGGAAGGTAATAATAGCAATAAAATATTCACTTATTATTATTACTCCGTAATAATATATAAAAAATATAATAAAATTTTAGACTATTTTAAAGATTTGAGATTTGGAGTGTAGATTAAAATATCATGACAAAGTAAAGGAAACAATAAAAATATTTGAATATTTCTCAACTCAACATAAATGAAACAATTTTTTAGTTCGATAATAGAAAATTACTTTTAAAATGAATATAATAAATATTATGAGATAAACTTTACTGACTTTAATTAGAATTGAGAAATATTATTATTGGCATCGTTTTGTTTGTAAAATAAGTAATAGTAAAAATATAAATGTATTCACAAATGGATTATTAGTAGACACAAATATTAATAATTATCATCTAAAGACTAGAGCACAGAAATATTAGAGAAGAAATTTACTGACAGATTTTGTAACATTTTCAAATGGAAAACAAGAAATTTATATCAATTAATTAGTTAACAGATTAAATTTAAAATTATTACTGAGAGGAAAGTAAAAGTTCATGAACAAAAGTTACCATCTTTCTTTCCGCTTTTCTTCTTGTGATATGTATGAAGAACGAGGTGCACATTTTGAATTTCTTAGAACCATGTTAATTTAAGTTGGAATTTGGAAGACTGGAAGCACGAAACATTACAGATCACGTCAAGATTTAATTGCAGAACAGGAATCAGCTTCTTGACTTAGCCCATCATTATTCAGTACAACTTCTTATAACGGTGAAGTGATTTTCTGAACAACTACTTTTTAGCTTGAGACGATCTAACCACCAAGTCAATGAGGTCTATCTTATATCTATTAGTACCTTCTCCGTTTTTTCGACTCCCCTCCTTGATTTTCCGCCTCCACAATATCTAATTTTTACTACAACTCTTTCTTAAGTCCGTTTCATCCTTTTTTTTATTTATAAACCCTATATATATATATATATTAAGTGCCTGAAAAAAGGACACAGTTTCACTTTCTGTACTCGGCAATTCTGAAAAGTTTAAAAATTGCATGTTCTTCTCAGACATTTTATTGGTCTCATATATTTTCCACCCTGAAATGTGACTTAGTGTGTGAGCTTTGTCAAAGCGTGTTTGAAGATACCCTTTGCCAATTTTTTATATATTAACATTTTTTTAGGGAAGGGTAGGGACCATATGACAATTATTAGTAATTAACAATATTATTTAAATATAAATGACATTACTCTATTATGGAGATTACTTGCAATTAAAACACCCCCGAGCGATATGGTAATCAGCTATGAATAGAACGAATATGCATAAATAGTTTCGAAGCACAAAACAGGCTGTATTTTTTTTGTGCAATGTCATGTGAAGTGATCTGCAATGGGTAATACAATATAAATGTTGTATTAGCCATAAGGCCAGCTGCAGAAATAGAATTTTTATGTATTTTGACACATAAACAATACCATCTAAGTGGTCATGCCCAGATTTCAGATGATTACTCATTTTTTCCCTTTAGACTACTTTTAAGTTAAATTTAGAATCAACTATCTTTTCAACTTTAAAAAAAAACATTTTGCATTTAATACTAAATAGTTATATAATTAATTATACTGTGCATTTATAATACCTATATTTAATTTTTATTTAATAAATTTATTAATCTTTTGAATTTAAATTTTGTTAGTATTTTTTTACATGCAACATGAAGTATGTATGTATATATATATATAGCTTTGATATTTATATATATTGATAATAATTTTCACTACTCTACATGAATTTCTGGCTATTTTCATGTTTCTAAATACAAATAACATGCCATAAATAATATGTCTAATCCAGTGGTCTTCAACCTTTTCACACCTGCAGACTGGTAAAAATAAGGATAAAGTTCCACAGACCAGCAAAAATAAGGATAAGATTTCAGCAGACCGGCAGAAGTTTATAGATAATTTTTTTTAAAGATAAGCATAATTGTTATAACTGATCAAAACAACGTTAAATATATAAGATAAAGTTATATATATATATATATATGGAGTTTATATAATAAAAAACTTTTTTTAAAATTTTTTTTTAGAAAAGTAATAAAAAATGTAATTCTACCCCCCCCCCCATAAACATCTGTGATAACTAGAAAAACAAATTAATTTATGAATGATTGATTAGATTTTGTTTTCGTTCTGTTTTTTTGTTTTTTTTTTTCTGGGTAAAAATGAGATGAAAAAATAAATAAAAATTGGCTATATTAATTAAAAGTTTAAACTCTTATTATTTATTATTACAAACTTTTTACCGCCCGTCTAGCACGCGGACCTAATCTATTTAAAAAATCATTTAATCAAACATTTATCATAGAAGCAGAGTATTTTAATTATTTTAAAATTCTTTTATTTTGTCAAATTAAACATTTTTCTATTGGGATCTAATGTCTACTTTTTTAAATCACAGATTACATTACAATAATCAAATATTTCCTTAATTCAGATAAAATCTCATTTTTATGGAGTTATCAGTTTTCATCTCAGTTAAACCTTTTCAGTTTTTTTTCTTTATTATATACAATTTATTTTATTTTTATATATCGGATTTATATCTTTCATCAATATGAATAATGTTTTATTCTTTTTATTACACAATTCCATATATTCTAATTTTTTTAATGCTTAAATCTTTTTTAGTAAAAATTTCTTTTCTAAATTTAGCTTCATTCTATTTTGTGATCCTAATTATTTTATTTTAATTGTTTGATTATATTTATATATAAAATCAGATTTATATTTTCTTTGTCAATACTCTTTAATATTTAATTGACATCTATTTTTTTTTACTTAATATTTGTAATGACAGGAAGGTTGCTATTCTTCCACATGCCCTTACTATTACTTTCAGATAGCCAATAGCTGTTAAAACAGCGGTCTGAAAAGCGATTAGGCCTAGACATATGACAGAGATTTTTTTGACAAGAAAAGAATGATACCACTCTTCTCTTTTACTTAACTTTTATATATATAAGCCAGCCTTAAGCATCTTGGCTTGAAAGCATGAATATATAAACATATACATTTATTACTCACTGAGTTATTAATTTATGATATTACAGCACGAAATCTTAGATTTACTATACCGCAAATTTCTAGATGTTAATATAAGTTATCAGCAACGTATGTAAATAATATTTTATTTAAATCGCATGTTGTTATTTATATTTTTCATTAATATAAATAATAGTTTATTTTTTATATGCAATTTCATATATATATATATTGTAATGGGCACAGACGTCGTTACATTATTTTTTTTATTAAACACGAAAAAAGAAAAGTTCGCAAATAAAAACTTCTTTTGTTTAAAAATTAAAAATTGAAATTAAATATCATCTAAACTCAAATATATATATATATATAATTGCACAGATGAAAAAGAATTATTAAAAAAAAACGTTATTAAAAAAAAAGAAAAAAGTATTTTAAAACTAAATTGTCAGTAAAGATTTAAAGATAAAAATATATCTTTATGTTTGGAAAACACATTAATTAATCAGAAAATGGAAATGATTGTTTTAATTAGTTAAATGTAAACTACCCTTGGGCATTTAAAATGTATAAGCAAAGATCAGATAGGAGAGAAAAACAATGGAATCAGACCTCAGTGAAAGGACCATCACACCGATGACGTAATGTCAATTGATTTTTAAAATTAATATAAAAGGAAAAGTTTGGAAATTATTAGTTAGTTATTACAAGATGACAGATATGTGTTAAGTTGGAGAGGGTTGGAGGAGAAGGGATTGAAAGACACACTTTCAATTCCTTCAGTTGTTCAAAAAAAATGAAACATCATTTTCCAATATTGCGGACCACAGGACATCAAGGTCCGAAGAATACCATCAACCATAAAGGACCAACAGTTAACTGCACACTGATCTCCTTATGACTTTATGGGAATTAACACCTTCCATTACAAAAAAAATCAGAGATTATGGACCTTTTAAAACCATAAGAACTTTAGATAATTCATGAACATTAAATTAAAAACTTTCCATATTTAAAAAAGAAATTATCGCAATAGTATTTCTATCAGACCAAACTAAATTATTTATTAATTATTTTATTTGATGTATTTTTTTTAAAAAAATCATTTCCATTTATTTTTTTTTGTTCTTTAAGTTTTATTTATGATTTTTGTTTTGCGATAAATTAAATTATATAAATGTTAAACTTAAGTTGGGCATGAATGGCTATATAGATTTGTAAAGTTATATTAGGGGAGGGTAAACTTAGGTTATTTGTTTCATAGTTAAATTAGGTCAATGGATTGGATATATTGGTGTAATTAGTGGATGTAGTACAAGATTTGCTGTGGGCAGAATTGCTTTATACACCGCACACAACCGTTTGCCTATGGAAGGGATAATAAGTTGGAGTCCGCTGACCTTTCCTATGGAATTTTTTTTATTGCTCTTCTTGTCAGATAGATGTAGTATTCCTATCTGATGAGAGGCAATTTATTCTCTTAACTGTTTGTGCTGCCATATTTTGTATTACATTGAATGCATCGATGTATCAGATGAATTGACGTTGGGTTGACTGCGAACTTTTGGCCTAAAGTTAAATAAGTATAAAATAATTTCTTTCAAATGCAAATCTATGTAGTCTATTTATATTCAACATTCTAAATAAAAATGCATTAAATTTAAGTTGGGTATGGATGTTGCATGGATTTGTTATTGGTCAATTATGTTTTTGGTTTTCATATTTGATCAAAATATATAAACATTTGGTAAATAACGATACCTTACGGTGAGTATCTAAAATGTATTTATGTCGGATGTCTTTTAAGTTATTGGTGTCTCTGTGGCATCTTATGATGAATGCTATTGGATTTCTTATAAATTCCCCTCTGCAATTCCACCAATGATTTTATATTTTGATCATTTATGTTTATTTTGAAATGTTTTTGACTGTGTAATCTATGTAACCGATCTATACTCAACATTAAAAACAAATTTTATAAATCCATCTGTGCAAACTTATAAAATTTAAAATGTAAATTTATAAAAATTAAAATGTAAAATCAAATTCTAAAATCAAGTTAAAATTATAAAGTAAAAGTAATATTAAAATGATTCAAAATTTATATGTCTGTTAATAAATGTTTGTATGTATAATTACTGGCAGTGGCATATTTTATTCTTTTTTTAAAAATATTCTTAGATAAGAATTTAATTGTAAAATATATATCTCTGCTGTTCCATCTGAGCTAGTGACAATGGGCTAATGACCGGAATCAACCAATATAATTTTTTTTTGACTTACATATCTGCCTACTTTATAAATTTTTCTAGGTTCAAATGTCTAGATGGCGCCCTGTAGTGCAGATTACGTTAGTCTCTTATAAATCTGGATTGTTATAATATATATATATATATATTCCTATTTTTCTAAAACTCATTTTTTTAAATTTTGTTATCCTTTTTATGTCATCTTGTTTGATTATATCTATATATTAAATGAGATTTATATTTTCTTTGCATTTTAATATTTTCCTACACTTTTTTGATAAGTACTTTTTCTACACTTTCTCTATAACATATTTAACTTGATTAATGCTTTTTTTTTTAATTTTTATTTTAAATAGTTAATCATTATTTATTATTTTCTCTTTATCAGTTCATAACTATATGAATGCTTCATGATTCATTTATTTACTCCCTTTATAACTTATTTTTATATTATATCTTTAAAAAAATTTAAAAATAACTTTTATTATTCACTTGAAATTGTTTTAACAATATTTATACTACTATTTGTGTCTATTTATTACTCAGCAAGTTTAAAGATTTTTCATTAATATCCTTTTGCATATCAATTGGCCAGTTTTTTTTGTCTCAGTTCTTTTAAGAATAAATTTTCAATTCTTTAATAAGTAAATTGTGATCTGAACCTGAATTAGTTTTAGGATATGAAATCAATTCTTAAAACTATGTTTAAATTTTTTTAACACAAAAAATAAATAAAGACTATTTTTATTAAAAGAGCATTCCAAATATAAATCATAATTTCATGATTTTTATTTATTTATTATGATACTAATTTATTTTATTATTCTAATTTTTTTGTTCCAACCCACATTTTCATATATTTTACACAACTTTTTCTTACATTTCCATGATATTTTAATATGTCACTATCATTATACAGCTATATTTATATTCTTTAGAAATATCATTTTCAATATTTAATACACATTTTAAAATATATCTTTATGAATACTTATTGGTATTTTTATGAATAACTACCAGCTCTTTGTAATGTGATTTCAATTTATTCACAAACAATTTATTGGTAATTACTTAGTTTATTATTCTCCTTGCCTCCATTACATGTGATTTTGTTTCCCAAACACAAAACTCTATTCTGGTTTGTCCATTGCTTGAACATTCTATGTTCTTATTATTACAATAGGTTTTACTTCCAAAGGTTTTAAATAGGCAGTATTCATTCAGCTGACATGTTTAATTTTAGAATATTTTTAATATAGTCTTCTATTTTATTTGGTAAATCATCTTTTTTCCATCCACTTTTATATCAAAAATTCAACAACATGGTATTTTTAATATATACCTTAGCCTATCAATCATTAGCTTTATAAGCTATTCGTAAACAAATATGATTATTTCAATTCAACAAAAATAGTCAAGACAAAAAAAATAAATGACTAAAGATCAGGTTTGTGATATAAACCAATGCAAGAATTAAATGTTTATAAATTTTACATGATGATTATTTAGTTTGTTTGATATTTTGTAACATTATATGTGTTTTTTTTTAGCAATATATATATATATATATATATTTAGAAAGACTTATCAAATTATAATTTTCCATTATTTTTCTCATGTGTCATAGCGTCAGCTGGGAAGCGAACCCAGGACAACTACATTTTCCAAAATAAAAGCGGTTAATTTCACATTTTTAGGCTGCTTTTGATATTAAATTCATAGAATTAAAAGTATCTACTTTTTAGAATGAAAATCACATTCACATTAAGCATAAAATATTTTTTTAGAGAATCTGTTATTTTTCATCCAGCTAACATTCATTCACCTTTCAAGAAAGATGAATTCTTACCGTAGAAGAGCCCATATCCTTATATCTATCAAGTAAGAAAATATATTAATTGATTTTATGATCATAATAGATTATAATTTCAGATATTATTAAACATCCTGAAGTAAATTCTTTTTATATTTTTATTTATATAAATAAGATTTTATATCTCATTTTCTCACAATTTTGACACAATAATGACTATATACATTAATTTAATTAAAATACTTATATCATTTGTTACATACATTACAAAGTCCATGACTATCTAAAGGGTTACCAACATATTTAAGTTGAATTCATATTACTAATATGATCCCCAGTTCAGAATATTTAGTTGAATTGGCTACCTACAAATCCTAAACTTGTTTGGGAACATTGGGTCATAGGTTTTACTGAATGTAATAAATTAAAATAAAATATTTTCAATTTAAAACACTTTAGAACTTACCCATCTTACACATTAACACATATATTACTTTGATTTACAAGTATAAATCATAACTGCAGTTATAATTTTCATACAAATCCTTCATATAAATACATTATTTGATATTGATAAAAGTAAACTAATGATCAAATGTTTGAAAAAAATTATGAATTGAAAAACTAAAGGTTCTTGTGTAATGAGAAGTGCATTTTAGGAATCATTTGTTGTTTTTTTTTTGTTTTTTTTTCAGATATCTTATATATTTAAAAATATTTGATGGAGTGAATGTTTTAAATATATCTAATAATAATATTATTCATAAAAAGATGAAGTTTTCTAATTCCATGTGTTTATATTTAATTAAAAAAGCATTGATTAATTCTTAACTGATGTTTAAATTTTATATCTGTACCAGGGATAATCTCTAGTTTAATAAATGATTAGTAATAATCATTATTGTATTTTCTAAAGTGGTTGCTGCCAAAGTTCTAATTACAGTCAAGTGTTGGTGGTCGACAGGTCAGCACAGCCGCCTTACAAGCAGTTGTCCTGGGTTAGCAGGTTTGCTTCCTGACCAATGCTATGACACATGAAAAAAAAAGTTGTAATTGCAATAAGTTTGAAATTTGTAAATCAAAGTATAATAATTTGATATTTTTAAATAGTGAACAAAGACATATATAAAAGATCACGTTTTGGTCTAACTAATGAGTGCTAGTTCAGTGTAAAATGCATTCTTGGTATCATTTGTGTTTTTCAGGTGTCTTTATTCAAAAGTGTGGTAGAGCAAAAGTATTAAATAATCTAATATAAATATTTAATTAAAAACCTTTCAAAATTATGTTATTTATAGAAATTTTAACACTTTCAGTCAGTTATGTGCTTTTACATAGCAGTGCTGTGTTTAGTGGGATTTCAAATAGTTTAAGGCAGTGGATGACAGTTATTGACCAAAATCTTTTTATCTAGCCCAAAAGGTTAATTCTTTCATCAAACACTGCCACAGGAATAGTTTCTAAAAATTTTATAGATGACTTGACATGTAAATACACTGTTATATGATTAAAAAAATAAAGCAAAAAAGTTTTGAGTTTTTTAAAATTATACTGTAATTATAATTGTGAGACGCTAAATAAATTTTATTGAAGGATAAGAAATATTGGCAAGCTAATATCACTATTGTTATTTAGATACCTAAAACATTTTTTTAAAAAAACAATTTAAATATAATCTAAAACACATTTCTATCTAGTAAGATTAAATTCCCTGTTCTAATGTTTTATTGGAGTACATTCCAAGTAGAGAACGATAATTTGAGTAATAGACTTTGACTATTGTCTAATAGTTTTTCATCTTTTAACATTACTTATTCAAGCAACTAAACATCTAGATTCTAGATTTTTACCATAAGCTTTAACAAGATATTTACTTACTATAATTAACATCATCATTTGATAAAGGGAAAAGATTATGCATTCACGAAATATGGAATAAAAGAAAAGATGAAAAGTGACTGTTAAATAATGTTTTCAAAATATAATTTAAAGAGAATGTATAAAAATGTTTTTGTTTTTTTTTTAATTTGAAAAATATTCTTGCGACTACACTATATATGTAGATAGATAGATTAGATACATAAATCGTAACCTACTATTCATTCGGTTCAATAAATGATATTTTGATCATATTTCAACATTAAATAATATTTAGAATTGCCGTATATAAGCATTGGAAAAATTAGTTCTTTTCTTCAAAATTCTTCTTTTCATTTCATCAGTTAAAAGCAATCAACCGTTTAATATGTCAGTTATTGGCCATTAATGAATAAATATTTCTATTATTCAATACTCTTAGCTTTCTTCGCATCGCCTGACCTTTAATCTAATTTGTAATAGAAAACATATTAATTAGATTTTCATTCCCAGATTTCTATTAGAAGTTGCAGACTAAAAAAAATAAAAATAAACGTTTTCTCGATGTATTACAGAAGTAGCGTGTATGCATATATACATGTTTCACAAATAATTTGGAATAAAAAATAAATGGTTAAGTTAAAAAGTCTTCTGAAAATGATCACTGGTCAAATGTCATTTATTTGTCCTATATTTACATTTCTTCTATAGTTACTTTTTTAAAAAAACTATTGGAGAACAAATCTTTTAATGCTGAAGGTTTCTTAAAATTTTTGTGGGTCGTGAAAACAAGAAAATTATTTAATAATCAATAATAATAAATCACGTGTGTGAATCTGTTAATGATAAACTGTGAAACATTTTAAATGTTTTTATCTTTTTGATCCATACATCACAAACATTAAACAGTACACAGATTAATAAGCTTCAATTAATTTTATCTAAAACAATTCCGTGTAAGAATTTACAAAGCGTTGAAAACATAGAGCCATTATAAAATAGTTGAAAAGTTCTTCTCACATTTATAAATATTTTTATTTATATCTGGAATCAATCTGATGTTATAGCTTCACAAAACAGCATACGATCTTTGAGACTCAGCTTAAGGCTGCTGGAAATGCTATTTTTTTATTATCTTAAAAGTATTCATTTCTATCCATATTTATAATTTCAAATATAAAAACTTTTTGAAATTAGCTTTGGTAGCAAACTCAATATAAATACTTTTGACGACATAATTATGTATATTTATATCTAGTAATTAAATTACTTATTGAAAAGCCTTATTGATTTATAAAAGATTCTAAACTCCTATTATGAGTGCTGTTAAAATAAATTATTACCACTATCGATCATCGACATCGTTATTTTCATATGTCACTAAACCACTACAGAATTAAATCACTCCAAGTTTTGCTAATCATAATTTCTTTTCTTGCATTTACACATAAACTTTTTTTAAAATTTTTTTAAAAATAATTTATTGGAATACACCTGTTTTTGTTCTTACCCTTTTTAAAAATATGTTCATACTAAATCAATTTTTGTTATTTTTTTTTAATCAGAGATGTCAATGATTCTAGATTTGTTCTCTCACCTATGACTTTCAATTTCAATCCCTTCTTATTACATTACTTTCAACATATATCTAATCCTATTTTATTGCATAATCTTAACTCTCCTTACTATTATATTTTTTTAGATAAATATTAGCAAAACACATTTATTACCCCTTTTTAAATACTCTCATATTCTTTTTTAATATAACACTATTTTTAAACAAAATACTTATCTGATTAAGTTTAATTCTAAAAATAATTTTATTCATCAAGTTTTCATCAGTATTAATAATTTGATTAATATATTTATAATTGTTTATTTTTTAAAATTGATTATTAGCAATCTTTATTTTTGTATTTTATAAAGCATTTTATTATTATTTTAATCTTTTAATATTTATCTTAGTTTTATTGTCTTGCTTTCTTCTGATCGCTATTATAATATCATTTGCAACAATAAAAAAACATGAATTTCAAAATCTAAATGACAAATAATTATTATTTTTTTCTTACTTTCCTATTTAAATCCACAAAATATTTCTCAATAAATGTATTGAAAACTGCAGCGGAAATGAATCACCATGTCAAATATTTTAAATAATGTTAAGGTCCTTTGCATCATTATCTAATAACAGTTGTTGCCATTTCATAATTATTCTTCAGAATTTGACACGACCCTGGCTCTGGATACGGGTCTTACAAAGTTTTAATTGCGTTTGAAATGGTTATAGAATCAAATAACCTGTTATGATGTACAAATCCGAAAGAAAATTACTTTTCATATTCATTACTCATTTTTATAACTACTCAACTATATTAAAAATACATTTAAATCCAGCTTGTTCTTTTGATTGAGTGAATCAAAATTCTCCATAAATAATTTGCAAAAATCTTAGAACCAATAAAACAGATTTGTAATTCTATTATTCATTTTAAAATCAATGTTACTTTTTTTTCAACCTTCTGATATATATTTATTATTTAAACCGTAAGTAGATAGCTTTGCTAACAGTATATCTGCTTTTTCACAAACTATTTTTAAAGATACCTGTAATATATTTCATAACATTATGGAACATTTTCATTCTTAATTAATTTTCTTAACATATAAAAAAGATATTTCAAAAAAGTTGATATATTTTTAGGGATTAATATATTTTCTTCTTGCTTATTATTACATAGTTTTTTTTGTAAAAATGTTTTATTTATTTTATTGATGCTTATCTCTTTTTACCAATTTCATTGCCTTTTTTTTTTTTATTTATGAAACAAATTTATTTTCAGTATCAAAATATTATGAGAATTTTTTTCTTTTTTAAAGGTGCCTTATTATAAATTTACAATTATATTTTCTCTTTTTTTAAACATTTTATAGATTGGAAGATACTGATTTCTTGTTTAATTAGTTCCATATATATATATATATATATATATATATATATATATATATATAAATGTCCCATTATAATATATATATATATATATATATATATGGAACTAATTAAAGGGAAAATAAAAAAACATAATAAAACACACAATTACTTCTCTATAAAACTGCTTTAATATTTCAACCAGCAGACTGGTTTTCATCAGAAAGCACAGCAAAATGGCTATTTCCAGAATTTAAACAGTAAAGTATTACAGACAGTTATTTATCAGATAACAAAACTAATTCCTATAGGCTAAAAATCTTGGTATAACAAAAAATATTTACAAAACTTTGTATAAAAAATATACAATACATATATATATATATATTGAAACAGATATTCTGTTCCTCATATAAATATTCAAAAGACCCCCCCATTTAAAAACGTCTAGCGTGATTCAGTCTAATTGGGAACGCAATAAATTTTGATTTGTTTAAAAAAAAAAATCATATTTTTAATTTTGAGATTGATGAATTTGAATAAAATGTTATATCGTCTTATTTTACTTTTTTTTTTTTTATCTGTCTCAATAAAAAAAAAAGAAATTAATTATCCAATCATTAAAAAGAAAGAAAAAAGATACTTGAATTAAACTGAGGCAGTATTCAAATTAGGCACGTCGTCGGAAGAAAAGAACTTTTTTTCTCTCTCTCTCTCGTCTTACACAGAGAGGCAGAACGTATTAAATCCTTTTTTTTTTTAAAAAAAGTGTATTATTTAATTCTTTTGACATATTAAAATATAGCTTTAGCAAAACGTGAAAATGGAAAAAGAAAACTTTGCTAGAGGAATGATAATAATAATGGGGTAATTTAGCAGCTTCACTCTCTCCACGCTGTGCCATGACTTTCCATCGATGAAATAACCCGCCTTCTTTTGAGTAAATTAGACTGCAAAACTGGAAGGTAATTTTTATAAAATGTTAAAACATATTTATCATACGTTATAAAGTGGAATTATGAAATAATTACATAGAATTTGTTTTGTAAAATATTAAAACATGTTTATCATACGTTATAAAATGAAGTTATGAAATAGTTATACGCAAATTTATTTATAAAAATATTTGAACATAGTTACTATATAAATTAGAAATGCTTTAATTACTAAATGATAAATGCTCCACAAGCCAAACAGAGTTTATGTATATGAATATAGTTTTATATTTGGCTAAATTATAAATGCCTCAATTATCAAATGATAAATGCTCTACAAACCAAGAATTGCTGAGTTCAAATGTCTACCAATCGGTAATAATTAATAAAATGATGAAATGCTGTATAAATCATAAATACTTGACTGCTTCTGAGCTTCTTATAATGTAACAGAGTTTATGTGTAAGAGTATACTTCTATATTTGGCTAAATTATAAATGTCTCAATTATCAAATGATAAATGCTCTACAAACCAAGAATTGCTGAGTTCATATGTCTACCAATCGGTAATAATTAATAAAATGATGAAATGCTGTATAAATCATAAATACTTGACTGCTTCTGAGCTTCTTATAATGTAACAGAGTTTATGTGTAAGAGTATACTTCTATATTTGGCTAAATTATAAATGCCTCAATTATCAAATGATAAATGCTCTACAAACCAAGAATTGTTGAGTTCAAATGTTTACTAATTGGTAATAATTCATAAGATAACGAAATGTTATATAAATCATAAATGCTTAACTGCTACCAAGCTTCTTCTCATAAATGGATTCAAAATGAATTATTGTTGAATTAGAATATTACCAGGCTTCTTCTCATAAAGGAATACAAAAATGAACTATTGTTGAATTAGAATGTTTTCAAGCTTCTTCTCATAAATGGATTCAAAATGAATTATTGTTAAATTAGAATATTTCCAAGTTTCTTCTCATAAATGGATTCAAAATGAATTATTGTTAAATTAGAATAATTCCAAGCTTCTTCTCATAAATGGATTCAAAATGAATTATTGTTAAATTAGAATATTTCCAAGCTTCTTCTCATAAATGGATTCAAAATGAATTATTGTTAAATTAGAATAATTCCGAGCTTCCTCTCATAAACGAATTCAAAATGAATTATTGTTAAATTAGAATATTTCCAAGCTTCTTCTCATAAATGGATTCAAAATGAATTATTGTTAAATTAGAATAATTCCAAGCTTCTTCTCATAAATGGATTCAAAATAAATTATTGTTAAATTAGAATAATTCCAAGCTTCTTCTCATAAATAGATTCAAAATGAATTATTGTTGAATTACAATATTTCCAAGCTTCTTCTCATAAATGGATTCAAAATGAATTATTGTTAAATTAGAATATTTCCAAGCTTCTTCTCATAAATGGATTCAAAATGAATTATTGTTAAATTAGAATAATTCCAAGCTTCTTCTCATAAATGGATTCAAAATGAATTATTGTTAAATTAGAATAATTCCAAGCTTCTTCTCATAAATGGATTCAAAATGAATTATTGTTGAATTAGAATATTTCCAAGCTTCTTCTCATAAATGGATTCAAAATGAATTATTGTTGAATTAGAATATTTCCAAGCTTTTTTTCATAAATGAATTCAAAATGAACTATTGTTGAATTAGAACATTTCCAAGCTTCTTCTAATAAATGGATTCAAAATGAACTATTATTGAATTGACTATTTCCAAGCTTTTTCTCATAATTGAATTTGTAAATGAACTATTGATAAAAAAAAAGGAACTGCTTCTAACTCTTTTATAAGTAAAATAAAAATGAGTTATCATGTGGATAAAAATGAATTTCATTAGAAATTGCAAATTAATTGTTATTTAATAAATTTTTTTTGTTACTAAAAATTAAATTGGTTATCCAGTTGTTCAGTTTTGTTTGTTTTATCACATCACTCACCAATTATAGCACTGGTTCATGATGAATCTCATGCATCCCTGAGCTACGTCTGACATAACTAGACCCAGGCCAGTCAGGTTGTAGTAAGACGGAACTCTAATGGTGCTGTTTGGAAAACCAAACATATAAATGTTTAGATGTTCACAGTCTCTATGGTACTACATCCTCTGATGAGCAGGAAATATTGTTGTAGGAGGCATTAACATCTGCATTAGGAATGTCAATTGATAGTTCCTTCCTACAGCATGCTCATCAGAAAATAATTACAACTGATGTGATAAAAGGGTTGTACGTGGGTCCGGTTACATTTGGCTTCCAACTGTGAGGCTTTATCCAGTTAGCCTAACCATAGGCACCTATTACATTGTCACCTTACTGTGAGGCCTTATCTGACATAAGCCGGTTAATTTGCCACCCTATTGTTAGGTCCGATCTAGCTAGCCTACTCATAGGTATAAGCAGATCATGATTCTGTGATATGAACAGTGCATATGATGTAGTGATGTAATTTGTTCAGGAAGGTTAAAAAAATAAAAGTTTAAAAGAAAAACAAAACAAAAATGAATGGCATAAAGAATGAAACAGGCATTTCAAAGAAGATGGAGTAAGGTCATGGTGTGGATGGAGAGAGAAGCTTACTGATTCAGAAAACAAAGGAGAAATGGTAAACATGGAGGCTCAAAAAACAGAAAAAATAGCTATGATAGCTCAGATAATAGAAATTATAAAAGCAGACCAAAAGAAAAGAGACAAACAAAGAGAAGAAGATATCAAACAAAGAGAAGAAGATATCAAACAGAGAGAAGAATATAACCAAAAATGGGATAAACAAAGAGAAGAAGATATCAAACAAAGAGAAGAAGATATCAAACAAAGAGAAGAATATAACCAAAAATGGGATAAACAAAGAGAAGAAGATATCAAACAAAGAGAAGAAGATATCAAACAAAAAGAAGAATATAACCAAAAATGGGATAAACAAAGAGAAGAAGATATCAAACAAAGAGAAGAATATAACCAAAAATGGGATAAACAAAGAGAAGAAGATATCAAACAAAGAGAAGAATATAACAAGCAAGCAATAGAAGCAAACCAAAGAATAGAAAAACGAATTAAAGAAGCATTCAAAAATCAGAATGAAAAGTTAAACCAGTTGATAAAGGAAATAATTCAACCTAAAAAATTTGGATGAGGAGGAAACTTTGGAATTTCCAACCAAAGATATTTTAAAGGAATCACAAATTGAATATCCTATTACTGATGAAGCAAAATTTGAGATTGTTAAAAAGGAAGAAATTGAAATTACAAAGAGTGATCTTGAAATTGTTGGTCTACCTTCAGAAAAAAGTCTGATTGTGGAATATGCCTTTAAAATTGAAAAGAAAGAAGTATATGCAGAAGCTGAAAATGAAATAGTATCGAACACAGCAAAAGAGTTTCAAACGGATGAAAATGAATCTAATAAAGCAAAATTAAAATCTTCTGATCTTCAAGAAGATGAAAAACGTGAAAATGAACATAATCAAAATATAACAAAGGGACTATCCAATATAGAAGAAAATGTTTCAGAAAAATTGTCTGATATATGCTATGAAATAGTAACAAAGATAGAGAAAGGAATCATAAAATGGAAAGAAAAGTGTGTTAGTCCTCAGCCATATATAAAAATTATAAACAAAAGCTTAATAAACTCAAATCAAAAATTGAGTACAGAAAAAAAATATATAAAGACAGTTATTAAAAATATAGTTGCTTACGCAGGAAAAGACACCAAAAAGGAATCTGAAAACTTGGGATTTATCAGTGTGAAAGAAATTAAACAACAAGAAACCTTTGCAAATACCAAAAAAATAATTACTATGGCAGAAGAACCATTTAAAAAGAAACTTTTATATAAAAATGAAGTACCACCATGGAAGAGGAACAGGAGAAAATTCACAGATGGTGTTCATGGTCTATATCGGACGCGTATAATTAGAAGATCAAACAGTAACAAATCTCCAAAGAAAATACAGAAGTGAAGAAGCAAGACATCACAGTAATGTTAAACATGATAAATTTTCAACAAAAAGACGATCCAGAAGTATGTCACCTCATAATACAAAAGAGGACTATAGGAGAACTGATCATGATCCTCAGTCTCCCAAAACAGGTTGCAGTTATGATTCAGAATAAAATAGAGATAGCTGATGGAAAAAGTTTGTGAGTGTGGTGTAGTGATGCATGAACTTGTGTTTTTCATGTTGAGATGGTGGATGATTGAGCGGAGCTGCTTGGATGCATTGTGTTATGATGCTCCGAAGTATATGCTCGGCACTATCCTGACCTGGATGTTGTGCTCCAAGAGTAGTCCAGCAGTGCGTATATATAGGTCTCATGTATAGGCCTTGGTCTCATGGATAGGCCAAATGATAGCCCCTAAGACTCACCGAAGCTGAGCAGGGTTGGCTGAGTGCCAAATTGATTTTTTTTCTCTGGCTCCTATTCTTGGTTGGATGATACTTCTAGGTACAAGAGAGGTAGTGCTTAAAAATGAGATATTTTCTCATGACGTCATGAGGCAGTGTGTACTGGTAGTTTGTGCTTGGCCATCTATTTGTCCCAGCATTGGAGGCTATGGTTCATGTATTCACTTTTCCAGCTCATCTTACCCATTCATCAGCATATATCTAAAACCAGGCAGTACTGAGAAATAATGTGTATAGTATGTGGAATGAAATCGTATTTCCAGGCGATTTCATCCCAAAATTTGGTGAGGGGTAATGAAACAGATATTCTGTTCCTCATATAAATATTCAAAAGACCCCCCCCCATTTAAAAACGTCTAGCATGATTCAGTCTAAATGGGAACGCAGTAAATTTTGATTTGTTTAAAAAAAAATCATATTTTTAATTTTGAGATTGATGAATTTGAATAAAATGTTATATCGTCTTATTTTATTTTTTTTTTATCTGTCTCAATAAAAAAAAAAAGAAATTAATTATCCAATCATTAAAAAGAAAGAAAAAAGATACTTGAATTAAACTGAGGCAGTATTCAAATTAGGCACATCGTCGGAAGAAAAGAACTTTTTTTTTCTCTCTCTCGTCTTACACAGAGAGGCAGAACGTATTAAATCCTTTTTTTTTTTAAAAAAAAAGTGTATTATTTAATTCTTTTGACATATTAAAATATAGCTTTAGCAAAATGTGAAAATGGAAAAAGAAAACTTTGCTAGAGGAATGATAATAATAATGGGGTAATTTAGCAGCTTCACTCTCTCCACGCTGTGCCATGACTTTCCATCGATGAAATAACCCGCCTTCTTTTGAGTAAATTAGACTGCAAAACTGGAAGGTAATTTTTATAAAATGTTAAAACACATTTATCATACGTTATAAAGTGGAATTATGAAATAATTACATAGAATTTGTTTTGTAAAATATTAAAACATGTTTATCATACGTTATAAAATGAAGTTATGAAATAGTTATACGCAAATTTATTTATAAAAATATTTGAACGTAGTTACTATATAAATTAGAAATGCTTTAATTACTAAATGATAAATGCTCCACAAGCCTAACAGAGTTTATGTATATGAATATAGTTTTATATTTGGCTAAATTATAAATGCCTCAATTATCAAATGATAAATGCTCTACAAACCAAGAATTGCTGAGTTCAAATGTCTACCAATCGGTAATAATTAATAAAATGATGAAATGCTGTATAAATCATAAATACTTGACTGCTTCTGAGCTTCTTATAATGTAACAGAGTTTATGTGTAAAAGTATACTTCTATATTTGGCTAAATTATAAATGTCTCAATTATCAAATGATAAATGCTCTACAAACCAAGAATTGTTGAGTTCAAATGTTTACCAATTGGTAATAATTCATAAGATAACGAAATGTTATATAAATCATAAATGCTTAACTGCTACCAAGCTTCTTCTCATAAATGGATTCAAAATGAATTATTGTTAAATTAGAATATTTCCAAGTTTCTTCTCATAAATGGATTCAAAATGAATTATTGTTAAATTAGAATAATTCCAAGCTTCTTCTCATAAATGGATTCAAAATGAATTATTGTTAAATTAGAATATTTCCAAGCTTCTCATAAATGGATTCAAAATGAATTATTGTTAAATTAGAATAATTCCAAGCTTCCTCTCATAAACGAATTCAAAATGAATTATTGTTAAATTAGAATATTTCCAAGCTTCTTCTCATAAATGGATTCAAAATGAATTATTGTTAAATTAGAATAATTCCAAGCTTCTTCTCATAAATGGATTCAAAATGAATTATTGTTAAATTAGAATAATTCCAAGCTTCTTCTCATAAATAGATTCAAAATGAATTATTGTTGAATTAGAATATTTCCAAGCTTCTTCTCATAAATGGATTCAAAATGAATTATTGTTAAATTAGAATATTTCCAAGTTTCTTCTCATAAATGGATTCAAAATGAATTATTGTTAAATTAGAATAATTCCAAGCTTCTTCTCATAAATGGATTCAAAATGAATTATTGTTAAATTAGAATATTTCCAAGCTTCTTCTCATAAATGGATTCAAAATGAATTATTGTTAAATTAGAATAATTCCAAGCTTCCTCTCATAAACGAATTCAAAATGAATTATTGTTAAATTAGAATATTTCCAAGCTTCTTCTCATAAATGGATTCAAAATGAATTATTGTTAAATTAGAATAATTCCAAGGTTCTTCTCATAAATGGATTCAAAATGAATTATTGTTAAATTAGAATAATTCCAAGCTTCTTCTCATAAATGGATTCAAAATGAATTATTGTTGAATTAGAATATTTCCAAGCTTCTTCTCATAAATGGATTCAAAATAAATTATTGTTAAATTAGAATATTTCCAAGTTTCTTCTCATAAATGAATTCAAAATGAAATATTGTTGAATTAGAATATTTCCAAGCTTCTTCTCATAAATGGATTCAAAATGAATTATTGTTAAATTAGAATATTTCCAAGCTTCTTCTCATAAATGGATTCAAAATGAATTATTGTTAAATTAGAATAATTCCAAGCTTCTTCTCATAAATGGATTCAAAATGAATTATTGTTAAATTAGAATAATTCCAAGCTTCTTCTCATAAATGGATTCAAAATGAATTATTGTTGAATTAGAATATTTCCAAGCTTCTTCTCATAAATGGATTCAAAATGAATTATTGTTGAATTAGAATATTTCCAAGCTTTTTCTCATAAATGAATTCAAAATGAACTATTGTTGAATTAGAACGTTTCCAAGCTTCTTCTAATAAATGGATTCAAAATGAACTATTATTGAATTGACTATTTCCAAGCTTTTTCTCATAATTGAATTTGTAAATGAACTATTGATAAAAAAAAAGGAACTGCTTCTAACTCTTTTATAAGTAAAATAAAAATGAGTTATCATGTGGATAAAAATGAATTTCGTTAGAAATTGCAAATTAATTGTTATTTAATAAATTTTTTTTGTTACTAAAAATTAAATTGGTTATCCAGTTGTTCAGTTTTGTTTGTTTTATCGCATCACTCACCAATTATAGCACTGGTTCATGAGAATCTCATGCATTCCTGAGCTACGTCTGACATAACTAGACCCAGGCCAGTCAGGTTGTAGTAAGATGGAACTCTAATGGCGCTGTTTGGAAAACCAAACATATAAATGTTTAGATGTTCACAGTCTCTATGGTACTACATCCTCTGATGAGCAGGAAATATTGTTGTAGGAGGCATTAACATCTGCATTAGGAATGTCAATTGATAGTTCCTTCCTACAGCATGCTCATCAGAAAATAATTACAACTGATGTGATAAAAGGGTTGTACGTGGGTCCGGTTACAATATATATATATATATATAATGTTTTCACGATTATCTTTGAAAAGTTCACCTTGACAATGGCAGGTGCTATTTTGTCAAAATGTTGGAAAGTAATCAAAAATAACACACAGTTTAACCCAAAAAATTACTTTATTTATATATTGTAAACAATTATAAGGGATAAATGAACTTGTTACAGAAAGATCAAACTCTGTTTTATCCAGAATAAAGTACACCCTTTTAAAGGTCTAGGATAAAATGAAACACCCCTCTGGATACATTATCTGAAGAGGCTATTTAACAATATTTAAAATAAAATACTCTGATTTATAGATACCTATCAAAGATTTGTAATATTGATATCTCAGAGTTCATTCTCTTTTTCTGCATCTAATTTATACATTAACACTAATAAATCATTCCTCTAATTTTACATATTTTAACAAGGCTAGAAAGTAGATTCTAAGTTTTTCTGTTGTATTAATTAGAGTGAATAATTATCTCACGTTTTTAACAATATATAATAAATTACTATTATTAAAATTATTAATTTCAGAAATTATGACAAAGTGATTTAATAGCAAAGAGATTCTATTATTTATACTCATACTTTAAATGAATAAAATGTTATGTTGAAAATGGTATATTAGTGATTAAAATGAAGAACAATATTTTCTCTCAGCAATGTGTAAAAAATTATAGATTGTGAGATCACACCTTATTTATTTGAAAAATGTATAGATGATGAGCCTTAACTAATTAATGACAAAAACTGGATAATTAACGAATATAAAATTAATTTTATTAACAATAAAATAAAAATATAAATGTAATAACAATAAGATTTCTGAAATATGATAAATAATATTGTACTACTTTATAAATACTTACTACTTTAGTGGTAAATATTTCTATGATATATAGGAACATGATGCTATTACAATAACATTCCATTGGAGAATGTTGTGTAGGATTTAACTTAAAAACTTAACTATTAATTATAAGCAAAATACAAGAATGTTTTATTGCATCATTAGTTAAAGATAATAGTAACATTTTCTTATAGATATCAGAAAAAATATTAACCCAATCTGTATATCTTATTCTTATAAAAGTATGATTTTAACTTGGCTTGATTATTTCAGAAGTTGTTGACATTACAAATTCTGATTATCAAAGTTATATTATGATTAAGATTATAAAAAGGTATTGTTAAAAGTTAATCTCAACTAAACAATAATATTTATGTGGTTACCAATGTCACAAGTAAATCAAATACACTATGTGATCTTCATAGACTCAATATAAGTACCTCTTTAGGTAAAAAAAAGTAAAAAGGTTAATCTTAATAAATATTTAAATATATACTCTATATAATTTTATTATATACAAACATGATGTTACATCAAGAGATCAATAAAACCTGAAATATTAAATATTATCTTGGCCATAAACTCTAGACAACTAATTGTCAAGGTACAACAAATTGCTAATCAATATTTATACCAAATTACACTCATAAATATAATATGTTACCTGTATCTTCTTCATCATACATAACACTTTAAATATTATAAAATTAAAAAATTCAATAACTATATTATATCCTTAAAATTAGAATTCTTAGACTTAAAAAATGTCCAAGAAATATTTATCCAGATGCAAACATTTAAGTATCTACAATTCTATATCATTGGTGTTTTAAAGTTGAAGAGATTCTAATGGATAAGATTAACAACCCTTAATACTTATTAATAATGAAAGCTGAGTTTATAAATACAAATCCACTAATGATCAGTTTATGAACAACATTTGACAAGCTTTTAATTACTCATTTTATATTCTTTAGGTATTAAATGCAGCAATTAATTCTTTAAAGCATAGTTTTTAAGGATTATAAAATATCCACATATTTCTGAAAATAAAATATTGATGAATATAAATCTATTTATTAAAAGTCATTTTCATATTAATTACCCATAACATTAGATTACCACTGGATACATTAATTTTAAACTAATATCGAAAGCTTTGGGCAGTTTTTTTTTTCAAAAATATAATACAAAGCAATTTATTAATCCATTAATTCACATTAGTTTTTTAATGCTCAACTGAAGCTTTAGTTGATATAGCAAACATAAATTTCAAGCAAGTATTTTTAGAAAAGAGACAAATAAATAATGCAGTTTAAAAAAAATGTAGAATTCCACGAAGTATTCTTTAAAGTTTTATAGTTAAAATTCAAATATTTGATTTTTATTCCTTTTAAATTCTTTATTGAATAATATACATTGTTAGCCATTTAGTTTTTCTTTTCAGGACAATATGGAGGAACATTTTCCATTAAAGAAGCAAGTGTTTAGTTGGTTATTTATTCAGAAAACATTTTAGCGCATGATGGCAAGATGGCTAATTTTACATTTAAATCATATGCGATCCTTCTATATACAATTAATAAAAAGTCTAAACAATTCTTACATGTTCAATTATTTATAGGCCCCATTATATGATTAGTGAGATCATAATGATTACATATTTTTTTTTTTTACTTTTTGGGATTTTTAGGGGAATATTCTATCATTGTTGCTTAGCAACAGTAGAAAGCAGATAATATTTGGAAATTTTCTAAGTCTATAGTGCCAAAATTTGTGATGATATCATTTTTTGGAAATTTTTATACAAATATTATTTCAAAAATGATTAAAATAAAATAAATGTTTATTATTGCTTTATGAATGAATTACTTATGCTCATAAAATATTAAATTAATGATCTGTTCTTTTTTTCATTTTATTTTGTTTTCTTTAAAGTTCCCATCATAATTAATAATAAATTTAATTATTATTTTAATAATATATTTATTAAGACATTTTATAATTTTACAATTCAATTTTAAATACCTTTAACCACATAAAACATTTATGCACACTTACACATGTTTGAATATTATGCAAAAAATTATATTACTAGTAAGTGTCATTTAAAACATCTAACAGAAATATTAAGTTTAGTACTATAGTAAATATATTTTTTAAATATTTTATTCATGTTGTATCTTTTTATTATATTATTCTTTCAAAATTAACTTGTGTGTGTATCTTTTCAATAAAATTGTAATCATGCAAAATTTGCTACATATAATTTTTAAGGTATTGTTTATTTATAACATCTCTATAAGAAAACATCTCAGATAAATTTAATAATTTGCCTCAATATGTGGTAACATTGATAATATTAGTATTACTTCCAATAATATTATTTGCAGTAATAATATTTGCTTTATTAATAATCCAATATTTTTTTTAGAATTTGTGGTTGTGGCTATTAATTTAGGCATTAAAATATTATTACATTTACTTTTCCCTCATGAAAAAAAATTTTTTTTCTTATATAACTTTATATACATAATAAACTGAGCATAAATTCAGTAATGTCTATAATATTATTAGTATCTTAAAATTATTGATTTATGAATATTGAACTTGATAAATTGTTTTATAGGAAATAGAACTTATTTTTAATATACATCATTGTTTCTAATGAATGAGTTATACCATTTTAACTTATACTATATAATTCAGGAATGTACAATAAATTTATTCATCCTAGATTATTCATTTAAACATTTTCAAATACATTGTTTATCAACACAATAAATTTTCAATTATTTATATAAAATATCAATTTCTTTTTTATGCTTATATCTGTAATAGCATTTAAAAAATATAAAATTAATAAGTCATTTTCAGATTATAAAATAAATATATACATTTATTATAAATGCGGCATAGATCTTAAACATCATGCTTTGTAGATAAATAATATACAATCTAGAGTTGATAGCAAAAATGCATTATTTTCTATTTTGCTTTTGATTTAGGAGGCTACCTCATAAAGATTGAAATATTTTTTTTAATCTTATGTTTTTGCAGCTTAGTAACCTGGGAAATTTGTGTACTAACACATTGAGGTTATTTTAATTTAATACATGTTTTTTTTTTTTTAGTTTGGCTTCTAATACATTCTTACGAATAGTTTGAATGTCATTAACAAAATAATTTCCTGCATCTATTATTTTTAATGGTTCTTTATCTTTCACAATATTTGAATTGACATTATTATAATAAAATTATCTGTCTTAACGATGATTTTTACTCCTGTCATATTTTTACTTTTTAATGGATTTTTAAGCTCATATGCAATATTATTTATAGAATAGTGAGAAAATTCTTTATGATGTTTGTATTTGATTTCAGAAGATTTTTCACTACTATTAAATGTTTTCAATATTTCACTAACTTCAATTGTATGCCTATAAGCAGGAAGAAGAGTTTACCCAATGTGCTTATTACTACTTATATAAGGCTAAAACCTCAGTACATGTGTCTTGAGTGCTTAATTTTAGCAAGAGAGATCTCTACAAATCATAATGCAAGATTTGACTTTATAAAGATAAGAGGGACCCTCTTATCTCTCAACCTATTTTCTTAATTATATAGGCAAATCTAAAACATTTTGAATTGAGAGCATGAAGCTAATAAATTCTTCACTGATTAAGTCCACTATTTCTGTTAAACATTAACATTCACAAAATCTTTTGATTTACAATGAGTTAATATTATGTGCTGACATCGTGCTTGATAAGAATTAATATTTACAACTTTAAATTGATTCAAAATATTTCTAAATTTAATATCTGAATATTAACTCATTGTAAATTGAAAGATTTCATGAATGTTAATGTTTAACAGAAATAGTGGACTTAATCAGTGAAGAATTTATTAGCTTCATGCTCTCAAATCAAAATGTTTTAGATTTGCCTATATAATTAAGAAAATAGGTTGAGAGATAAGAAAGTCCCTCTTATCTTTATAAACTTGAATCTTGTGTTGTGTATTTGTAGAGATCTCTCTTGCTAAAATTAAGCACTCAAGGTGCATGTACTGAGTTTTAGCCTTATATAAGTATTACATGCTGACATCGTGCTTATTAAGAATTAATATTTACCAATGTGCTTAGGCAGATTATGTTGAATTATTCTCATTATTTGGTGTTTGGACAGAGGAAATGCAATTAGAGTTTTTAATTTCACAGTCTGGCTTCTAAAAAAAAATATATTTTTCCTGAGACACTTAATATCTGGTATTATCTTGTTGATCCTCAATCCTGAAGCTTGTCATTACAAGGGGTTTAAAATCCTCATAGTTCTTTGGTTTATCAAAAAGGGATTGCCACAATTTTATGAAAGCAGATGAATGTATACTGGTAACTGCTATTTTTTTTGTTTAGTGAATTTAATTCAAATAACTTCTCTAACCAATATAGGTACTCAGTCAGATTTTTGTAGTATTCTCCAAAAAACACTTTAGTTTGGATAAATTTTAAAACTGCAGAGCTTCTTTAGGTATACTTCTGATTCTTGGATAGGTTCTAGATAATTCCTATAATACAGATGTGAGTATTCATCTGTAGTTTGAGTAGGGTACATTTTATTAAATTGGACACTTAAAGGATGAGGTATATTTATCTGCTTCATCACACTAACTACTTTTATTATTAATGTTGTTCTATCACTAACAATTTGTAATTCATTTTTTTAATTCATTTATATTTTTATTTAGTTCTTGAAATTGATAGTTTATATTTCTTTGATGGATCAATTCATTTATATACTTTTTCTGTTCTTTTATAAAACTTTGTTACTCACATTCTATTTCTTTTTTAAAAATGTCTCATTCTTCGGTTATGTTTTTATTGTTTTTACACAATTTTTTAGACCAGCTTTTACATTTTCTATTCATTTCTTTTACATCTTTCTGTAATTTCTTTATTTCCCTTTTAATTTAGTTTGAAATTTGCAAGTTACTTTTAATTCTGACATAGATTCATTTATTATTTCCTTGACTTCTCTTTTTATATCTAATTCTACTTTACTTTTAGTTTGTAAGTCTTTATTTATTTGCTTTATTTCTATTTTAAAATCATCTTGATATATTTCTACTTTTTCCTCCAAAATTTAATGGTTTTCATTTACTTCATTAAATCCCAAATCTATATTAGTTTTCAAATCATCTACAACTATATTAGATTGCAATTCCATATCATTCAATTGATGATTTACAACTTTTAACCGATATAGCCAGTCATTACTAGATTTATCCAACTTCTCTTTTAAACTTTTGAATCTAATATTTACTTTATTTTTATAAATATCTACACTCGTTTCTATCTCATTTAAGTTTTTTATCAGAATCTAGTTTAGCTTTCCCACAATTTATTTTAAACTCTTCTAAATGAGCTTTAAATTTTTTAAAATCAATTCCAGAATCATCAAACTTTTTATTTAATTCTCTAATATCATTCCGAAAAGTCTCAAAATTAGCATCAAATTTATCATTTCTTTCTCTTATAGTATCACTTTGATCACAATCAATTGTAGCATCAAGCTTATTATTTAATTCGCTTACATTATTTTGAGAAATATTGAATTTATTTGATTCAATTTGAGAATCATCTAACTTAGAATCAAACTTGGCATCAACTTGGCATTCATTTTGTCATAATTATTATTTGATACAATTTGAGAATTATTAAGCTGGTTTTTTTAATTCCTGAAACATTTTTATTATTTGTTGGTTAAACTCTGGAGGTACATTACCTTCAGATCTATCAGAAAGATTATTATTAGGTATTATCCATTTTTTTAAATGTAAAGTTTAGTAAAATTTTAAATTAAAATAAGATACATAAAGAGCATCATAATCCTCCTTGACCTTTCTGGAGAAAATTTTAACATAACGCAAGACAGAAAACAATTACTATTATTATCACCATTATCAACGATTTTTAAAAAAAAAATTATTTATGGAATATTATATCTTTCATTATATTTGTACTAAATATCTTATACAGTTATTATTAAATCTCCAAAATGATATGTAAAAATAAAAATATTCATTAATATATCATTGAGATTACAAAAATAATCAATGTCATCATCAGCTATGGGCACATTGACATTTACTTAATCAAATTGAGTAAACAAAACACGCATAATCATTTTAAAATTCCAATAATCAATTTATTCGAAAACAGAATTGTATGTCACAATATTACACCATTTATTTAACTCATGCGTTAGGGTCACAGTATTGAATTTAAATATCATCAGGCCAAATACTGGAGATATCAAAAACTGTAACCAATTATTAGGGATGAAAGGTTATATAACATAAAAGAAATTTCTAAATTATCCAGAATAAGTTCCAACCTTTTAAAACGGGAGAATAAAATGAAACACCCCTCTAAATACATTGTGGTATGAGACTCTTTAGCTATATTTAAAATAAAATATCATGATATGTAGATGCATAATCAAAAATTAATAATCTCAGGATTGATTCTTCTTTTCTGCATCTAAATTGTACATTAACATTAATAAATCAATTCTCTATATTTACATATTTTAACAAGGTTAGCCAGTCTGTTCTAAACTCTTCTGTTGCATTAATTAGAGTGAATAATTATCACAGGGTTTTAACAACATATAATAATTTACTATTCTTAAAAATCATTAACATGAAAAAATATGAAAAACAATTTATTATTGATATGACTAAATGGCAAAAGGATTTTAATGTATCTACTCATGTCTCAAGATGGTACAAATGAATGGACTGAAAAAAAATAAATTTTAAGCAACAATGTCATGAGACCAGACTTTTTTTTATCCGAAAAACATATAGATGAGCCTCAAGAAATTAATGGCATAAACCGATAATTAACTAATATAAAATTAATTTTATTATTAATAAAATAAAAATATAAACTTAATAACGATAATGATAGTTATCTAAAAAATGATAAATAAAATTGTACTATTATACTAAATAAATACTTGCTATTTTAGTGATAAATACCTGCGTGATGCAATATTGAGAACATTTCATTGGAAATGGTTGAGTAGCATTTGACTTAAAGTCTTAAGTATTAACAATAAAAAATATGAGAATGTTTTATTATATCATTAAATAAAGTACCAGTAACTTTTTTTGTAGGTATCAAACTCATAAA
This sequence comes from Epiperipatus broadwayi, assembly GCA_028023455.1. NCBI lineage: Eukaryota > Metazoa > Onychophora > Udeonychophora > Euonychophora > Peripatidae > Epiperipatus > Epiperipatus broadwayi. The sequence goes on along the minus strand of JAQFVV010000179.1, from coordinate 2,429,402 downwards.
CTAAATCCTATTAAAAAGAGAAGAATATTAACCCAACTTATATATCATATTTTTATAAAAGTATGACTTTAACTTGATCTGATTATTCCAGGAGCTGGTGGCATTACATAATCTGCTACCAAGCTTATAATAGATTATAAACAAGTTATTGTTAATAGTTTGGCTCAACTGAACAATAATATTTATGTAGTTAACAATGCCACATGTATAATCAAATATACCATCTAAACATTATAGATTTAAATGTATACTCTACATTCCTTTATTATATACAAACCTAAGGTTACATCAAGAGATCAATAAAACATATAAAATATTAAACATTACCTTGGTCATAAATGATTTTAATTAATTTAATGTCTAGACAACTGATTTTCAAGATACAACAAATTATTAACATATATAAATATATCAAATTATCTCATAAATTTATGTTACCTGTATCATTAACTTTACCTTAATTGGATTCCATGAAAAAAACATTATACCTGTATCTTCTTCGTCATAGTTTTCTTCTTGGAGAGTTTTTATAGAACAAGAAGACTTTAAATATTATAAAATTAAACAAATTCAATAACGATGTCATATTGTTACAATTATAATTTTTAGTCTTTAAGAGCATCCAATAAATATTTATCCAGGTACAATCATTTAAGCAATTGCAATTTTAAATAGTTAGTGTTTTAAGGTTGAAGAGAACCTAATAGATAAGTTTAACAACACTTAATCCTTATAGAATGCTTAATAACAAAGAATGAGTTTGTTTGTACAAATCCACTAATGGTGAGTTTCTGAACATCATTTGACAAACTTATAATTAATTGTTTTATATTCCTTAGGTATTAAACATATCAATTAATTGTTTAAGACAGTTTTATTGATTTTATAATCTCTAATGATATTTCTAAAGATATAATTTCATAATAATTACCAATAACATTAACCTACTATGGTCAATGTAGTATTAAGTGGTATTTAATCCCATGGATGCATTAGTATTAAACTAGTATTCAAAAAATTTTAGATAGTTTTTTTCATAAATATAATATAAAGCAATTCATTAATCCATGAATCAACATTAGTTTTACCATACTCATCTGAAGCTTTATGTTGATATAGTAAATATAAATTCCAAGAAAGTAATTTCTGATTTGAAAATGCAAAATGAGAGGTAAAAATCCAAAAAAACTCACCATGCTGACTAATGCATATTAGTGAGCAGCTCATCCAAGTACATATACTATTTAAATAATCACATGGTAATAACAACTGCAATGGAAAGGACATATGGAATGTATATTGGGAAATTGTCCTGCTTAATTTCTTCGAGTCATCCAAGAGGAATAAAAGGTCTTCATTCAGCTAACACATTCAATACTTAAATGTCCAATAGAATACCATCAATATGGTTTTAAGGCAGTACTTAAATTAAGTCACAAAGACATTTATTTATAATCTAATTTGTGTTATTTTATCAATAGAATTCTGATATTCTATTGGTTTATTTAACCATAGGCTATGATGATGTAATGTACATATGAGAATCAGCTGTTGGCAGTTACTGTTTATTAAATTTAAAGTATTGAATAAGAGTTTGAAAAATGATATTTTTTTAAATTTATTTTTAAATAATTTTTGTTGTCTTGTTGAGCATAGTTAATTTAAAACTTCTAAGCAGTTTTAATCTCAGTCTACTTTGATTATTTGCTTTTACTCTTCAGTTATTTAAGATGTTATACCATGGAAATAAGTGAAATCCATTTTTTGGAATCAATTTATTTTTGTAATTTGTGTATTGCTTTGACAGTAGATTGTTGATATTTCACTGCTTTATTTGAACATACATTGTGGTTAGGTAATAACAGTTTGATATTGACACTTATATATATATATATATATATATATATATATATATATATATATATATATATACTCACACACAAAACTTCGAGAATATTTTTCATATGACTGGTTTAATAAGTAAATAAATTACTGTCAAGCCAAAGCATAAGACAATAATTTTTTTATAGTGAAAAGATCGAACCTATAAATAAAAAATAAATAAATATTGTCTTATAATTTGTCTTGAGAATATTTCATTTACTTAATAAACCAGTCATATAAAAAATAATCTTCATTAAAACATTGGATGTATTCTTGCAATAACTATTGTCTTGAGAATATGTTTTTTTTTGTTTATTTTATTGTAAATATGTTTATATTATGTAAAATTTTATTTTAAAAAAGAAAAATCTTTTGAGTTATTAAGACTTATTTTGGCAGATTGACAGACACTTTCATATGTATGTACACACATAGTACTTTTATTTACACTATTATTGCATTTTTATTACTATTTATTAGTTGTTGTTTTTTTTACAAAATGCAAAAATCAAGATCTAAGTTGTAATTTTTGATGAAGTTTTCAAATTCAGCATTATGAGACTCATCTATTTTTTCACATTTTATAATATGAAATACTTTTAATGGAATATATTTATTCATGAATAATTCCGCTATTAAGTTTAAAGTAATAGTGGGAAGTTGAGATAATACAAGTTTATCCAGAAATAGCCAAGGATTATTAAAGAGAATTTCATGAATGATATTATCATTTATTAAACTACTGTTATCTAAGACTAAATTTTTAAGATTTAAAGATGACATTAATACATAGGATAAAGCTTCTACAGTAGTATTTGTGAATTCTTCTATAAAGATAATTTCTAGATTTTTTAATAAGAGAAACGGTTGAATTAATAAAGGCTCAAGGCTTTTATAATACCATATACAATCTTCAAGCTTTAGAAACTGAATATTTGGTAGATATCTAGCTAATTCATCAACATTCACTTTTATGTTGATGAGAGTTAATTTAATAATCATTCTTCCACATTGCTTTAAAACCTCTTTTACATCTTTATGGGAAATAATATTATCAGTAGACTGTATACTAAGATCTACTAAACAATTAAATTTATGAATAATAGATCGTTTCATTAAAATAGAATATTGCTTAATACAGTTCTGAAGCTGGATAACAGATTGTATTAGACTGGTAGGGATATAGGTTCCAAAAATATATTGCCTCAACAACAAATCATCAGTTACACTTTGACATTCAAGAACTTCTAAGATATTAGAAATATCATATTTAAATTCTATTAATTTTGGCAATTTTCTTAAAATCAGTAATATAGATTCAAGATGTAAAGGAATTCCCAAAATAAAAAACTTTGTCAATGTTTGACCATGAATAAATTGTTCTTTTAGAACTTCAAATCCAAAATCTGTTACCTTTGTCTCTGAGAGATTTAAAAACTGAAGTTTAAAACAGGTTTTAAATATTGTGTGAAGTATATTATCATCACAAAGGGTTTTGGCCAGATTTAAAGATACCAACTGTGGAACTTTTAATATTAATTCATTTATAGCGGTAGAAGACAGAAATATACAACAGTAGAAGTTTAACACTTGCAAATATTTACCTGTGGAAATAATACTATATATAATATTTTTTGGAAGACAGGATATAGTAAATACTCTGATTTTTTGATGAAGAAATATTTGAATGTTGTATTCGTTTATTTCCCAGGACAGCCGAACTTCTGCAAATAGTTTTTCAATAATGTTGCTGGATATCGTGAATCCACTACCATCATCACAATCTTCTTTTTTTCTAAATATCGGCCAACACTTCTGAAAATCTTTTAAAGATTTTTCATTTGAAATGGCTTTTAAATAACAGCTCATGCACGTAATACTAATTTGTTCTAAAGAAGGTACTTGACGTTTCAAGGGCATACTAAAAGTTAAGGCTTATAACATTTAAATTTAACAGATCATGAATAATAGTAATTAGAAAGAAAAAATACTTTAAAATTATTGATTTTTCAAATGTATATATATATATTAAATACAGTATATAACAAAAGCACATGTATATGATACTTCTAAGTGCGTTTTGCAACAATACAATTTTGATATATTATAATTATACAGAATAAATCAATATCATTTTTTAGTTTTATTTTATATCTTTAGTTATAAAAACATTTGCTGACACTAAAATAAATATAGTTTATTTCTTTGTACTAATGTTATATAGTTTAAAGTACAGAATAAAATTAAAATGTTTTTCTTTTTTTGATCTTTTTTTTTAAAAAAGATATACAATATATTCGGGAAGCGCGGGTACAGTACAATTTTTTTTTGTCAAAATTGTAAAAGAATACATACCAAATAAATAGTTTATATATGATCTATATTTGCATATTTTCAGGTCAAGTGCCGAAAAAGATAGAGCTTGGTATTGTTTTTATTATTAGGAAAAAAATATTGAGTTCAGGAGAATTGAAATGTCAACAAAAATGGCATTTTAGAAATCATATTATAAACGTGATGAATGCTGTGGATCTTACACTTATCATTTCCTAGGTTGTTAATGTGTGGTAGTGCGGAGATTGTTTAATGCATTTATAAAATATTGCACATGGAAAGAGAAATGTGAACAACCATATGTGTGTGTGTGTTTAATCAAAAATTTAGACATTAATTTTTTAACAGAGGTTTAACGTTTATATCTGGGCAAGAGATAATCTATAGTTTAATAATATTTTGTAAATGCTGATGATAAGATGTTAATAATTTTTTTAGAAATAAATGTAATATTTAGAAGGTTTGGCACCTCAAATTCTCATATATCTTATTAATAATACTATAAAAACCTGCCTAAATTTAAACTTAAATAAGTGTAATCATGTATGTGTATGTATATATTTACATATATAGAGAAATATTCATTTATATAGACATAAATCTCTAAGATACGCACATATATAATTTTAATAATAATTAAATGAAAAACGAGTTGTATGTGTAATTTTAGACTAGATATATGCAAGAAAATTAATGTTAATAGGATTTAAAACATTAAGATTTCTTTATTTTGAAATATTTATTAAGTTAGTTATATTTGAAATTTTATAATTCTGCATATATTACTAAATTAAAACGGTTGAGTTACATATATAACAAAATGTTTTTCACAAATGTTAGATTTGTTTTTCTAGCCAAAGTGACACCAGAAGAGTTAATCTTTCCTGATATAAGATTGACCAAATTTATATTTAGAATTAAAATTAGAATTAAAATAAAAGATTGCATAAATTATGGTGTGTCACTCAGTTTTTTTTTACCTAATTAAAAGTTCGACACAGCAGGCTTCTGCAATTCCTGGTAATAAGCGAGTAAGCTAAGAAAACTTATCTAAGAAAATAATATAATGAAGGAGGGGGGTGTATTGGTATATAAGTGATATTAGCCATTTTTAGAGGACTCGAAAACTAAAACTCTCGAAGTTAACCTTAACAAAGTATTTAGATAGCGTTAATGATGAACACGTCGGGGTAAAGGCCGAAAAATCTTGCCTTCTGCCTCTGATGAAAGGCTACCTGAAGTGGAGAAAGAAGAAGTAACCACCACAACACTTAAAGAGGTCCCATGATGAATGAATAACTTGGAAGAAGAAAGAAAGAAGAGAGAAGAAATGGTTAAATACTCCTTCAATTCTAAAGCTTTACACTAAACTCAACTCTAAAATGCTCGCTTAAATCTTAATCCAATGGCCATAATTATTATGTAAACTAAACTTCTAAATGTAATTTTATTTTGTTTCAATCTTAAAATCTTGCCTAAACTGTAAATGATTTAATAACTTTATTTTAAACCCTAAAATCTTGCCTGATTTATAAACTTATTTATCCTTATGATTCATTAAATAATTCATTGACCGATTGATTTATAATTTATTATTCCAAAATTATTTGCATTGAAAACATATTTCATTTATTGACTTGATTTTATGTATTGGTTTACTTATCGAACATAATTGTGATTGATTTGGTTTTGCGTATCTAGTTTAATATAATTAAATCCAATTAAATTTAATGCTTACCATGAATTTTATTACATATAATTCAAATCCTGTATCGTAAAATAATTATTAAAATTTCTAAGTTAATTTGTATATTGTAAGTTAATGATAATATTTGCCGTCATTAATCTTATAAACTTATAATTATCGAAACTGAATCAATCATATTTCAGCGAATGTCACATAACTTTAATTTTAAACAAAACCAAATTTCTGATTTCACTTACTTGAAATTTTATCGTATTTTAAATATTGCATTTCTTAATTAAATCTATGCCAAATCTTATTATTTTAATTATGTTATATTGTTTATGCTATATCTATTCAAGACCGAGCTTTATTCGTAATTAAACCATTAGCGAGAATTAAAATAGATTCTCACACATATATATGTCATTTTGCGTATATATGTAATATGTGTAATAATGCACAAACTAAAAAGCTCTGTTTTGAAATGGATAAAATATCTTAATTGAGATATAATTACAAGTGTACAATTATTCTTAAATCGATTTGCTTTTAAATATAATATTTAACCAATATTCAGTTGAAGTGATAAAATGCAGCATAATTTATAATTCTATACTGTAATTTCCCCACATGCTGTAAACCTCCTTAGATAAATAAAAGCCTATATAGATAGCTTTGTAAATTGGATTCGTAAACTTTCCTAAATAGTATAATTAAAAATACTATCATATGAACTGATACAGGTTAGTTTCATGAAAAAAAAACTATTATTTAGCATCTTAATTTTATGATATGATAATGTGGTCAGCAGTGCGTATGTGTCCTTAAGAAGTGCTAAGGCATAACTCACTTGTTGCTGCTTCTTTACTGGGCATATGTGTTAGGGCTACACCAGTACACTTAGTTCAGCAATTGTTATCCTCAGATGGTGATTGGTATGCACCAACACATTCTGCATCCTTAATAATGGAGCATGAGACTCACACAGAGTGTAAGACTCCCACTTATATAAATTGCTCGATCCTCTGGACTAAAGGCCTCCTATTTCACAGCAATGAGTTTGGTTGAAGGGAACCGTTACTTGGTAAGAATCCCGTGAATAAGGCACATATGAGATGCAAAAAGACTCAGAATTATATGTTTCTATATGCATTAATATCTGAAGTATAGCTCCCAATAATCAGTTCATCCTGCCCTTTTTATTATTATTTTAGCTTTGATCTGAATTAGAGTCCAGTTTAAAATGTATATTGGCTATGTAGAGAATATATTAATTATTTGCGCTTAGTAAAATATTACATTCTTTATAAATCTTTATATTCACTTCCACTAACTACGAAGCAAATCTAGATCCTAAACACATAGATAAGCATGTTCATTTTATTATAAAATAATATTAAAGCTCATGAAAATGTAAATGTATTATAATTTCATCACCTGCAAGTGATAGATTTACACATATATATAGCCAACCAAATTAAGTGTAATCTAAAACTACAATCACCTGCGAGTAATTTGATGCTATATATATACACTGGAAGTGCATAAACCTTAAAAACTTTAATATTCGTAACTAGAAATTTATAATCACCTGCGAGTGATTTGATCTATATATGTAAGCCAAGTCATGTACTCCTCAGCCATAAGAAATTATATATCTAAACCCATCACTTGCATGTAAACCCAAATTAATGTAAACATCCCTTAATCATATGTGTGTGAGATCAGACACCTAGCTATTATAATATTGTTTTTAATTATTATTTTAATATTTTAACTTCATTAAATTAATTTAAAATTTAATCTTGCTTCATGTCTTAGTCTTGCTCACTGACTCATACTTATTTATCATTTAATAATTATTTTATTGTTAGTTATTAAAATCTTTTAAATGTTTAATAGTCATATCCAAGCCACATAGTACCTATATAGTTGTACTAAATAGAACACCAACTTTCCCCAGTCTTATGCTGGACTGATGTGCTAATGAAGAAGGGAAATACTGCTGTGACCTCAACTGTGTCATCCACAAGGTGGTTAATCTCTGAGCAATGGTAGAGGAACTGGGGTTAGGCCAGAGTCGTAGCTTCCACCACCGTAAAACTGGTCAGCCTTAGGATGATTTATCAGAGTTCTAGATTTTGTTTTGCAAATGTACATATTTGGCCGTTACAATATATATATATATATATAAATTGAATCATTTTTATTCATATTTTATTAATCATTCAACTTTCATCATATTTAATACTTATTTCAAAGTTAAAATGTACATATTTGTGTATATCACTGATTCATCCAGATCAGCTGACCTGGAATCATCCAATTGGTTATATATCCATACTATGAATGCATAACATATTGCTCCAAGAAATATTAAGTTGATATGTTCTCTCTTGATCATAGCAAATGACTAATAACTTAAAAAGTATGATGCTCTAGGAAGCACTGTGATTGTTATTTTACCAGCATTAATAAGAACAACATCCTGTTCTTCTTCTCTTGAAAAAAAACATAATTCAAGAATTCCATACTCACTCTGAAAATAAATCATAATCCTCTCTGGAATTCCACTTTCCAATTCTAAAGCTGCTCTTTTATTACCTTTTCACATATAAGTCCATTTGCTTTTAATAAAACATTCTTCTCATCTCAACGTAAAATTAATTTTTCAATATATTTTTTATATTTTTCTCACTACATTTAATTTAGTTTAGTGTTTATTAAAAATTAAATTTATAGTTGACTAGTACATTAAACATACTAAATGACCAGAGCATTGGTGATGATCAGCATGTTTTAGTATTCTAGTATTATTTTTTTAATTGTTCAATTTATATGGATCAGCACTTAAGTTTGTGTATCCAAATTATTTTTTATATAATCTGCCTTATATTTAGCAAGGGCTAAATAATTAGCTTTGTCTATAATGGACCATTTTAAAATACAATCATGAGTTTGACTGTTGATTTTATTTTTGATCATTCTTGATGATGGATGATTATTCTTATTTTTGTACTGGTGGGTGAACTTATAGTTAATTCTACATTGATCTCTCATGCTCAAGCTCATTCCGTTTATATTTATTTTCATATTTTGGCATTGACTTGTGTTGTGATGATGACTACTATCAGCTTATGTTTACCACTGTTTATTTGTACTGTTACAATATATATATATATATATATATATTGTCATGTAAGTCTATCATATGCCCTTCCATTTTTATTAAGTTGTAAATAAAAAACCAATAGGGAATCATTTGTTTATGTAATGATTAATTGATATTAAAATAGTTAAGGTAATTATAAAGGATATTAAATTGATGCCGGTTTATACCGAGAATGAACTAAAGAATAAATGTAAATGTAAATAAAATATTTAAAAAGACATTAAAAAAAGTATATGTATCTAAATTTTAAAAATATTTTATTTGAATTAAAAATAAATTAGATGATTTTTTTATCATATTGAACTTTACTATCATTATGCAAAAGAAAGAGATACTCGTGAGCAATACTTTACTAAAAAGTATTGTTGCTTAGTAACCAGATAAAACTTCTTTACTTTTATATCTGATAAATTAAAGTTTTATTAGTTTGTTGATAAAATAATTATGGTCTTAAAGTATATTTTACAAAGAGAGGACATGGATTCCCCTTGACTAATATCTGCAAGTCATGAATAAGATACATGTTAGTAAAAACAATCGAATCATTTTAACATAAGTTTTAATACAGTGCTAATTGAATTAAAACCATCTCAATTAGGAATATGAAAAAAAATCTACTGAAGTTAAAATATCTGAAATCCATCTAAGATAATATATATAGAAATATCATCATTATCATCATTGTACATAAAAAGGAACTGTAGTTGAAAGAATGCCAAAAGATGTTAACTGGATTGACAAAGTGAACTGTTAAATATTATCGGCATATATATATATAATCTACTAGAAATGCTTTTCTCTTTCAAAATTTAAAATAATAGTTCTTTTTATTCATTAATATTATTCAATATAAAGTTAAAATTTAGGTCAAATAATTAAGTCTTATTGCTATAAATAAATTAAATAAAGTAATCTAAAGCATATATATTTTTAATACTTAAACATTTTTGAACATATATAATTGCTTATACAGAAGCATTTCTTGATCTAAAGAGTTATATAATTAAAAAAATTATATGTATAATTTCACTTGTAGCAAGATGTCTGTTGACATTTGAATATTCTCAAATGCTATGGCATATTTATGTCTGAATGTTAGTATGAAAGATGGTATGTTATGAACCAGTGGTTTCTATGATTGTTGATATATATTATGATCATTTATACAAAGTATAAGCAGAAATTTTAGAGACTGTAATAGAGTCAAAGTAAATTGTAATATACAACGGATTTTGAATTTTACGATTGTTAACATAAGTTTTCTTTTACGGCTAATTCCACGATGTTAATAAATTATTATACAATAAATTAGTATATAATTATTAATAAGTACATTGTTTGATTTTTTTCATCAGGTAATTATTAATCTATCAATTAAGTTACAATGTCTTTGAATTACATATTTACTGAATTATATATTTATAGATTCATTGATCTTTCCTAAATGTATGAATCTCTAGCAACTCGGATATTATATTTACTTGTGGGCAAAATATTTAACAAAGATATAGTCTTATGTATTGTATTTGCCTTATTAAAAAGCCTTAGTTGAGTTAGTTTATAGATTTAGATGCAAATATAAAAAGTTCAATTTGACCTTCTTTTCTTAATCGTGAAGAAAAATACTACTTGTTCTGTTAGTGATTGATTTTTGGCAAACTAATTTACTTTACTTCAAAAGAAGCAGATGTGGTTCAATCTTGTATTTAATAACTTTCTTAATAAACTTAATGGATAGTGAATAAATGGAGATAGGAGAAAGATTGTCATGTATGGTTATTGTATTTGTTAATAAGCACTATTGTGATTGAATAAAGGTTGTCACTGTTGTACATTTTTTTGCAATAGTTCACAAGGTCATATAGTACTTGAATGGTTTAATAGCAGAGCTGCTTTGAAAACAAATTTTGGTATGCCATGAAGACCTGGATAATATGAATTGAGCAGAATAGCAAGTTATACCACAAATTCATTAGTGGTAAATGGTTTTTGGTATTCCACAAATGTTGTGAGGTTGGATGAAGGGTTGATAAGTTTAAAGCTTCTGCTTGAGATGATTATATATAGGCTCAATCATATTATGCAGTGCATGTGTGGATGATTCAATTCGAAGAGCCAAAGGCACTCTCATTGTGAAGGGAATGCCCAGAGTCCATCTGATGAAGCCTCTATCCCAAGCATGCTTCTTAGGCAAATTTTGTTTTTTTTGATGGCTAAGTAATCTTTAAGAGCCACACATGTATTGTTATATGTCTTGATGAGTTTACTTATAAGCTGATATTTGTTGTGATTAGGGTTAAAAGTCTGAATTTTGGTGGTATTTTTCTGGTGATGTCAATGTTAAATTCAAGTATATTTATGTAGGCATGGTATCTTTACACAGTGCTTTGTTGTAATCCTTTAGGTTTGTCACACATTAAATATGTTTTGGGGAAAAAAATTCTGGAGTGGGCACAGGAAATAGAATTCTCATTGTTTTCCCAAGGCATAATGTAGTCCAAATTTTAACTAGATTGAGTATTGGAGTTTCTGTAGAATGGTCAGAGAATAGAGATATATTAGGATTCAGGCTCAAGTAAAGATGCAGCATTGTCCTATAGAAGCAATACTTAATTAATTAGGTGTGGTGGTTTCTGCAGAATGTTATTGTGATTGGTGGTAGACACCCTTCAGAACTGATGAGTGGCATTGCTATTTGCTGAAACTGTTTGAAAATGACATCTGTGTACTTCATGTTAAAATATTCCATCAGGATGGTTGGGTAAGAGGTTGATGCTAGTAATGAGTTAATGGTTGAGAATGATGTTGGATATGGTGATTTTTTAGGAGGAATATAGGTAAATTATTATATTGAGAATGTTTATACATTGACGAAAGATTGCTAAGTAGTAGGTTAGCATTAATATATATGATTTTAAATGATGTAAATAGACAGATAGAGCTATAAGTAGACAAGTGCCACTTGATGATGTGACATGTCCATGATCAAGCAACAAAGCTGTCAGTGTGAATATGCACTGCATGGTCAATCTGTGATCTTCTGTATATTTTATCTCCAAAAAAATAATACATGGTTGTATGAAGCTAGTCAATTGTCCAAGACAGTATACTTTGTTCAGTGAGTTTAAACCACATGCATTAAAAGCTATTATTCTGACTTTTATTGATGTTGTAAGTGGGGGTATTTGTCCTTCAAGATATGTTGATGGCTGGTTTTTGGATGTGAGCTGTATCTTATTGGAGATTCATTGGTTAGTTGGATGGGTGTGATGTCTATTGGTATCTATTCTTCTGATTAAAAGATGGTTACCAATGATGAACTGTTGTACTATTCTGTTTTGTTTTCTTATTGTTTTTATTTCCTTTTGGATGACCTGGTCCCCTTTTTGTTTCTATTGTGTCTAGTTCAACTTGTGAAAGGCAGGGTATGAATGTATTCATAAAAAATGATGATGGGTCATTTTTAATTATGTTTGTGATGTTTGTTTCGATGACAATTAGTGTCTCACTTAAGGTGCTTTGTGATAGTTTACTTTGGTTAGTATTTGCATCTATCAGGTGTTGTACATTTCAATCTATATCTTGCATGATGTTTGGTTCATTTATGGTTTTCTTACACTGTAAACAGTTTGATTCATAAGGGAGTGAAAGTAATTTTTTATCTGGAGAAATTGTTTGAATATAGTTATTCTTTTCTGGATTTATGTTAGCAGTGAGTGTGTGGTTGGTATCTTTGTTCTATGTATGGTTGAGCTAATAATAATTTTTCTGTTGTGATTGCAGACTGTTGTTGCTGTAACATTTTGTGCAATGTGATTATGCAGTCCAATTTTGAAGCATTATGATTTGAATACTCTTATGAAGAGGCTTAACATTGCTTCCTGATATGTTATTTGCATAGGGATACTGTTTTAATTTGTTTCTGGATGCAACTTCTGATTGAAATCAAAGCTGTTGGTATAAACTAGCAGTGGTGTATCTTTCAGATAAATTAGGTGAGAGCTATGACTTTTCTAAATGGCTACATCATTTTTTAAAAGTTTTAGTTGTTATTTCCAAGAAATGCAGTTTTGAATATGCTGGTGATCTAGTTATACAATCTGGATTAACTGAAATAAGTATATTGTTATTCCAAAGTTCCATGTAAAGGGATTGCATCATAGAGAAAATCCCTGGGAAATTTGTGTAGAGGTATGTATCTGCATCTGTAGTTGATAATATTATTGAATGTGAGGAAACAATCTTTTAAATGATGCATGTAAGCTTCTTAGAATCGAATTATTAAACCTTTCATTAATCAATTTTAAATCACAGTTATTCCAATGCACAGGAGGGGATTATTGATTTTCTTATGTTTGTATAGTGAGTTACAAAATATTAGTATTTATTTATTTAAAGCAATGAACAACTTTATTGTTTTTGAGTTTGCAAGTTGATTATGACCTCTTTATTGTAAATATTTTTGCAGCTTTTGCATATGTTTTCATTTGGTCTGTAATTTCTATCAGTTTGGAGAAGTTATTAGTACCAATGCATTTGATCACATGGCTTTGTGGTCACTATTCATGTATTTTAACATTAAACAAAATTTATTAATAGTAAAAAATTATATATATATTATAGCGATCGGGAGAAAGGGGACTTAACGTATCTACACTATGAGGAAATGGAAAGAGCAATAGAAAGATTAGGAAGAGGGACAGGTATACCATTAATAGGTAGTAAGGGAGTATATATTTTGTCAGGTCTTTTTTTGCAGATGATATATTTTTGTGTGCAGAAAAAAGAGAAGATATGTAAGTTATGTTGAGGACATTTGCAAGGGTGGGTAAAGAGCTGGGGATTAAATTTAGTGAAGAAAAATCAAATATAATGATGGTTAATACTGGGGAAAGAGAAGATGTAGAATTTTTATTGAGAGATATTAAGTTAAGTGTGGTGAATAGATATAGTTATTTGGGAATTATTTTAAGTAAACAGAAAAATTATTTGGATGAATGGGAGAAAAAATTGATAAATGAAGCAAAGAAAAGAAAGGGATTGATAAAGAAATTAACAGTATTTTCATATAATAAATATGATGTAGCTAGAATTATATGGAAAGGAATTGCAGTAGCAGGGTTAATATATGCTAATGATGCATTATATGTTGGTAAAAAGATATTAGATTACTTAGAAAAAGCTCAAAGAGAAGTAGGAAGACATGCATTGGATGCAGAAGTATGGACAGCAAGGGAGGCAATTCAAGGAGAAATGGGATGGTCAAGTTTTCATATGAGAGAGGCAAAAAGTAAAATGAAAATGATTGGTAGATTGCAGTTTATGGATAATAAAAGAATAGCTAAAATAGTATTTAATTGGGTTATGAGTAAAGGGCAGGTAACAAAATAGATGAGAAAGGTAATGTGGTATGCAAAAGATTTGGATAAAGAATTTATATCAATATATTTGTACAAAAGATGGGATGGTTGTGTTAAGAGGATTATTGAGTGTTATAGTAGTAAGGAATGGGATAAAAGAATAAATTTATTAATAAAGACTAGGGAGTTAGAGAGATGGATAAATAGTATGGAGAGTAAAAAGAGTTTAAATATATATAGAAATAAACAGAATATTAGGTGTGTGTTAATATATGATAATAGTAAGGAAAGTAGTTTATTGTTTAAGGCTTGAACGGGATCTTTAGCTACAAAAGAATATACATGTAAATGGAAAAATATGGGTGATTTATTTTGTAAATTATGTAAGGAAGGAATATAAAATATTAGGCATTTGTTAATTGAATGTAAATGTTTGAAAACAGAAAGGGTACATATACTGAAGTTGTGGAAAAATAAATATGAAAAAGGTGATTATACAGAAAGTAAATTATTGATTTTTATGCTGGGTTTGGGAAAAGATAAGGGGGATTTAGATATAAAGGTTATAGAGTTGACAAAGATTATGTGGTGGAAATGGGATAGAGCAAATTATGGGTAAATTTAGAGTGGGGAATGTAAAATAAAGTGGGCTAACAGGTTTATCTGGGCATAATTACTGAGATATTCTTGACTTCGTTTAAGGAGAAGCCATAATACATCACATCTCATCACATATAAAATTTATAAAGTAGGCAGATACATAAGTTTTTTTTTTTTTAAAAAAAATTATTTTATATATTTTGATTCCGATCGTTAGCCCATTGTCACTAGCTCAGTGGAACAGCAGAGATTTATATTTTATATTAAATTCTTATCTAAGAATATATATAAAAAAGAATAAAATAAGCCACTGCCAGTAATTAACACACAAACATTTATTTAAACATCTTATTTAAGAATTAAAATTATTTTAGTATCAATTTTACATTTTAAAATTTAACTTACATTTTTAATTTTGATTTTAGATTTTAATTTACATTTTAATTTCTATAAGTTTGGACAGATGGATTTAAAAAAGTTTGTTTTATAATGTTGAGTATAGATCGGTTACATAGATTACATGGTTAAAAACATTTCAAAATAAACATAAACAATCAAAATATAAAGTCATTGGTGGAATAGCAGAGGGAAATTTATAAGAAACCCAATGGCATTCATCATAAGATGCCACATTGACACCAGTAACTTAAAAGACATCCGAATAAATACATTTTAGATACCATAAGGTATCATTATTTAACGAATGTCTATATATTTTGATCAAATATGAAAACCAAAAATATAATTAACCGATAACGAATCCATGCAAGTGTCTATACCCAACTTAAATTTATTTCATTTAGAGTGTCAAGTATGAATAGACTACATATATTGCATTTGAAAAGAAAATATTTTATTCCTTATTTAATCTTAGGCCACAAACTCACAGTTACACCAACGTCAATCCATCTGATATATCGATGTATTCAATGTAATACAAATACAACAACCCAAAATGCCATACTGTCAGGAATGTACATCTGAGCAGCAGGGTTAAGAGAAGAAATTGACTCTCATCCAGATAGGAATACTACATCTATCTGATGAGAAGAGCAATAAAAAAAAACTCCATAGGCAACGACTGTGGTCATTTTTGCCAACTTACGATCGCATTCCATAGGCAAATAGGATTGTGTGGCATATAATTCGAGTCTGCATATAGTGAACTTCATACTACATCTACTAATTACACCAACATATCCAATCCATTGACCTAATTAAACTACGAAATGAATAGCCTAAGATTACCCTTCCCTAATAAAACTTTACAAATCTATATAGCCAATCACGCCTGACTTAAGTTTAAGATTTATATAATATTAAATTAATGAAAAACAAAAATCATAATAAAAACTTAAAAGAACAAAAATAAATAAATAAATGGAAATGATTTTACAAAAGAAATACACCAAATAAAATTACTTATTAATAAATTAAGTTGGTCGATAGGATTCTATTTCAATTATTTTAAATATGGAAAAAAATTTTGAATTAAAGTTCTTATTGTTTAGTATACTGGAGTTTTAGAAATAGATTTAAAGCTTAGAGTTCATATCCATTGCTTGCCGTTCGAAATCCAGCATTAAATCCTCCAAGGATCCTGTGGTCCTCAATATAGAAAAAACAATGTTTCATTTCATTTCTTTTTTTTTATAACCATTGAAGGAATTGAAAGTGCATCTTTCAATCCCTTCATCTCTAACTCTCTGACTTAACACATCACAGTCTTCCCTTAAAATTTCTTTACTCACTTTTTATAGTAGCTTTCAGATCCAGTGGACATTATGTCACGATGATGGTGATAGTCCTTTTGCTGAGGTCTGATTTGAGGGATTTCTTTCATTGGCTATTAGTTTCTATTGTTTTCCTCTTCTATCTGACCTTTGCTTATACATTTAAATGCCCAAGGGCTAGTTCACTTGGACTAATTAAAATAATCATTTCCATTTTTTAATAACATTAATTAATTTGTTTTCCAAACTTAAAGCTACATGTTTATCTCTAAATCTTTTTAAGTTTTTGTTGAAGATTTAGTTTTTCTATTTTTAATAAAGTTTTATTTTAATAATTTTTTTCATCTGTGCGATTTTATATATATACGAGTTTAAGATGATTTTTTAATTTTCAATTTTTAATTCTTAAAAAAGAAGTTTTATTTGCGAACTTTTATTTTTTCATGTTTAATAATAAAAAAATAATGTAATGTCGTATGTGCCTGTTACAATATATATATATATATATGTTGTGAATGTTCAAATTGATGATCCAGGTATATATATAAAAAAAATGGAATAAACAATTCAGTACAATATAAGTTTAACTAAATAGGATCGATATTATTTTATATATTTCATATATGAATGCAGTCACCATAGTAACATTATTACATACAGTTCAATGTTTTTTATGTTGAGTATATGTGTTTATAAATTAATTTAAAAAAATATTATTATTAAAAAATATAGATATGTGTAAATTATTGATGTTTATCAATAATTTAAAAGGTTATTATATCAATTTTGTATTTTGGTTTGTAAATAATAAAAAAAAATTGTAATCGAATTTGGATTTAATTTTCATGTATCTTTTTATCCGAACTTACCCCAAAACCGCGCGAAAAGAAACTATAAGAAAATTGATAGAATTGAGTTTTTAATTGAGTAATATTGTATGGTCGTCAAGATACGAAAAACGTCAGAAAGAGAACATATAAAAAAGACGCGACAGAATATAACAGGACTCTTTATCATTTTGCAATAGTAAAGGATAGATCTATTTTCTGTGTCTTAACAAATAAATTTTTTCAATATTTTTTTTTGTGTGTAAAACCATAAAACATGGAAAAATAGTGGAATTATCTGCCCGTTCAATCATTTAGCGGGCAGTTGCGAAAAGTTTCCGGGGAAGCGACAGCAAAGTAAAAAAAAAAAAAACCTATGAAATAAAAAAAAATGCTTTATAAAAAAAAAATGGATTGGCGTAAACATCGTCTCACGAGCAAAGGAACAAGACCCAACTGGATCAATTCACATCATAATAGGGATAATCAAAGTGCACTCACCTCTTCGGACAGAAAAAGACAACTTTTAATGAAGTATTGTAAAGTTTACGATTATTATTTCTGACGGAGAAACTTCTCTTTACACTATAACTGAAGTCAATCGATAGACCAATAAATAGTGAACGAACAGACTTATATATATATGGTATGATTTTTTTTTTATATGAAATGTGTGTGTATTAATTTTTTTTTATATGTAATAAAATGGGATGATTTTTTTTTTAATTATCTCTAAAAGTAATATAATTTATTAAATGAAAATGATCGGAAAGACTCAAATATATTTATTATTTCATATTCATTTATCCGTAATTATTTTGATAAACAAATAGATTTTGATACCCTCCTATTTCACATTTTGGTATCGGTTACATGTAAATTTTTTAGTAAAATATCTAAGAGCCTTTCCCGTCATTTACTCATTCATTTTTTTTTGTCGTTATCGTTATTGCAACACATATATAGAGATACACATAGCAATTTGATCATTTTATTTAGTCAACCAATCTAAAATATAAAGTCATTTCGGATGTATTTTATCATTAATATTGCCAATTTTCTTTTCTATAATCTAATAAATTGAGTTAATTTAAATATCAAGACTAGTTTAATTATTTTGTTTTATTTGGATTGTGTAAGACGGCGTAGCTATTTAAGTAACAGGATTCAAACTCAGCTTGGTAAGCGAATTGGAATATAAGATAAGGTATGTTTTGCTTATTAGTATTTTATTTTGTTTCTATATGAATTTCATATTTATATTTGCATTCGAATATTATATATACATATTATCATTTATCTTAGTTAATATTACAAAGTCAATCATTTCATGTTTGTCTGATTCCGTCATAAAAATCTAAATAGATTATACTTTATCGTTTGGTTCAGAATAATTCGTCTTGGGTATTTTTCTTAAACTCCTATAAAATGAAGAGAATAAACTTCATTGACCGATTTAATTGAATATTGTTTTGATTTGTATAAATATCAATTATAATCATATGTTGCCAGTCAATTTTTATTCAATTGTTTAAAATTTCAAACAAGTTGTATTAATACTCACAGGTGAATAAACATCCAATAGAAGCTCGATATATCTTTCATGTAATGTGGTTGGACATTGTAAAGTTAGAGATGAGCTAATAGAGTGTTGATATTAAACTCCAGTGAAGTATTCTATTTTAAAACCTAAACGAAGCACTAATTAAGCATCATTTTATTGGAAGATATTTGTGAATTATTTATAAATTATTTTGTAGCTTCTTAGTAAACCATCGACGTCTATTAATTTGTTTAAACATTTAAGTGAGCGCATAAATTTTCAAAGTGTTTATAAAATTATAATAAAACCAGTTGATACCCACAGAAAATTATTAATTAGAGATTGAAGTAGAAAGAATTGTATATCGCTTATTGACACGAGTGTTTATCTTTCTATTTAGCGTTTATTAAAATAGATATATGTATATTTGGGTTCAAGTATTATTTTGTTTTGATATTTAAATAATGTCTATATGTAAACAAATGTTTTGTAAAGTACTATTACGGATACTTAGAAGCTTATCCATTAAGTTAAAAAGGCAGCATCTTTAAATAATAAAGTAGATTTAAATTACTATAACAGTAACAGGCTAATAAAATATATATTTGGAATCTGTTTTAGTTATTAAGTGGATTTGATTTTGATTAGATTGCCAATCAAGTAGTTAGCCTAATCCTATATTTTTGTTTAGGGCAATAGTAGTTGGTTTCACTGCTCTTTGCAATTTATGTTGTAATTGTGACGGATTTGTTGATGTCTGGAGCAGATAGTCTCATTATTTCTTCATTTCACATATAACTTAAGTAAATTAAACTTTAAGAGAGATTATTTGTGCTTTGTGATGGTTTATTACATAACGGCGACCCGATTGAGCTAGACCAGATTAATTTAAATTAGATTTTTAGATTTTTTTATCAGATCAGATTGATCATCCTAACCATCACCTTCATCCATCAATTCAATCAGTTACAAATTGGCACCAACATTTTGGGCCTTCTTTCTTCAATTTAAATGGAATACAGCATTCAACAATTCGACGGTTACAATATATATATATATGTAATTTTAATCCCAACCCTCACTAAACCATATCAAACCTCTGGATGAAATCCAAGATAAAAATGATTTAATCCTTCTCTTTAGTACATATATCATATATAAATAAAAAAAGCTTGTTTAGAGTTATTAGCAGCTCTTAATTTTACATATTTATAAGTGCAAGCTATATATAAGTCATGTGACATCTGACTTGATTATTACTATTATTATTTTGCTGTTGTGGCTTTAGCTAAATTAAAGAGCTAAACCTACTAATATATGGAGTATCTGAATTAAGTTCAGGCCCATATGATTTTTTTAGTTGGAGAGCTGACTTTAAAGACATGTAGATGTCTAAAAGTTTCAGATCTTCTTCTAACAATTATCTTTTAGATAAATGCTTTGCTTGAGTTGGTTTTTTAGATCTAATGTCCCAACTCCTCACTGAAGAGACCCATAGGTCGAAACCGGTCTGGTGATGGGGACAATCCAAGATAAAAATGATTTGAATGCCCTCTCTTGTAGTAGCATTTATCATAAATAAAAAAAAAAAAAGCTTGTTTAGAGTTATTAGCACGCTCTTAATTTTATATATATATATTCTGTTAAAGAGAAATAATTTTGATTGTCTAATAATTACTGCTCTTATATATATGACAGTAAGTGTAAAATATGTGCATTTCAAGGTTTTATATAGTGCAAACCCTAAGAGCTTTGTAAACATTAACCTGTCAAAGATAAGATTTTCTACTGCTACTACTACTATTACTACTACTACTACTACTACTACTACTACTACTACTACTACTACTACCACTATTATTATTATTATTATTATTATTTTTGTTGTTGTTGTTGTTGTTGTTTTAATAATAACATTTATTAATCAAATGATGTGTTTTACAAATGTTTTACAAAGATTTTAAGATGATTACAAAGGCATTTCAAATATAGTGATTGTTGATTATTATATAAATTTTATTTACATTGCTGCTTATACTACAAGTGTAGAAAAATAGATTTTAAATAATTATTTCATGATATATAAACATGAAAAAAAAGCACAAAAGAAAAATTGTTCATATTATTTGAATTAACGTTCATTTGTGAGAATTTTGACTGATCTAATCTTCTATAGTATTGCACTATTCTAATAAAGATTTCTGATACATAGTATTTCATACAAATAGTTGTAATCTGAAGTAAATGAGATGTCTGAGAATGTTCTGAGTCATGCTTGTTGCTGTTATTGCTGTTATTATTACTATTACTATTATTATTATTATTATTATTATTATTATTATTATTATTATTATTATTATTATTATTATTATTATTATTATTATTATTATTATTATTATTATTATTATTATTATTATTATTATTATTATTATTATTATTATTATTATTATTATTATTATTATTATTATTATTATTATTATTATTATTATTATTATTATTATTATTATTCCTACTATTACTATAATATCATGACTGAATTCAGTCAAAAGTATGATCAGCACTTCATAATGGACAGCACTAAAAACGATTTTCTCTCAATATGTTGTTTGTATCTTTTTGCTTATATTATTATTATTATTATTACTATTATTATTATTATTATTATTATTATTATTATTATTATTATTATTATTATTATTATTATTATTATTATTATTATTATTATCATCATCATCATCAATCATCAAAGTATATTTCAGTAATTTCTCCAGGGACACACTATATGAAGAATAAGTTGATGAGTTTATTTACTAATTATATAACTTTATTGCATTTACAGCAATTATTTTTTTGTGTATGAATTAACCTCAGATGAACGAGATTTAATTTAACAAAAGTTATACAGGTTTACATTTTTTTTATTTTTTGATAACTTATTTTTTTTATATTTATTTATAATATATTTCAAAGGTGAAGTGAATTTTGGTGATGATATTTTATATTTATAAATAGTGGTTATTCTTTGCATCATATATATATATATATATATATATATATATATATATATATATATAGTAATGGAATGTACTTGCTGCATTCCATTTAAATTGAAGAAAGAAGGCCCCAAACATTGGGAAAGCCAAATATAATGGAATGTATCTTTATATGATCTCAAATGAAAATAAATATATGAACTTTTGCAACAATAATCATTAGTTAACCAAGCCCCTAACTTTGATACACCAAATGTAATGAATAATTAAACGAACATATTATGCTGACCACATTGTGGCGTCCAAATGTAATGGAACATACTTTTACTCCATTATACCAATCATCAGTTAACTGGGACCAACAGTTTGTGGTGCCAAATGTAATGGACAATATATCATATAAACATATTATACCTCAAATGTAATGGAACATCAATATATGAGAAGAAAATAATGCTTCAAACATTGGATGATAAACGTAATGGAATATATATAATCTAAATGAATCCAATTGTTGAGAAAGCCTAATATAATAAATTGTATAATTTAAATGAAGAAAGACAAAATTATCCCAGTTATATTTAAATAAATTGTTTATATGCCCTTCCAACTAGCTATACATGAAATAAATTTAAAATCATATAGAGCAATGAGATCTATCCTTATAATTTATTTTCAAGATTGATATGACTAACTAATCAAATATATATCAGAAACAAAGGGAATTCTATTAAATCCAATATACACATCTATTATGTAAATTTATGTATATCTAAACATATCAATGAATAATAATATGTGTAAGTGACCTAAAGACTAAACAATAAGTGAAATATGAAGTTATCCTCTATTAAATTGTAAATTCAATTAATTTCATAATGACCCTGGCATTAAAAGAAAAATAAGAATAAAATATTAATACTCTTTCAAATAAATTACAAAGGCATTACTTATAAAACAAATAGTACATCCTTTATTTTATATTATGGTTTAATTTTAGGTAATATCAATGTTTTAAATACAAACCCAAATAATAAATATACATATATACTTGCAATAAGTATATATATTAAATAGATAAAGACATATTTGTGCTTAACAAGTATGCATTAATATAAACACAAATCCATATTTATATTTTTCAAACATTCAAATATATATATATATATATATATATATATATATATATATATATATATATATATATATATATATATATATATATATATATATATACAGCAAATATATATAAATTATTGTTTTGGTCTGCATAAGAATTATTATATGAAGTTTAAAAAAAAAATGAAAATAAATAAATTAATAATAAAAAATTTTATAATAAAAATTTGCGAATATAAATTTACTTATTAAAATATACATAACAACTCATATGCAACCCAAACTTATAAGCCATAGTTTAAGATTTTAAATTACTTAAGTGTTAATTTTGACACCTGTTAAACGTTTATTGCTGTTAGAAAACAAGACGCTTGAATTGAATATTTATAAAACATTATATTTTTATAATGAAAAATAAAAGTAAACAAAAATATCGATCTCAAAAATATATTTATATATCATTTATACATATAAAATTATTTACTACCTTTCAAAATTCACTTGTTTAGTTTTCCTTCAAAAGTCAACTTATTCCATTGTTTTATTTCTTTATCCGTTTAATATTAGAATGCATTCTAGTTAAAGTGAAGAAACTATCACGTTAGAGAAAATTGTCAATTCTTGGATGTATGTATATTTGTATCCTTCTAAAATTTCTTTCCTTGAAAAACAAATAAATAAATTGAAATGTTGAATCCAATATATTAATTTTAGTTACCTCCAGATTATTATTAGATTGACCATTATAGATTCAAGATAGCTATATCAAATTTCTGCTTCAGACGCGATGAAATTCATGTGTTGAAATTTGCTTAGTTTTTCTTTTTAAACTGCCTTGGAATAAATGAAAGAAAACGGTGCAGCCCCTTGGCTGCAATATATCTCTATTAGCCTGTCATGATTTATATATTTACCATAGAAATCTATCTTATTCCAATATTCTTAAGATTGGTAATTTCAAAGAGAAAAAAAATACAACAAATTTTTATCCTTCAGTTTGTTTTATTACTATCTTCATAATAATCATGGCTTCTTTTTTGTTGTTGCTGTTGTTCCACATGCTAGCAAATGCTGTTTTGAAAACCATTGTTACACATGTTTTATTTCAAACAATTAACATTAAAAACAAATATCAAGCATATATATAAAAAATATTAAATTGAAAATTTATTTGACAGCTTTAAAAATATATATATACATAAATAATAATATTGCATTTTTTTAATAATCACTGCAAATAAAATATTTTTTTATATAATCAATAATTTATAAGTCTTTAATTATTTATAATAATTAAATATCCATAACGATGTACCATCAACATATAAATAAAATAATAACTTCAAACAATAACTATACCTAATAACCATAAACAATATTAATACTTCATATATAAACATCAACTCAAAGACATTTTTTTTAAAATAACAAATGATAATTTTTAAAATATAGATAGACTTATCGATATTTACAATACCCCCTAATCCACCGAAAAAAAAAATGTCTTTGCAAATAACTAATTAATTATGAGATATCAAAAAACTTCTCAAATTTGTAATCTTTCTAAGGACTAACATGGTTTAAAGAATATTATTTTTCTTATTAATAACCATATTCATTTATTTATATCTATCTTTCAGATCATCTAGATATTTGTCCAAGTTTTCTTTAAAAAAAAATAATCAAAAGTGCCTTTTTAATTCTTCTTGGAAAGAATTTCCAGTATTCTGTGAAGTCATTTGCTTTGATTTACAAGATTTTTATATAATGTTTTCGTATAATTCAATTGCTATTGAATAATTTTGAGATAAGT
Organism: Epiperipatus broadwayi; assembly: GCA_028023455.1. Taxonomy (NCBI): domain Eukaryota; kingdom Metazoa; phylum Onychophora; class Udeonychophora; order Euonychophora; family Peripatidae; genus Epiperipatus; species Epiperipatus broadwayi. The sequence goes on along the minus strand of JAQFVV010000179.1, from coordinate 2,404,337 downwards.
ATCTAATGATTTTGCTATGAACTCCTTAGATTCTGCATCTATATCCTTTACATGAATAGTAACTTGATCATAAGCACTAACATAATTCTTAACTTTATCAATAACAATTGCTATTTTATCAGATAATCTATTACCTTTCATTTGAATATCATAATAAATATCATCGGCTTGAGCAAGTCTTTGTTTAAATTCACTTGTTCTATGTTCAATTAAAAACAATACTTTGGGCAATTTTGAATGGTATTCATTCAAATTTTCTAAATAATCCTTTAAAAAATTGCAAATTATATTGATGTAATACAACTTCAACATTAAAAAATTTCTGAAAATCATTTTGAAAATCATTCTGTTCTATATTAATTCTTTTCAGCTTAACTTTAGTTTATTTAAGTCTCTTTCCTTAGCTATATTTTCTAGAAGAAAATCTATATTATTTATCATTCCATCTATAACTTTAAGTCTAACTTTGGCTTTTCCAATATCTTTTATAATATCTATACTTCCTTTAAGATAATTTATTTTAAACTTCTCTCTACTCATCTCTTTGAATTTTACTTTAATTTAATTCATATTTTTATTGGGATAAATTATATCTTTAAGAAAATCTATTTTAATTTTCTCCTTACTTCTGAATTTAAGTTTTATTTTGGCTTTGCCTAAATCTCTGTTTTGATCAATTTCTACTTTCATAAAATTTACATTACATATTACATTGTTAATTCTTGTAAAGAATATTTCTTTGTAAATATTAATTTTTGTATAAACGTTTCCACAATTAATGGTACATTTTTGAACTAGATTTTGCATTTTATCTTTAAATTTATTACTGGTATTATCCATAATCTTTGGTAATTCATTGTCTAATAACTTTAGATATTTTTCACCTAAAGAATTTTATTTTATTTCTACTGATTCATCAACTCTTTTATCCTCACTATAGTATTCATCAAAATTTTTAGGTTTCTTTATAGTCTTTCTTTCAACTACCTCTTCAAACAACTTACTCTCTCTTACATTATCATTATTAATTAATTCAAGAAACTCTTGAGGTTCTTTTAAAATTTTATCTTAGAATTCATTATCTTTATCAACCATTTTAACATACACTTCATTTTCTTTTATATTTTTACTAATCACTTCAATGGGTTCTTTGTATTCTTCAAAATTTTCATCAACTAATTCAAGATTTTTACTACAGATTTTGTCAGACACTTTTAATTCTTTCAGTTTTTCATCAACTTCTGTGTCTATACTCATAACACTATCATCTACCAGAGCTTTTGATGCAACTTTTAATTCTCTAAAAAGTTCATCAGAGTTGGTTTTTAAACTAGTCTCTAGTTTCTGGGAAAGTTCATCAGAATTTGTCTCTAATCTAAAGGAAACTTCATCAGAATTGGTATTTAATCTAGACTCCAATCTCTCAGAGTTGGGTTTCATCTCAGCTTTAAATTCATCACAGTCGATTTTTAATCCAGCCCTTATGTTACCAAAGTAAATTTTTATTTCAGCTCTAAGATCCGCTTTTAACTCTGCTTTAAATTTTTCCATAAAATCTCTTAAATCAAAATCACCACTAACTGGCATTTTATTACTATTATCCATTATTACTAGTACTGTAATATTATACAAAAAATATCTAAGATATATATATATATATATATATATATATTTTTATATATTTTAGATATGGTATATTATAGCATATATCTTAATTTTATATATATATATTTCTATGTAGTAATTACCACAGATCAAGGGTTCACCATCTCCAATCATTATCCCAACAAGCAATTACTCAACTAAGCAAAATACAAGCCTTTTAATTTTATTATTCATAGTTGTTTGGAATGTATCTTTATATGATCTCAAATGAAAATAAACATATGAACTTTTGCAACAATAATCATTAGTTAACCAAGCCCCTAACTTTTTTACCAAATGTAATGGAATAATTAAACGAACATATTATGCTGACCACGTTGTGGCATCCAAATGTAATGGAACATACTTTTACTCCATTATACCAATCATCAGTTAACTGAGACCAACAGTTTGTGGTGCCAGATGTAATGGACAATATATCATATAAACATATTATACCTCAAATGTAATGGAACATCAATATATGAGAAGAAAATAATGCTTCAAACATTGGATGATAAACGTAATGGAATATATATAATCTAAATGAATCCAATTGTTGAGAAAGCCTAATATAATAAATTGTATAATTTAAATGAAGAAAGACAAAATTATCCCAGTTATATTTAAATAAATTGTTTATATGTCCTTCCAACTAGCTATACATGAAATAAATTTAAAATCATATAGAGCAATGAGATCTATCTTTATAATTTATTTTCAAGGTTGATATAACTAACTAATCAAATATATATCAGAAACAAAGGGAATTCTATTAAATACAATATACACATCTATTATGTAAATTTATGTATATCTAAACATATCAATGAATAATAATATGTGTAAGTGACCTAAAGATTAAACAATAAGTGAAATATGAAGTTATCCTCTATTAAATTGTGAATTCAATTAATTTCATAATAACTCTGGCATTAAAAGAAAAATAAGAATAAAATATTAATACTCTTTCAAATAAATTACAAAGGCATTACTTATAAAACAAATAGTACATCCTCTATTGTATATTATGGTTTAATTTTAGGTAATATCAATGTTTTAAATACAAACCCAAATAATAAATATACATATATACCTGCAATAAGTATATATATTAAATAGATAAAGACATATTTGTGCTTAACAAGTATGCATTAATATAAACACAAATCCATATTTATATTTTTCAAACATTAAATATATATATATATTATAACGATCCAAACGAAGTGGTAGATCGCATCGCACCGCACCGCACTACCAAAGGGCGCCATCTAGGCATTTGAGCCTAGAAAAATTTATAAAGTAGGCAGATACGCGCTGTTAGGATTCCACTTTATTTACATATTTAGATCGTTAGCCCATTGTCACTAGCTCAGCGGAGACACCGAGATAAAAATCTATAAATTTTATATCTTAAATATAAAAGAATAAAATAATAAAAGCCACTGCCAGAAATTAACACAGAAAAATATTTATTTACGCACATATAAAATCATTCTAAATTCGAGGAATAAGTTTAACATTTAGATTTTTATCTTAATTTTTAATTTTACATTTAAAATAGCTTGCTATAATGTTTAATATTTTATTTAGAGGGTCGAGTATGAATGGACTACATAGGTCTGCATTTGAAAGGAAAATATTCTTCCCTGATTTAACCTTAGGCAACAAATTTCACAATCAACTGGCGCCAATCCATCTGATACATTCATGTATTCAATGTAGCATGATACGACAACACAAAATACTATATTGTCAGGAATGTACATCTGAACAATAAGTAGAAATAGAGAAGACATTGACTCTCCACCAACAGGAATGTGACATCTGTGGGCAAGTAGATCAATAAACTAAAAACTCCATAGGAATGGACTGCGGTCTTCTGCCGACTTACAAACCCATCCATAGGCAAACAGAGGGTGTGTCCCGTATATCGATAATCCTGCCCGATCTCATACTACATTTACTAATTACACAAATATATCCAATCCATTGAACCAATTCAACTACGAAATGAATAACCTAAGATTACCCTCCCTTAATACAACTTTACAAAACTATATAGCCATTCGCACCCGACTTAATTTTAACATTTATATACGTTCGCACAGATTTGTTTAAAAATGTTGGGTATAGATCGATTACATAGATTCCACGGTCAAAAACATTTCAAAATAAACATAAACGATCAAAATACAAAATTATTGATACCGACAATCGCAGAGGGAAACTTATAAGTAACCCAATAGTATTCACCATAAGATACTTGCGTTGTCACCAATAACTTAAAAGACATCCGAATAAATACATTTTAGATACTCACCGTAAGGTATCATTATTTATCGAATGTCTATATATTTTGATCAAATATGAAAACCCAAAATATAATTAACCGCAAACGAATCCATGCAAGCGTCTATAAACAACTTTAAATTTAATACATTTTAGTTAAAATATAATACACACAAAAAAAAAAATGAACTGGAAATGATTGCTTAAACATCTACATAAAAAAATATCAATAATTGAATTTGCATTCTTTAAGTCAGATAAGAGTTCTTATTTTCAGTTATTAATTACTTGCAATTTTAGGAAAGTTATTAGATAGATACAATAGTTCATACTTTACGGATTTAATAGATTGAGAAGTCCATCTTCGTGATTACTTTAGTAGATTTTGTCCTTCTTTGAAATGAAACTGCGACTTGCCATGCATTTGGTCAGGAACTGTCATCCAGAGGCCTCAGCTGGTTGTCCGGAAAATTAAATTTATTGCAGACTTCCACATCGTGAAAATCTGCAATATAGCTAGTTATAACGATCTATTCATAGTCAGCTCTAAGATAACAATTATAATAATCATTTTGCTTTTATATTTTTCTTAGCCTCTTATCATTTGATCATAGGATTCAATCGGCAATATGTCACTAATCTGTTTTTTCGTTATGGTCCGGGCCAAGGCTTAGTGCTTCCATTTGTCAAGCTAAAATCCCTTTCTTCCCTTATCTAACTTTCCATCTGACTTTTTAATTAAACAGCCTTTTAGATAATTAATAAACAATCATTTCCTTTTATAGATTACAGGAATTAATTAATACCTGCTTTTATTTTAACTTATGTTATTTTTTTTATTAAAATATTTTTATATTTCAATCTTGTATTTTTTTATTAAAAAAAATACGTTCAAATACTTTTTTTTTTTATGAAAAAAAATATTTTTTAAAGTTTAGCATCTGTGCGAATGTACATACGTATAACATTTTTAATTTTAGCGTTTAGTTTTTTACTTTTATTTGCGAACTTTTAAGTTTTTATTTTAAATTAATGTAACGACATATTTATATATCGTTACAATATATATATATATATATAAATTATTGTTTTGGTCTGCATAAGAATTATTATATGAAGTTTTAAAAAAAAATGAAAATAAATAAATTAATAATAAAAAATTTTATAATAAAAATTTGCGAATATAAATTTACTTATTAAAATATACATAACAACTCATATGCAACCCAAACTTATAAGCCATAGTTTAAGATTTTAAATTACTTAAGTGTTAATTTTGACACCTGTTAAACGTTTATTGCTGTTAGAAAACAAGATGCTTGAATTGAATATTTATAAAACGTTATATTTTTATAATGAAAAATAAAAGTAAACAAAAATATCGATCTCAAAAATATATTTATATATCATTTATACATATAAAATTATTTACTACCTTTCAAAATTCACTTGTTTAGTTTTCCTTCAAAAGTCAACTTATTCCATTGTTTTATTTCTTTATCCGTTTAATATTAGAATGCATTCTAGTTAAAGTGAAGAAACTATCACGTTAGAGAAAATTGTCAATTCTTGGATGTATGTATATTTTTATCCTTCTAAAATTTCTTTCCTTGAAAAACAAATAAATAAATTGAAATGTTGAATCCAATATATTAATTTTAGTTACCTCCAGATTATTATTAGATTGACCATTATAGATTCAAGATAGCTATATCAAATTTCGGCTTCAGACGCGATGGAATTCATGTGTTGAAATTTGCTTAGTTTTTTTTTTAAACTGCCTTGGAATAAATGAAAGAAAATGGTGCAGCCCCTTGGCTGCAATATATCTCTATTATCCTGTCATGATTTCTATATTTACCATAGAAATCTATCTTATTCCAATATTCTTAAGATTGGTAATTTCAAAGAGAAAAAAAAAACAACAAATTTTTATCCTTCAGTTTGTTTTATTACTATCTTCATAATAATCATGGCTTCTTTTTTGTTGTTGCTGTTGTTCCACATGCTAGCAAATGCTGTTTTGAAAACCATTGTTACACATGTTTTATTTTAAACAATTAACATTAAAAAAAATATCAAGCATATATATATAAAATATTAAATTGAAAATTTATTTGACAGCTTTAAAAATATATATATACATAAATAATAATATTGCATTTTTTTAATAATCACTGCAAATAAAATATTTTTTTATATAATCAACAATTTATATGTCTTTATTTATTTATAATAATTAAATATTCATAACGATGTACCATCAACATATAAATAAAATAATAACTTCAAACAATAACTATACCTAATAACCATAAACAATATTAATACTTCATATATAAACATCAACTCAAAGAGATTTTTTTTTAAAATAACAAATGATAATTTTTAAAATATAGATAGACTTATCGATATTTACAATATATATATATATATATATATATATATATATATATCTATTATATATATATATATATATATATATATATATATATATATATATTAAAAAGATAAATCATTCATTTTACTTATTGTAGATAAAGAAGTATATATATATATATAAAAACTGGAATGCTCTGGACAAACAGCATAGTAAAATCCCATGCGATTGGCTTCAATACTATGAGACAGGTGAGCCAGTGCATGAATCAAGATCACCTATAAAATCTTGTACATTTTTTAATCACAGAGATGCAGGTAAAGGAAAGAGAACAGACCAAGTAATCTTTAACAAATATTTTTATTGCTATACATGTGTACACAAATATATTAATATTTCTATTATATATACATTTAACCCCCCAAAATAAAAAAAATAAAAAAAATTACGTCAAGAGAGAGATAATGAAAAAATAAAAATTAAAGAGGCATTTTTTATTAATAAGTATAAAATATGATAATAAATAGACGGTCAGCAAATGTTGGGCTTAATGAATTGTGGGATATTTAAATTGACATGTGTTTCCGGTTGGTAATAGATGATTCCATTTTAAAATTTGAGTTGAGTTGATAATGATTATGAATATAATCGAAAATATTTCTCTATGACTTTTTACTTATATTATAAGTTGTTTACCATTATTTGGAATATATTTAAGTTTCCTTATTGTATTGTTAATATTAGTGGACATTTTATATATATATATATATATATATATATATATATATAAATATCTTATATATATAAATATATATATATATATATATATATATATATATATAAGATATTTGATAAATAAGCATAGTTTATGAAATTGTTACCATAGTACTTTGAAGATAATATCTGATCAAAATATATTAGAGGTATAGTCAAAATACATAATATTTAGAGAAGTTAGGTTTAAGTTAGTTGAATCACTAACCTAAGAAAAAATATTCATGAATTATTTAAAATTTTATTTAATACTAAGCAATTTTATGCTTAATCAAATATAACCTTTGTTATTATTTATTTAATCAAATATAACAGATAAACATCATACCTAGGATTTCTGCCTCCACATGTAAAATTATTGAAAACTTATTTAAATTACATGTAAGTAGCTGGAGATAATAAATATAATCAATAATATTCTAAATTATTATGTTATTATTAAGATGTATTTTTTTTTTTGAATTTTTTTATTAATGTAAATAAAATTTGAATGTATTAATAATGAAACTTGGTTTCAAATTTTAACATTCCTTTATTGGGTCACGTACTAATTATTACATAGATACATTTCCCTTAAGATATTTAAATAAACATTTAATTATCTGAAGACTGAGTAGAATACATATTCAGGCATAACATCTTTGAAGAATTTAATATTACACATTAATTTGGAAAGAGTTATTAAGAATATAAGAAATATAACATAAACTTATTTACAGTTTATTATAATTAAGTTTAAATTTAGGTTATTATTTACATTTATTTTATTGAATGTAGTATGGATTTAATAAAATACATTTGATTTTGAATTACATTTACATTAGAGATTGTGTTCCTCGTATTTAGATACTCTATCCTTATTACATTTCATGGCTCTCATATATAATGAATATAAAAAATATTTTTTTAATTTTAGTATGCAGGCTAAATAACTAATTATTTATTTATTAATATATAATTTGGTCATGTGTGGGTTCAAGATAACTATTTACATTTTCCTGAAAGTTTGTAACAATGGTATATTATTAGATGTGGTATATTGGATTATTTCCATCATTTATAAATAAATGTTGAATGTATACAAAAATTTAAACTTTATTTAAACTTTCCAAACACAAACAACTTGTTAGTAATAACACAAATAATCATCACAGGTTAGTAATTAAACAACGTTTCCAGTAGCATTATTCTCCATTCTAAACAACTGCTAGAGCTATGCCTTAAATTCAATATTCAAGAATCTAAAGGTGTGAGTTCAACGACTATGCAAATGCTGTCATTATGCACATCAGGCCAGCAATACCTGAAGAAGAGTGGAGAATAATACTACTTAAATCGTTGTGCAATTACTAAACTGTGAGGTTTAATTGTGGGATATTATTAATAAGTTATTTGTATTTGGAAAGTTTAAATACTGATTAAAATTTTTTATACATTCAACGTTCACTCATAGATATGGCAAATATTCTAACATATCATACCTAATAAATACCATCATCCCAAACCTTAAGGCAAATATTATATTTATTTATATGTTTATAATTTAATCATTTTTTAAACTGTGATACGTTAACATTTTTGCAATGTAGAATGGTATTGTGATTTATTCTTTTTTTTAACTAATTAATGTAAGATATATTGAAATTGATAATATTTATTTTAAAGAAAACTTATTTCTTGGAGATAATTAGTTGTTGAAAATAGATTGTTTTTATGTATGATTTTGTTGGATATTTTGTTAATGTAGCAAACAATGAAGGTAAAACGAACTTTAAGCAAATATTAGTAAATATAATATTTTGCATAGTATTTTAATTTTTTTTGTATGTATTTAGTTGTTTATTTTGTCGTACTAATTTATAGTTTTAATTAGTATTATGAATGAAACTAATATAAACAGGTCGCGTGGGTCTCAAGCTAATAATTCAGAAATAATAAAAATGTTTCAAAATACAATGAAAGAATTAAAGGCTAAGATAAATCCTAATCATAAAGAATTAAGTGATAAATTTGGAAAATATAGATGTGGGACTTAGTCAAAATTTGTATAGACTATTAAAAACACCAATTTACTAAAAATAATGATTTTGTGATCGATGATTCTTCTGACAGTATAGAGAAAAATATTGTTTTGAATGAAGAGAAATTAAATATATAGAGTGATAATTTTAAAATCAAAGATTTTTAAAATTACTGATAGTTTAATAAAGATAATAAATGTGTAGATGATGATTCTTCCATTAATGAGGGAAAGGTTATTTTAATAGATGAACTTTATTTAAAAGAGAATTCTCTCATAAGCTTCGGGCAGTAACTATAAATCTTTTTAGAGAGTAATGATACATATAAAAATTTATCTCTAGAGATGAAATTCTTAAAACTTAAATGATTTTGCTATAATGAAATACATACTCATGAATATAAGAATTTTGATTTCGAATAGTGGAACTGTATTTGATCACAAAATAGAGAAAATTTTAAAATAGTTAATACTGAGTTATTTTCAAGTAATGATTTTTCGGAAAGATTTGCAAGGTGTGGAAAAGATGAGCGGTCCCTGAAATTTGTTTGCTAGTAATCTTACAAATTGCATTATATTCAATATTTTTCAACATTTCAAAGCATTTTGAATTTGATATAAGTCTCTATATTAAAAGATATGATCATGTGAAAATACCTAAAAAGCAAAGTATAGTGAATAGTTTCAGCTCATGTTCTTCTACAACTAATGACAGTAAAACTAAATCTGGGTATTTGGTTTATAGTTACAATAATTTATAAAATATAGCTTATTAGAAAGTATAAAATGTGTAAATGTCTATGGGTTATAACAGTAAATATCTTGTTTATAGTAGGATTTGTAATCGTAACTTTATTTGGATAAGAAAGCTATATTTTTTATACCAATTAAAAATTGAATATATTATTCAAAATTTTAATAACCAGCAAAATGCTATGAAATGCTAACATGGATTTCCTTGTTAGATAATCACTTAAATTTAAATCTAAATATTCTGATAAAAATAATAATCATTTTATGGTTGGTAAGCAAATTTATAAAGATTATTTCTGTGATTAATAATTTTATTTGGTACAATGATTTTATATTTGTTAAAAATAAATAACTATATTGATCAAAATTTATGCAAACTATGCAACTTTATAGCTGATTCTATAAATGTTCACTTAGGATGAAATTTAGAATGCAAATAGCTATAATTCTTATAGGATTTTTATCTTATTGACTTTTATTCTATTTAAAAAAGCTATTTGTATATTTAAAATTTTAGATGGTATAATAAGATCTTATACTGCTAAAGGTTCATAGCCCATTGTATTATCTTGAATCAGGTAAAGTATTTCATTAGAAAAGATTTGAACTCAGGCTTTTAAGCCCTCTACAGCTATCCACTGGGTGGGGTGATGGTCTGGTCTAACTGATGAACTGGTTCAACATGAAATACATATGTTAGAGATCATTTATCTTTTTCACATGTATGGATCATGTATTAGTTGTATAAGATAGAGTGGATAGCTGTAGAAAGTGTAAAAGACAAAGTTCAAATTTCTTGTAATTACATTACATTCAGTATAGACAATATACTTGCATTTAAATATTATAAAGTATTTTATTTAATTTAAATCAATAGATAGATTCTTTATACATGCCTACATAACAATTTATTTTTTTTGTAAATATTAGTAATAAATAAGACTTAAAGTATAGGTTTTATATAAATTGTGTTAATTATGATTCATCATGTTAATCTCCTGCAGTAACCCAAGTTCAAAAAAATTTTGAATTTATATGAGTAAGTCTACAAAATAAGTAAAAAGATAGAAGAAAATGCCTATATGATTGATATATGAAGTGATCTAAAAGGATGTATAATGACCAAAACTTAAAAGTGATGTTGTATCTGGGATAATTGACATTTACTTAAATTCCTTATACATACAAATAAGTAAAAATATATATAAAATTATGTGAAGTAATTAAAAAAAATTTGTGAATACAATGAGATTATATAATTTGAATTGAGAATAATTTAGTGTATATAGTTTCTATTTTATCATAAGTTATAGACAATTTCTATAACATGTCATTGTCATAAATATTGTAATGTGTACCATAAATTATAGTACGCTGGATTTATATATATATATATATGGAGTTTAGGATGTGTACCATAAATTATAGTACGCTGGATTTATATATATATATATATGGAGTTTAGGATGAGGATGTTATTAGATAGAGATTTTTAATGCTTTCTCTTATGGCATTTATTGATAAAGCTTGGTTAGAGCTATTAACATGTGCATTATTTTATTTTATCAAATTAAGTCACATGATGTATGACTTGATTTTATTTAATATTATAGTTTCTTTTTTTAAGACTTTAGTGATGTTATATTGCTAAGGATATTAATAAAAAGTGTGGCTGAAGAGATTTGAGGTCCATATAGCTATTGAAAGTAGATAGCTGGATTTGAATAAACATAGGTGTGCTAACTTTGAACTGGTATTATTAATCTAGTGTCTGAAATATCATATCACCTCTCTGAGGATAGCCAATAGCTTGAAACCAGTTTGGGAATGGGGATGTTTTTAGATAGAGATTTTTAATGCTTTCTCTTGTGGAATTTATCAATAAAGCTTGATTAGGGCTATTAGCAAGCTCATTATATATATATATATATATATATAAGCTTGCTAATATATATATATATATATATATATATATATAAATTATATATATATATAGTTGCACTGTTAGTAATAAATGTTTGAAGATATGTTTGACTTTATTTGAATAAAACTAATTTACTTGTTTATAAAGTCAGGTGATATATTTTTGTCTTGTGAAATAATAATCTTTTATTGAGGAAAATCTTATCTTACGTTGTAATCCATTTTAGTTGTCATTAGGTCAAATAAAATATTTTTGATAAACATTGAGAGTAATGTGATGGAGAGATCCTGTACAATATTTAAATTATACATGATTTAAAGAAGATTTATTAATCAGGTATAAAGCTGACTTATAAACAAAATATGCTTAATTATAAAAGTTATTGATAGCATGACAATATAATTGTATTTATAGTTACAAATCTAATATAGGAATATTTACTTATTTATAAGCAGGATTATTTTAAAATATTTATAATTGATTTATTTAATGTTAATTCTTTATTTTACCTTCAAATATTTATACCTGGGCAGCTAAAATAAAATAATAAAGTGAATACCCAATAGATTTAACTCTAGTAATATGTAATAATAATAATCATTTATTTTATAATAACAATAATACGTATGTGTGAATATTTTAAAATAATGGAGAAATCCTTTAACAGTTATAATATAATTTATTTAAAATGATTTATTTTATTTTTATTAAAATGTAATATTTTGTGTTTTATTTCTCAATTGCTCATCATTTGAAAATGTTAATATATGGTGTGTGTATTTCTATCCAGTTAAAACAATGTAGCAGAGCATGTAATGCATGGAGATCACACTTGTGTTTGAAGAATCCTACGGAAATGCATGCATCAATCAGTGGTGATAAATACATGTAAAATTGTTCAAAAATATTCACTGCTTACTTACTGCTATTAATGCTAATAATGGCTGCCACTGCTTATTTCTACTGGGATCTTTATAAACTTTTATTACATGTAAGCAATTAATAAACATGGGAAACTACTTTGGCGATTTTTCATCTTGCATGCTAAAAACATCTAATTGTATATTTAAAAATAATCTACCAAATATCCTGATAAATGCAACAGCTACAGAATTTATTAAAAATTCCAAGAAAATACTCCTCAAATTCAATAGATAACTGTAATTACTTGAAAATAACTGTTATGAGCAATAGACTAAAAGAAATGTTAAAATTTTGCCTCTAAGTACACCTGGGTCTTTTTTTATGCAGACTTATTTAACACAATTTTGAAGTTACATGGTTTTGAAGTTCTCCGGAAGTCGAACTCCGATAATGCGCTATTACTTTAAATAATAAATTTTGTGCACTTATGTTATATTGAAAGTAATAGCACATTATTGGATATCAATTTTCATCTTAGTAATTTCAATATTTTCAGTGCTTTATAATAGTAAGATTTTATGCAATAATGAAATTAAAATCATAATTTCCACATTTTATGTATACACACATTAAATTTTACAAGATTATAATGTAAATTTGTTCAAACATTGTGCGTGTTAATTTTGCATTTGAAATCACATTCTGTTTTTGCTTTTTTAAAAAGAACATAATCAATTATTAATCATTTCGTGTCCACAAGTTTATTTTTAAAAGGTGAGTAATAGCAGTGAAACGAAATTTGATTTTTAAACGGAATTGAAAATTAAAGACAAAAATAATAATTTAATTTTTAGTTGTTAGTTTTAATTAAATTTTTCCCAGCACTGGTGAATAAATGTCTTTTTATTATTGTAAGTCTAAGTTCATAAACAATTAATAAAATCATTGTCTCAAAGATTAATTACTAATTACGTTGTCATCAGAAATCTATTGATACAACATGAGTGTGAAGTTAGCGCTAGTTATATTTCCTCAGTTTGCAAACGAAAGTGTTTTTCGGCCAATATCGATAATAATTAAAACGTATATAAAAAAATATAAATTATGCATAAAAATATATTATTTTGAATAAAATTAAATATTATAGTTAAAAAAAGTTTGTCTTGTATCAATTTTTTTCAAATTTGAAATTTTTTATTAGTCATATTTTATTACCTTATTTTTTTTTTGCGCGAATTTTAAAGTAATTTTATGTTGGTGCTTTGCTTTTACGTGAATTTTGAAAAATTGCAGACTGCATCCCCCCTTTTTCAATGTAAGTTACGTCTATTTTTGCGCAATTTTGTTTGTGCGTGTTTTCTGAGGAACCTATCTATCACGTAAAACGAGACCCAGGTGTACTAATAGATCTTTTTCTATGATCTGTTTTCCATGTGTTTTACACTGCCATAGGTCTAACATTTAGAAAACATCTATAAAATTTATATTTTTTAAGAAATAGAACTAAATTGGCATATTATTATTTTTTATAATGCTAAATTTATTATTATTATTATTATTATTATTATTATTATTATTATTATTATTATTATTATTATTATTATTATTATTATTATTATTATTATTATTATTATTATTATTATTATTATTATTATTATTATGATGATGATGATGATGATGATGATGATGATGATGATGATGATGATGAAAGTACATTTCAGCATTTTCTCTAGGGATATGTAAGTATAAAAACAGGTATATCATTTTGTTTAATAATTATTTGACTATGTGTACCATACAACAGATTTATTGCATGTGGACAAAGTAACCTCAGATGAATGAGACTTATCCCCAAAGATTTTATAGGTTTTTAAAAAAATATTTTATGTTAACGTTTTTTATATTTTGCATATGGGGTGAAATGAATTTGGGTGATAAAATATTTATTTCTTATTGAGATATTAGAGATGTTGGGCCTCTAAATTTATATAAATGATATTTTATGTTTATAAATAGTAGCTACTTTTTTTAGCATATTTATAATTTTTTTAACAGATCAATTCCTTATATTCATCATAGATGAAGTATTATGTGCACATTATAATATTTATGTAATAATATTATAATTCAATGTCTGTATTTCTTCAAAGCAATATATGTAATTATATAATTGAATATTTATAAATACAATAATCAGATATATTTTAAAATTTTTAACCACTTAGGAGTGCTTTCAACTATCCTCGTAGTCTTTGTCAACTAACACTTTGAAAAGCTAACTTTTCCTCAATTCTGTGATCTTAACATTGGCCACCTGCCTATCAATTAAGTCATGTTTGTATTTGTATATTAGCATAGTTTCTTTTATTTTTATTTTATTTTTTTCAATTTGCAATATTTAAAGTTATTGTAATTGAAGTTAAAACCATAAATACATAAATTATTATTATCGTGAAAAATGGATGCTGAAACATTATTATCTACTTTGCAATTTTGATTCAGTTTCTGAACTATTTTTAACAACATCAAGTGCTTTTTAGTTCTCATTTCCAACAGTATATCTCGATTCACCTATATATCCACTGCCACACCTACATATCCATTTATAAATGATATAATTTTTATTTATAAACTAAATGTTATGTTTTCTTTGCAAATATTGAGTTTTATTATTATTTATAAAGTATTTTCTCTTAAGTTAACTTGATATCCCAGTAAATTATAATATTTAGTTAAAATTGCAGGACTTGTAAATGATAAAATCAGCTGTAGAATAATAATTATGAAATTATGAATGTTTTTGCCTTATTCTAAAAAAAGAAATAATTATATTATTGTTTCTTTGTATTTTAAAATGACATTTATAGAATTATCATTGTGCTATTTTTGAAATATACAAAATGTTTATTTCAATGCTGCTGAACTTGGAAAAAAATAATGTATTATATTTATTATAAATTATGTCATATTTTTAAATATTTTATAAATGGACTATTTTCATTTCATTCATTTTGACTTCAAAAACAATATATGTGATAAAATATTTAATATTGAAGAAATAAGTTGCCTTAGTATAAAAATAGAAATAAATATCCATGGTTGAATATATTTTATTACTTTGAATATTTTATTACTATTGAAATATAAAATTTTTCATTTTCTGTGCTTTTTATAATCTGCTCATCATTTTTATTGTGTATTGTTTTGAAATGGATTACTGTGCTCCTGATACAAAATATTTATTGCTGAATGGAATGTTATATTACTTTAAATGCAAATATATTATGCTCTGTATTAATGTTTCTTCACGTGATGCCCATACTCTTTTTCAACAGGAAATGATATTATCTGCATGCTATTTAAAATTAATATGATGCTTATTATTTTTTTGTTTTATATTTTGAATTGCTAGAAAAGAAATTACATTCTGTTATCATCATTTTATATCAACAAATATTTCATTACTATTGTGAATGACTTTTCATATCATTTCAGTGCTTAATTATTTGATGTCCTTCGGAATTTAATTGCATGTTTGCTACTATATATTCATATCATACAAATAATTTGTTAAAATCTTTATCATGATTAAGCACTCATTGTTTAAACTGTTGTACATCAAATAGTAGTAAAATCAAGATTTAAGAACTTATGAAAAATTAAATGGTAAAAGAGTTATAAATGTTTAGATGTATTATTTATAGATGTATTATATGTATCATATTGTATATTTGTTACCTATGTATGATTTGTGCTAATTTACTACGTGAGTTCTTGGATATTAAAATTTTAAAATATAATCAGAAGATAACATATCTGTCTTGCATAAGATCATTTAGAGTGTGTATAAACAAATGGGAGAGTTAATGGCGTAGATGTATTAAATTGCAAAGCTATAATTTATATGCCTAATGATATTTTGCTATAATTCTTATATTTTATCAATTTTTCAGATAACATGTTTGTTAATGCTATATGAGATAAAAGAATTAACTCTATATACATATATTAGGTACTGGTTAATTAGCCACTGTATGTTGCTTAGTGGCTCTGCTTCTGTGCAAAAACACAAAAATATGCCATTTACATGGATGAATCTACATCTACTACAATACTACCTTCATAATGGCCATTTAGTGTGCAATGAAATGGCATTGTTCTCTATGTAAATGCACAGAAATCGTATGCTTAGCAGCTATGTGTGACCATGATTTATGTGTATGTTCTGCAATGGCAGTTCACTAACATTTGATGAGGGTGTTTGTTGTTCAATTTTACAGAACTCTTGAAATCTGTTTTCAAAATCATTGTCTCACACACCGATTGAGTAGTATTCCATAGTGATAATTATTACCCTGTCAGCATGCTTCCTTGTGCATTTTGGAAGCTGGTAGACATTTGGAAAGTCTTTTGCAGAGCATGCAAAATTCTATGTTCTTGACAAGATAAATAAATGTCTGAAGGCAATAGTGAACATTTAAGCTCTAGGCTGCCATTCCTCAAAGGGTTGTGGCTCATGCACTGACAAGTGATGCACTTTCAGAAAAAAAATTAGTGCTATTGAAAGTTGTGTTATTAAGAAGTTGTTGTTTTTGGAAATAAAGTTGTTTTTGTTGTTATTTTTTTGAAACACAATCAATCCAAATCCTTCTTTGTCCCACTTGTATTACATATTTAAAAACAAAGTCAGGTGATGTGAATTTTTTGGGGTTTGTTACTTAATTTTGTTTAGAGTAAATAAATTTGGAATTAAAAATAAAAGTGTTTGGTTTTGTTTTTGATTTTTGATTGGCATCCAAAAAACAGTCAAGCTGATTACTTTTTTAATCAAGTGTTTCTGTTTGTTTTTTAATTTTGTTTAAATGTTTAATTTATTATTAGAAGAATAACGTATTTTTAGTGTTACTAAAATTTGAAAATAAAGTTGTTGTTGTTGGAATCAATGCTAGTTGTTGCAGTTTCTTCAAAACACAATCAATCCTAATCCTTTTTTGTTCCATTTGTGTTACATATTTAAAAACAAAGATGGCTGTTAAAATACAAAATCGATGGAAGCTCAATCAAGGCTTCACTCCATTGGATATTCCTTCAACTCTGGAAGAGAAAAAATGTCAAATTTTCATAGCTATTTGAGGTATACAACACCAATATTTCCACTGTGGTGAATGATCACATCTGGTAAATTCATGCCCAAACAGAATTTGTGATGTCTGCAACAGTAGAAAAAGCAAAAATCACAAATGCATAAAAAATATGCAAAACTTAATTCAACTATCACATTCTTCATCCACCAACACAGAGGATCACATAAAATGGCAAACTATCGAGAAATGGACCATCACACTTCACCTAACTCATCTAATGTCGACACACCTTCCAAACAACTCCAGCTTCCCATTCTACAACAGAAGACACAAAATCACACCATCACCCATATGAACCCAAAATAACTAACACCAGCTATCAACATGATACCCAGAAGATACAAGAAGCAGTCAAAACTCACACAATGCAGGATCATCTGATACAAGCTTCCAACAGTGAACCACTATCAACAAAACAAACTCTTTCAGTCACAAAGTCTCAACAAGAACATACCATTCCAAACAACAAAAGAAAAACCCAGACTCATCCAGATCACATCCAGAAGAGATCAACTCATTTACAGAGACTCAGACAATGATGACAAACACACCAAACAAGCAGCAAGGCATGGTACAAGTTTGAGAAAAAAGAAAAAAAAGAACTAAACTAGTCCAATCACTCAGTATACAAAAAAGCAGCTCTTCCCAAAACAGAACTATTGAAAATGGTCACAATGAAAGTAAACACAATTTCAACCTCTACTTAAGCTGCAAAATACCTGTTCCAACTCTACTGGCCACTGTGTCACATGACCCTGACAAACCGCTTGGTGAAAATCAAAATTTATGTTAATAATCTCTCCTATGTGATGTACTTATCACAGCTTAGTAAACATAACCTACAAATTTCTGTAACAACTTAACATGCTTATTAAATTGGCTGAAATAAATATAAGGGGTTTTAACTCCCTAGACCATGTCTTTGAACTTAAAAGATGGCTAGACAAAACAGACCTCCACACAGTCTGTCTTTCCGAAACTAAATTACATATAAACTCAAATTACCAAATAACTTAACAGATGCAACAGTATGGTCTATTTCATTATGTACCATCAAACACAGCATCTCCTGGAGTTGTTTTTTAATCAACAAGAACCCAACCTATAGCTCTTTCAGAACATTACAGCTTAGCAATAATCTATTAGTCATTAAGATCACTTTTGGAAATATGGCAGTAAATATCATTTACTTATACATCAGAAATGATTCTTATTCAGCACAAGTAGTAATCAATAAAATCAATTCTCTTCTCTCTTCAGATGCCTCCCCTATTGTTTTCTTTGGTGACATCAACATGAGTTATGATAACTTCAACAAAAATATCTTCATTTAATCAATAGAGTCCAGCTGTGTGGAGAGGGGTTTTTCCCTGGATCCTTATCCTTTTGTACACTGCAAAAGATATCTCTAATTGACCTTTTCTATTATTCACCCAAACTTCACTTTGACATATATTCCAAGCTTCAATTGGTTCCCTTCACTGATCATTTAGCTTTTCTAATATCACTTCACATAGATCCCACTACTGCAGTTTGTATAGATTATACACCCACCATTAGACTACTCAACAAAGCAGCAACTCCAGAACTCATCTTCTCTGAAGTCTATATCTTGTTCCAAAAATCAACATTCTTATTTTGCCTCCACTACGGGCTTGGTCATCTTTCACTGGTAAATTGAGCTCACTTATACACTTGTACACAAAGAAAACCAAAGGTCCAAATAAATTATTAAAAGATTTGGATGCTATAAATGACATGTTAAAATCTCTACACCATATGGACATCCACCCCCAAGATATTTTGGAACTAAAATGCAATACCATAGCAAATAAAAGGTGCAAAGTCTTCTTGGCCAATCAGCACAGCTGGACCCACAGCTACATTCACTGAGCAATTGGTTTAGTGGCCAGACCCACACCTACTTCATTGTTAGTTGATCCAGGTTGCCTCAGTGGCCCATCAGTGCTTGCAAAGATTCATGAACACTTTCAAGGCAGGCTACAGAATTATAAATTTGAGGTTGAAAACATCTGGAATCGCTTGGAAGATGCAGTTGCTCACAATATCAGTGAAAATCAGATAATCCAAAAGCTCATGGCCTATCCTGAGAGTGTTCATCCAGGACTCCATGGAATTCCGAGATTTGTACTCATCCACATGAGACATTTCACATCCCCCAATGTACTGTGTATAATAGATGTTCTGTCAGGAGAGTTTTTAAATATTTCAGACCTGTATCCTGTGACCCTTTTTCCTTTCTTAATAAATTTTATCAATCTCTCTACCCTTTTCAACATAAGGCCCATTTCCATGATTCCCCTCCTAATCAAGATCATTGATATCATAGTCAAGGATGGATTCCAAAATCAACTCTACACACACACACCACATCTTATCAATTTGTGCATAAGAGCTCTTCCACCATGGATGCTGTACATTTTTTTTCTTGTAGAATATATCAGACTGCACAGAAAACCCAAGCCTATAGTTATTCAACTTGACTTGGCTTCGGCTTTTGACTCTGTCATACCTACTGTTCTACTCCAGACTCTCCTTGACTATCAAGCTCCTGGTATCTATACCAGAATTATTGTTAATCTGCTTTTGAATAGATCTATCTTTATAACACTGGATGGAAGACTGGCCAATGGTTTTAGACCTCATCTTTTTATTTTCCAGGGATCTTCACCACTCATCACTCTCTGCTTCATCACCTATATAAATCCGATGCTCAGAGATATAGAGCACAGACTTCCTGGAATATTCATGCCAGCTCTGAAACATCATGTACGACTTGTAACCTATGTTGATGACATCACCATCTTCCTCTCTGATAAAACTCACCTTCCAACACTCACACAAATCATTGATAAATATTTAAAAAAACTAAATTTGAACATCAACTATAGCAAGTTGTCCATGTAGAAAATCAGCACTGGTACAGTGATTCCATTAGTTTTTACAGTTGAGCTGCAACTCTTCCTCAGTTTTCCCATGGCCAAGTACATACTTCCTATGGCAAAAGACATCCAACTCTCCTTCTTGGAAAAAACTAGCAAAGTTGTTCGATCTTTATCACGAATCTCTCTTTCCCTGCTGGGCAAAGTAGCCCTTTTTAACATGCTGGTGTTTCCGAGATTGAATTATTATCTACCCATAATTAAACCTGCTAAAGCATTTCAGTCATCAATGAACTCACTGTATTCAAAGCTCATGTGGAATGGAAAGGTTGTTGCCATCAGCATCTGTAAGATGCAGATGATAGAGAGTTAAATGGACTTGGATTGCACTCTGTTTCAACAATCTATCTATAGAAGGCAATTGCAGTTCTATGTACAATTCACTTAAAACAGCCGGGACTAAACCTTCCCACTCCAGTGGAACCTACAGACACACTGTCACTCTTGCAAGCAGATGGGCCAAAATTATTTGGCTACATGTCACCAAGCTGACAAATCTATCTAAAACCTGCCTTGAAGATAAAACAACCTACTGGCAGGCCTATAACCTCAGATTTCAAAACCAGACTGCCCTCCTGACCACTTTGGGCATAGACAATAAACCATTGCTAAAAAATTTGAAGATTTGGTTTATTGAATCAAACTTCATAGACTTTATCTTAAAGCTCAACATCTCATTCTTATCCACTAATCATTTTTTGTGTGGTAAAGAGGATTCACGAAAATCAATTCTCAATGCCAGCTATGTAATACTGCCAATGAAACCATCCAGCACTTTATAATTGTCCATTTTTTTCCCAAATCATAACCTTCATCACAGAGAGGGTTACATCTGACATCAGAGAGGCTTTAAATATCCTGAATGCCATCAAGACAGGAATTTTATCTCCTATCAGATTCTCTGTCTTCCTTACCTTCGCAGTCTGGTGGACCAGATGCGAATGTGTTTTTGGTCATTCAGGCTTTTCAGTCACAAAGTCCTTCATAGGTCTTGTCAAGAGCATATGTGCCAGGGACCAACTGCTTGCACCAGAATGGTTATACAGAGAGACTTGGTCCAGAATTGATCTACCAAGCATTTGATCTTATGAACTTTTGCAATCAGCTATGCAGTATACCATGTATGAAAACAGCATCATGAAACTATGTAAACTTTGTTAATAAAATTTTTTGTTTTTTTTAAAAATAAAAAATAAAATAAAAAAGAAAATACAAAATCTATCAGCTGATTACTTTTTCAATGATTTTTTTGGGATTATTTAATTTTGTTTAGAATAGTGTAAATTTGGAAATATAAAAAAAGTCTTTGTTTTTGTATTTTGACTTTTCATCAGCATAAAAATCAGTAAGGCTGATTATTTTTTCAATAAAGTGTTTTTGCTTATTTTTGAATTTTGTTTAAATGTTTAATTTATTATTACAACAATAATGTAAATTTGAAAATATAAAGAAAAGTGTTTTTTTTTGCTTTTTTGACTTTTGATTAAATGTCATTTAATTTACAATGATAAGAATAATGTAAATGGGGGGGGCATTATATTAGCACATCTTTGCACAGACACAGTGCCACCAAGTGATGTACAATGACTAAGTAACCAGTACCACATATTATTTTCATTATGCTTGATGTCTTAAATAATTGTTAGCAAATAATGCTATATTTTAGGCAATCTTATTCAACAGTATATTCTTCATATATTTGTAAAGATTAAAGTCTTAGTTCTTTATTGCACTTTTGGACAAGTGTTTACTCATGAGTCTAGTCCATCAGTATGCCTTTCTTTTATATACCTTGATGTTTATCTTGGTAAATATTGTTTAAAGTCATACATTATACCAACCATGTCTTTATTTTTTGCTTTTGATGAAATCAAAGCCATTAAAAGTTGTTGATGCACCCAGTTTGCTTATTTGATGTGTTTACAAATCTTGATTAAATATTTATGCTTTAATTTATAACTATTTTATATGGCTGTGAAATTATACATCTTCCAAATTTAAATTTATTATAATGCTGGTAAGTTATATTTATTTATTTTTATTAATATGATAATATTAAACCGTGCTATCACACTTTCAATGTAGAGTGCTCAGCCATTTAATTTTTTTACAGCTTTACATTGGAAGTGTGATTAATATTATAAATGTAAAGTATAAATCTACAGGTTATTATTATTATTATTAAATATATTTCATACTGAAATGTATGGGAATGAAAACTGGATTAATAACAAAAGTGAGAGCTTTCAGTTTTTATAGTAAAGTCGCATGATACATTGTATTTTATAATTAAAATTTTTATTTAAACATGTGATAACCATAATTTTTTTTGTTTTCATTAAAGTAGTTAATGATTAGCCTCATCATATTTATAAGTGTTAATAAAAATATTGATTTAATTATAACATCTAAATTTGTATCTGTATCATCATCTGCATTCTCAAAAATCCAAAAATCACACATATTTTATTGCCATAGTATAAGAGTACAAGAAATATGAAAGTTACTTTATTGCAATTTATATTATTGATATTTAAAAGTCACACCCATAGATAACATTATTTTAATTGGAATTAAGATTATAAGAGAACCTTTTTGTGTGATATATAGGTAGCAAAACAATCTTTTTTCTACTCATAAAATTACGAATGTCATCCTAGCGTGCTATATCATTTTTTTTTAATATTTGAGTTTGTGATTAATTTAAGATTTATTTATTATATGAGGATATTATTGAAAGATATATCATATCTTATTATTTAGGATCACATTCATGCTTTAGATAAGAAATTGAGATCAAAAATGAAATTATATTTAGATTTGCTTTAATTAAAAATATTTGTTTTTAAGAAATTTAATTTGCTTAAGAGAGATTTATTTGGAGTAGTACTATTTTGAAGTAAGATGATTTTATGTAACCCTGCTGTATAAGATTAATTTAGAAAGTATTCAAACTCTGGATTAACTGACTTGTGTTTTAGAGCAATGGAAGAAGAGCTGACAGATCCCTGTAAAGATTACAGTATATATATAATGTTTCGGTACTCTGCCTTTGACAGATCCCTGTAAAGATTACAGTATATATATAATGTTTCGGTACTCTGCCTTTGCCAATTTACCCCTAGTGATATTTTTCATAAGTATTATATATTAAAATGCGTTTAAAATGGTATATTTTACTATAATAATTTTTTCCCTGAAAATTGAATGTTAAAAGGTCGGAAATTCAAAATTCCTACTCTTACAATAGACATATGCCCTGCCCTAACATGTTCAGCCATTGTCTCTTGCCAAGACTGTAAAACGTCCAGCATTTTACAACAGCAAAAATGTGTTTATTTGCAAATTTATTATGGTTTTAAATATTTTTTTAAAATAATTTGCACTATATTTATTACATATCAATAAATATAAATTATTAATAACTTATTTTGACTTGAAATACTTTATTTTCAAAAATATAACATTATAATAGCAGCTAACATAAATATGGCCTGAAGACAATTTAAAAAACTAGCTTTGATATTTTGATGTAAAGAATCTACATTATATTTACTCAGTAAGAAAATATCATAATTTTGCAATAAATATTCAAAAAATTTAATTTTTTAAAGCATACTTCTTTAGATATAAAAGAAATAAATAAATATCCATTCACATTTTTAAAAATAATAAGTAACAAGAAATATTTCATTGATTTTATAAACTCAAAATAATCTTTCTAGAATTGATGACATGTAAAGTCGTTGTTTTGATTACATCCTCATTTTTTAATACTTACAAAAACAAAATATAAACATTTAAAAGTTATTTCAGTAGTAAACACAAATATCTATCAAATGAAATCAAATTTATTATTTTCTGAAAAGAAATAATCATTTTATCATATATTTTACATTGATGTGTGAGAAAAAGAAAAACATCTGAAATGCTAAAATGTAAGAGGTGTGATGCTGCAATTTGGAATGGTTAATAATAATATAAAAATACTACATATATTAAATGAAATTAAGTAAACTGAGTATACTTTTAATGCTTGTACATGATAATCATTATTGTTGTCTTAAGAATCTATGAGACACATTTTTTCTAGTTTAAATGCTGTTATCTTATTGGTTTATTATATATTCATTTTTTGTGATAAATCATGCCTTTTTTATCTTATGTTTACTATCATTTTTTTTTGCATATGATGTTAATTTACTTGGATAAAAACTGTGTCCATATTCTTTTTTATGACTGTAAAAGCAGATGCATTCACACATTATGTCAAAAATACTTGAATCAAAATTATGTCCATATTCCTTTTTGTGGCTGTAAAATGTGGATGCATGAGTTGAATTGGTCTTGGCTTTGTTTTGCATTAAATTTCATTTTCAATCTTATTTTCAGAGTTACTTTCTTTCCTCATATTTTACAATGTTTACAACCAGTAAAAAATAATAGCGACACAATCTTTATCTGAGTACTGTTAACATAATTATGCAAAGAAAGAAAGAAAATGTAATGTTAGGGAGGTGCATTTTACCACACAAAATGAATATATAATAAACCAAAGAGTGAACAGCATTTAAATTAATAAAAAATTGGCTGTCATAGATGCCTAACAAAACAACCATGATTATGATGCATATGCATGGAAAGATAATTGATTTATTTAATTTCATTTAATATATTTACTCTCTGTTGTTTTATGTATGTATATTGGAACCAGCAAAAAAGATATAAATCAATCAAACACACAAAATTTATGAGCTCATTGTGACTATACTAACATAATGGCTAATAATAATATCTCAAAAGTTTAGGTTGATAATAATAATAAACATGGACTAGCTCAATCCAGATATGCTGCTGCTGCTGCTGCTAATAATAATAATAATAATAATAATAATAATAATAGTAGTAGTAGGTAGTAGTAGTAATAATAGTAATGATGATGATGATGATGATTATGATGATGATAATAATAATAATAATAATAATAATAATAATAATAATAATAATAATAATAATAATAATAATTATTATTATTATTATTATTATTATTATTATTATTATTATTATTATTATTATTATTATTCACTATCTATTTATTATGTGCATTTCAAAATTTACACTTTAACAGAAATACACAATAAAAAAAAAAAAACAACAATAATAGTAAAAAAAAAACTATAAGCAACTACATATATAAGATTACATATACATATATGTTCATAATTATAAATTTAAAATAACCTTCAACAGATACGCTTTACCCATGCTTACGTGACAGCCAATAAGATGAAATAATGACATCGCATGGACCTCTCAATTCTCAAACACAAGTCAGAACTATAAGAAAAAGGTGGACCCTGACTTGTGTTTGAGAATTGAGAGGTCCATGTGATGTCATTATTCTATCTTATTGGCTATCACATAAGCATGGGTAACACGTAACTGTTGAAGGTTTTAGCTTTCACATTATTACAATATTATCTGTTTATGCTTAATAAATTTGATATATTTACAATTATAAATTTAGTTGTTTTCTAACATTCATAACAAACTGATCACAAAAAACATCAATATTATTAAAAGTTAGATTATATATTATTTGCAATCTATTAATAACTAAAGAAAGTATTTTACATTTATTAACCTTGAAAGTTTGCAATTCTTCTTAATAAACGACTAGGTACTTTCAATTCTATTTACGATATACAGTTACTGACATCAATTTCTCCATCAATCAACTTTTTCAACAATATCATATCTTTCAATATTCTTTTTTTTTTCAATACTGCTTTAACATTTTGACATTCTCCCATTATTAATTTATTAAATCTTTTTTCAACATTATATATTCTTGACTGAATATTAATCAGATTGAAATTCCTTATAGAAGAACCATATTCTAAAAGTGTAACAAGAAGAGAAAAAATAACCTATATTTTATAGAAATAGATAAATCTCTCCCATATCTCAAAATACAGCCCATCTTTCTGTATGCTTTATCAATGATATATTTAATATGTGCAGAAAAAGTAAAGTTACTACAAAATATTTTTCCTAAATCAGATACAATCTCTTTATATTTAATAACACCATTCTCAATTTTATATTGATAGTCAGATTTTTCACTTTGATTAGTATAGAAAACAATGCATATTTTATTAATAGCAATGTCCATATTGTTATACCTACACAATATTCTAAAACAATCTATATTCTTTTGAATCTCAATATGATCACTATAAGTAATAATTCTTTTAAACAACTTACAATCATCAGCATAAGTAAGTATCACACTACTTTTTATGTTATGATGAAGATCACACATAAAAACATTAAAAAGTAATGATGCTAAGATTCCACTCTGAGGAACACCTATCATATTATTAAAAAATGAGAATTGATTCTATCCATATGCACATAAGACTTATGACCCCTCAAATAATTAGAAAACCACTCAATTAAATGAGGACTAATGCACAACATTGTAAGTTTATATAAAAGTCTAACATATGGAACTTTATCAAATGCCTGAGTCATATCAAAATATACAACATCTAATTGCTTCTGATCAGATAAGACATGAGCAATCTGAACAGATATCACCATTAAATTAGTTTCAACAGATCTACCAGGTAGAAGACTATACTGATAACTAAGTAATACCTTAATCATATCTACAATAATATCACTATAAATACACCTTTCATAAACCCTAACAAAAGGTGACAGAATTGAAATAGGCGTATAATTGCCAGGATCAGATCTATCCCTTTTTTTATAAATTGGTATAATCTTAGATATCTTAAATATATCAGGAATAATAGATTTCTCAATCAATAAATTAATAATATAATGCAATGGTGCTACCAAACATTCAGCACAACCCTTAATAATAAAATTAGGAATATTATCATATCCCATAGAAGATTTCAGTTTAAATTTAGAAATTGCACTAAACACTTCAGGAATTGCAATTTTTTTAGCATCTGTATTCCAAAAACTCTCTATTAAATTTAATAACAGCCATATTATCATTATCTAAAATATCTAAATACATATTTGTAAAATCATTAACTAGATCATTCATAGAAGGTCTAATTACATTATATCTACAACTCTTATTTCCAATAATATTAAGATCCTTAAAATAATTCCAAAATATTTGGATTATTCCTAAATTTTTCTTCAACCCTATTTAAATTATTATTATAATCTCTTTTCATAAGAGTCTTAGTATAAGCATGCAAACCATAAATTTCTTATACAATTCTTTATCGTTAGTTTATTTATATAACCTATGATATTTATGCTTTTTATTCAAACACACAATTCCTTAGAAAACCATTTAGGATATTTATTATTAGTATTCAAATAATGCCTAACAGTAATATATTAATTTAGACAATTTTAAACTATACTAACAAACTTATTTGCAGTCATATTTGGATCATTTTCCATCAAAATTACATTCCAATCAATAGCTTCAAAAGCTTTATAAAGATCACAATAATCACCATGTTTATAATCTCTCTTACTATTTACTATAGGTTTTATATGTTCATGAGAACCATCTATTACAAATTCCAAAGGTGGATTATAAGGATCAGGAGGCAAAAGAGCTTGATAAGCCTTTTTGTACTTCAAATCATCCTTAGTGCTGAACAATGAATCCAACATACCACCCCTAAAATTAATAATATTAAATTGAATTAATCTAACCAACACAACAAAAAAAATTTAATCTATAAAGTTTAGTATTACCAACAGTCTTATTACTATGTAGTGAATAATCAACTTCATTAAAATCCTCAACTATAATAATATCATATTTATATTTCACCATTAACCTCATCATTAACTAAATATGCATCCAAATCATCATTGACAAAGTAGGTTGAAGATATATAGTACCTAACAATATTTTATTTTTTAAACTAACTTCAATAAAAATCAATATTATTATCATTAATAATTATCTGTCTATGCTTTATGTATTTATTATTATAATTTCTATCACATCTATATAAACAATACCTATCATAAAATATACTAATATTATCAATTTCTTCTTTTAACCAAGTCTCTGTTAAAAAGATAATATCATATTAATTTAATTATAATTCACATTTAAAATCAATTGTCTTAGTTTTAAGACTATGAACATTTTGAAAATAACAATTCATCAATTAGTATTTAGTACACAGATTATTTTGAAAATGTATATCTTGCACTATAGTACTAATTTCATCAACATTAGCAGTTGATATAATAATTTTTATCTTTTCTTCAATAATCTTGTTAATGTTTAATATAGTATCATCCTGTGTATTTGTTTCAAAAAAAAATTCATACTATTAACTACACCAGCATTAAGATTTCTTAATATTTTAAATCACCATCGAAGGGCAATATGACCACTGACAGAAGCCAAACAGTACAGACCATAACTTTATCAGTTTCAGATTCTTCAACAGATAAATAAAATGAAGAATATCTTTTAGACTTAGTATTAAGTTTATAAAACACACTATTTATATCTAAAACATTTTTAAATGAACCATCACATCTTCAGCAGAAGTATCATCCATTCTAATCAGAAAAAAAAATTTCTTGTCTAAACAGTTTTCAACACATGATTAACTTGATTTCCTATAACAGGAGAAATATTTCCACTTTTTACATTTCTATGTTTATTTTTTCCATAAAATACAGTTTTAAAACTATTTTTTTCTTTACCTTTTAAACAAAAGGCATATGATTTTTTAGATGTGTTATCTTGATTTGAAATTGGAGATGATTCCTTAAATTCAACAGAGCCATGACCATGTGACATTACACTTGTTTTCTTATTTGACTGACCAACTTTAATTTTAATTGCTTTATTTTTTTGTTCATTAAATTTAAAACTTGATCCTGTATCAGTGACACCAATAACTGCTTGCTTTTCTACTTTATCTATCCTTCTCTTCTATTTATCTTAGAGAGTGGGGGGAGGGAATTTAAATCAGCAATGATAAGTTCACCACCTTCACTTTTAAAAAAAAAACAACAACTTGACTTTATTTTTTCTTTAAAACAGCAGAATTTCCATCTGTGTTTCCATAATCATTATTTTTATTTGTATACAAATTATTAACTGATACATTTAATAACATATTTTTATTTTTATCATAATATTTTCTCCTTTCAGTAATTATTTCATTTGATGAGTCTGTAACAATATTTAAAATTCTATTCAATAAAAAACTACATTTTTTACAAGATAAACAATTAGTAACCATTTTAGTTAGATTTTTTTTCCCCTTTATCAAAATTATGATTATTTACAGTGTCTAAATCCTCCTTAGATATACCATTAATTTCTATTAATTTACAAATGCCATTACCTTCACTTTCCAATAAATTTTGACCATCAAAAATTTCCAAGTCTTATGAATCATTTATCTCTGACACCATATCTTCCATTTTGTTTTCATTGACTTCCACTATGTTATTACTACTTGAATTATGATCACATTTATCACAAATATAAGACTCCATTTCTACTTCATTATTATGCAATATTATTCCATTAGATTTTACACATGATTTATAAACCTTGTTATTAAATTTAATACATCTTATTCTTGACTGTTTGCCAAATATAAGACCATTGCATAAAACAGATGGTGTACCTCCCATAGTACAGCAATAATAATAATAATAATAATAATAATAATAATAATAATAATAATAATAATAATAATAATAATAATAATAATAATAATAATAATAATAATAATAATAATAATAATAATAATAATAATAATAATAATAATAATAATAATAATAATAATAATAATAATAATAATAATAATAATAATAATAATAATAATAATAATAATAATAATAATAATAATGATGATGATGATGATGATGATGATGATGATGATGGTGGTAATAATAATAATAAATAATAATAATAATAATAATAATAATAATAATAGTAATAATAGTGGTGGTGGTAGTAGTAGTAGTGGTGGTGGTGGTGGTAGTAGTAGTAGTAGTAGTAGTAGTAGTAGTAGTAGTAGTAGTAGTAGTAGTAGTAGTAGTAGTAGTAGTAGTAATAGTAATAGTAGAAACTAAAATAATAAATAGGCATTAATATGTCACATTCAAAGACACAGCAAATTAAGAGGAGGATAATTCCTATACTCTCTTTTTTTTAAATGTAATAACTCTTAATATTTTTAAGAATATGACATATATCAGTTAGGTTACTATCAAATCTTTTTTCACCAGTAAATTTTCAAAATACAAACAAATCTTATAATTATGATTGTCTTTCTACAATGATCAGATTTAATGTATAATTCTTTTTTTATTAAATTAACACATGTATTTTTTTATTTTTGTTATGTAACTCTTTCTTAAAATAATATAATTTTAAAATATATATATATTTTTTCAAATAATCTTATAAGTAAATAAATCTCGGGGTTCTTAATGATGAATTATCTCATACTCACTCATTTTGTTTTTCTCTCTATTTCCTGAAATCCTAGCAACAATGTGATCATAGTAAACAATACTTGCAGCAAGATAATCTTATCCTTAAGATGATGTCTTATTGAAATGTCAATTATAAAACTTATAATTAACATTAAACATAAAATACTCCTAAATGTTACACTAATGATAGTACATTAGAATGACATTCATGATATCATGAATAGAAAAGAGATTTTATGACTATTCAAAATATTATACTAATAGGTTTGTTCTTAATCTTCTACTAAAATAAAATTATGCAATCTTGTTATTTTATCTGATGATGAAAAAAGAAAAGTGATCTTCCAAATTTACTTACAATAAATAAAAATTGACTAAAGTGATATTATACCAACTAAATAAAATGATTTTATTATTTTAATAAAATACAATTATCTTCTTTGATGTTATCTTACCATCAGTAGTACAATTTTAAAATAGAGTGACTTTTATATATTTCTTTATATTCATGTACTCTCAGTGCATAAATAAGACAATATAATTGTATGGTAAATATTAAGAGATTCTTATAAATACAAATAAGCCATAATTAATAATAAAAGCAATAATTATTATCACTAATAATAGTCTATGACAAATATTAAGCGTTCTTGCTATTTATAACTTACAAAATTATTTTAATTAAAAAAAATTTCCCAAAGCAAAATAAAATAACATAAAAGAAAATTATGCATTACAATTTAGAAATAATGACAATGGTGTTCAATAGTTAACACATCCTTATATGGCTTCAGTAATTTCAGCATATTGTCACATTTAATGCATAATCTTATACTCATAAAGTTCCCAGATAAATAATATTCACTACTTTAAGTAAAATATAAGTTTACCCAGTTTTTGTTTGGAAATGAATACTTAAGATGTATACAATATTATGCAGCCACACATATAATTATAAATGTTATTTTAATTATTTTATCAGATTTAAAACATCTTGAAATGCTAGCTAGGCACATCTACTAGACCAAGTATGAAAAACATTCAGATAAACAAAAAGTGTGATAGATGGTATAGATGGCATTTAGCTGTATTTTTATAATATCCAATGCCAGGATAAAGTCATGGTAGTATACTGCCCATGTTCCAAATAAAATATATTACTAAGAAAATCCACATTAGGGGATATGAAAGCAAAGGCAAAATGGAATGATGGCATGAACTCAAAAATGCATGAATACATGAGGACAATAATAAGCTTGGACTTTGTATTTAGTCAGGAGAAATGACAGTGAACCATCAGAAGAAATAAAGGTTTTCCTAAATAAATCATTACATGCTTAATATCACAAAAAATAATAATAAAACTCACTAGCAAAAATATAATAAACTATAAGAGAGAAACGAATGCTACTATCTTTTAAAAACAACAATAACTAAGTGATGTCTAAAATATATAAAATAGTAAACATGGCATAACATAGCTAAATATAAAATTGTGGTATATAATTAAAGAATAAAAATATACATCAGCTTCTGGACTCTTCCAGAATTTGCACACATTCAAAATAACTTCAAAAGGCACAAGTATAATGTATTTAAAATATTATTATTCTAACAATACTCTGAGAACTTATTATGAAATACATGTTAAATCATACATAAAATTATACAAAATATGTATAGAAATAAATACATGGCATTTAAAAACTAATATTCATATCAATTACTAATAAAACAAAAAGAAAACAAATCTTCATTTTGATATTTATACAATTGTGTTGGATATAGTCAATAATCTGGGAATAAGGCATGGGTCCCATGCCACCCAGAGCATCCCCAGGTTGCGGATAGGGGCATGGCCTTCAGATATGAAGGTTAGCTGCGAATAAGCAGAGTACTGTAAATAAGCAGTCGCTGACAATGGGACAACATTCACTATCAG
Source organism: Epiperipatus broadwayi (assembly GCA_028023455.1). Classification (NCBI taxonomy): domain Eukaryota; kingdom Metazoa; phylum Onychophora; class Udeonychophora; order Euonychophora; family Peripatidae; genus Epiperipatus; species Epiperipatus broadwayi. The sequence continues at coordinate 2,371,143 of JAQFVV010000179.1, read as the reverse complement.
GAAGTGGTGAAGGAGACAGTGGCATGTCTACTTCTATAAAGTGCCACAATTCCTATGACGGTGGATTTATAATGGCGAGTGTTGACCGCCATTAAATAAGTCAACACCCCGCTGGGTGCTGGGTCAGCAACGGCATTTCTTCCAAGTCAGCGGAAGATCACTAGAGGTGACAACGATGAGGAGGAAGCGGTAGTTGGATTTTCATTTTATGGGATTTGGCTAGTGCACTAAGCCTATTATAGAGGTTATTGCTGGGCAAAGAAGCAACGGGAAACCACTTTGTCTTATAATTCCCTTGTTTTATTATGAGTATGTCTACAGAAATCATTACGTTTGGTGTTGAGACCTTAGTTAAGAATAACTTTGGTGTCTTGCCCGCAGGAGGGACATGAGGCTACTCAGGCTCAACCTCAAATCCTCATAAATATAATTCATTGAGAGGGATACACTGAGAATTGGAACGTGAATGTTAGATCTTTGAGGAAAAGTGGGAAATTGGAGAATTTGAAAAGAGAGTTGAATTTGAATAATATTGATGTAATGGATTAAGAAGTGAGGTGGAGGATGTGGAGAAGTAAGTAGTGAGATGTAAAGTTGTTTTATTCAGGTGGTGATAGATCAATTAATGGAGTTGGCATTGCTGTGAGGAAGAAAATATGGAATAGTGTGGCAAAGGTTGATGGTATTAATGATAGACTGATGGTGATGAGAATAAATGCAAGTCCTAGGGATTTGGTAATTGTACAAGTTTATATGCCAACTAGTACTATGATGATAGTGAAATTGATGAAATGTATGAGAAGATAGAAGAAAGTATTCAATGTGAAGGAAAAATGATGTATATTGCTATGGGGGATTGGAATGCTGTTGTGGGGAAAGGTAGGGAAGAGAAAATTGTTGGAAATTATGGTATTGGGAAAAGAAATGAAAGGGGTAGTTGCTTGTACAATTTTGAAAGAGAATGGGTTTGTCATTTCAAATACTTGCTTTAAAAATCATATTAGAAGATTGTATACATGGAAAGCTCCAGGTAACAAAGAACGTTATCAAATTGATTATATACTGATTCAGAATAGATATAAGAAGCTGTTAAGGGTTCACATGCTTTGCCAGGGCTGATATAGATGGATCATAATTTGGTGGTGGCTAAATTAAAGTTAGTTTAAAAAGAATTAAAAGAGGGAAAAGATACACAAGAGGGACTTGGATAAATTGAGACAAATGGAAAAAGGAAAATTTGGTTTAATATGTGAGGGTGAATTTAAAAGAATTGTTCAGGATGGGAACTATATTAATGGCTCTGATGAGGTTGGATAGAATTAAAGAGGGATTCTTGAAAATAGCAAAAATGAAATAGGTATTATCGAGGAGAAAAGCTAAAAGACCGGATAACTGAAGGTAGTTGGAAAAGATGGAAGTGGGAGAAGGTGGAAGAATATAAATACTGAGGAAGGGCAAAAGGAATATAGGAATTTAATAATGAATTAAGAAGAGAAACGTAGCAAAAGAAAAGGGGGAGCAAGAATGTAAAGAGATAGAAAGGTTTCAACAGATGAAAAGATATGACTAGCATTTGATAGAATACAAAGTATTTCTTGGGAGAAAAGAATGGGAGCAAGTGAGATTGGGATAAGAATGGAAGAAGGTTAACGATAGTAATGATATATTAAAAGATGGGAAGAATATATTGGTATCTGTTTAGTAGAGGAAAAATTTAATTAGTTATGAACTTGAAAATGAAGAAGATGTTGCAATGGATGATAGAGGTATGGACATACTGAGATGAAGTAAGAAAGGCAAGCACAAAGAAGAAGGTAAGGCTAGGTGAGGACCTATAGAATTGAGAGAAATGGGAGATTACTATGAAGAAATAGTGACTTTGCAATTTGATATATAATAGGGGTTGGGAATTTTAAGAACTATAGGATTCAATTGTAAAAAGAAGAAAGCTGTTAAATGTGAAGAGTATAGGACAATAAGTGTATTGTTCATGTTTCTAAGGTGTTATTGAGGATTTTAACTCAAAGGATTATGGGAAGGTATATTAATTGCTGAAGAAGTGGTTTTGGAAAGGGAAAGCACAGAGGCTATTGGAGTTAGACAATTGCAGAAAGAATATGGAAAGAGATAAAGGAATTGGTAAGTTTGTAGATTTAGAAAAGTTGATAATACTGAATAAACTGAGTACTTAGAGATAAAGGTTTGGAAGAAGAGAGAATGGAATATGATAAGGGCAAAGAATAAGAGTTAGATGGTGTAAGAGAGATGAAGTGAATAGAAAGGGGTTAGGCGGAGTATAGACTGTTTGTTTAATTATTTAGAAGAAGATAAAATTATTGGAGGGAGGACAAAGTTGGAGGGAGAATAAAGGATAAGATTTGCAGAGATAGGTATTGCTGAGGAAGAAAAGGACAGAATATGTTGAATAAATTGGAAGAAGTAGGATATGGAATGAAGATAATATGAAAAGATAAGGTTTATGGAGGGGAGATGCAAAAGAGCAATGGAAATGAGACATGGGCAGGGAAGGGTAGATTGGGTGTTGGGAGGAGGAGGAAGAGGAGGAGAAAAGGAATGCAAAGGGATGAAAAAAAGAAAAGGGATATGGAAAGGAATTAAGGAAAAGATTAATTAAAGTAGGGGAGTGTAAAGTAGGTTGTGAGACATGGACATTGAGAATGATAAAAAGACTGAGAGAGGAAGGAGAAAGGAAAAACAGTTGGGTGAATAAAAAACAAATGAAGAAGTTGAAAAGGTAATGAGGAGAGATGAGAAACAAAGAGAGAGGAAACTGGATTGACAAACTAAGAAAAGATAAGTTAATGAAAGAGTTTGGAGGAGGGGGGAAAAAAAGAAGGACGGAAGGATGAATTAGGAGAAGAGAGGAGGGGAGGGAAGAGGAGGGCAGAAATGATGGAAGAAGGAACATGGGAAGGAGCAGGACGAAGAGAGAGAAAACCAGAACTCTCTTAGGTGTTGCAAATTTTCTGTGATATTGAAGTAATATTATTAATTAAATTAACACAAACAGCAATTCACAAAATATGAGAAAGCAAATACTTGAAGTCACCAATACAAATAAATTTAGCTCTTCTGACTTGTTGACTGTAAATTTAATAAGCAAAATGACAAACACAATGAACATTGGATGTGGTGTATTATATTAATAAACTTAGCATTTCTTTTAAAAATACATTTTATAATTTAGAGATGATTATAATGAAGATCAAGTATTTTGAAATGGAGCATAATAAGTTAGAAGCAATTTAAATTAATATTTCTGGAGACTAGATTGATGATATCAATAAATTAAATAATGAACTTTTTGAAAAATAAACATGTTTAATGACTTGGAATCAACATATTGAAGAATATATTTCTTTCTTTCAATTTAATGTGAAAACAATAAAAATCATTTGTATAATGTTATTCTTTATGATACAAATCAATGAAAGAAATTTAATTAACTTCTTATAAATATTAGTGAGTAATAATTGAATTATATATATATTTCTTTAAATAATGTATTTAAAATAATCAGATATACCATATAAATTTAAGTATTCATAAAGTCAAAGCTAAGTTTTATTTTATATTCAAATATAATTTTTTTTAAATAAACAGATATTATATTATGGAATTCAGCCACATAAGTTTCTTTAAATAGAACAAATGCTGAATAAAAACTTTTAACTATTTAATTATTTCATGGCAATAAATATAATAGTTTTAAATTGTAGCATTTTTAAAAATACTTTTTTTATTTAAAAAGTCCTGCAATTTTAGTTAAATAGTCTTTATGTCATATAAAAATGGAATTATATTATAACATAACATATTTAAAATACCATAAAATATTAGCATACTTTAAGCATAGTGGTTGCATAAAGTTCTTTAAATAACATATTAAAATACTTATAATATTAATATTAAATATTTTGAAAGTTTTTGCATATATCTTAGAAATTATTTTTTCTAAAACAAAGTTGAGATAGAATAAATAAAGTGAAATTAAAAAGTTTTTAACAAAACAGGAATAATACCTTTGGTTAAACTCTATTATTGCAATAGATTTCTGTGAACACAATTCAATTTTTGAAACATTTGCTATTGAATTTTCCATAATGCAATTTTTGTTGAGACTTAAACTGTTGAGAAGCTTTCAGTCATAGAAATAACCTGGATAAATATTTTAATTTACCAATGCATATTACTAAATTATTAAAATAAAATCAAATAAAAAAATATAACTGTAGACAAATTAGATGTGTCAAAGAAAGGAAAAATGAATAGGTATGTGTGTAAGTCTCACCATATCTGACTTAAATAAGGTAAGTCATGTAACTGAATTTGATTGATGTGATTGACAATCAAAGTCTATTCCCAATTGACATAACAAAAGATTAAAATTTATTTGGTATCTGATAGAAAATTCTAAAAATAACTGCAATTAACATAATTTGAGAACTTTCTAGCATCAATCATGTAGGCAGAAAGTCAAAACAAATAATTAATTAATGAAATCTACTCCCATATTAAAAAAATCATTTGTTAAATTCATTAAAGATTTATATTATTTAATAAAATAAATTATATCAATATTATATTACCATTATTTATTTTAAATATTGTTTTTAATGTATCAGAATATATATTATCATTATTGTAGCTTTTTTTAAAAGTGATACATTTTAAAACATTAAATTTAAACATTAACTTTCAACCAGGAAGCTCTTAAATAATCATTAGCTTTCACATACAGGCACACTCACATTGGAGCTCTTTATTTATTTTAACCATTTGTTACAGAACAACATGTCAGTCATGTATCATAGCTGATTGATTAAAATTTTCATTTTGTTTTGTAAATTTTGTAAAAACAATAAGCATGATGTCCACAGAAATACAGGCATTCAATCCATTGTAAAAATATCTTTTAAATGCCATCTTTTCGATTGAAATCATAAATAATTTGATTTTTTTTTAAACAGGTGGATTTAGTTTTTTTCTATTTTGGTAAATTTTCTAGTTTACACAAAGCAATAAAGGCAGAAAACTGTAAACAGCCTTATTATATAGTGAAAATGGATTAAAAATATGCAGGTCATTTGCATTCAAGGCCTATAATGGGATGTGAACATAATTGCAGAATATATATCATAAGTAGATTTTTTAAATTTTTTTAGTAATATTTTAAATTTATTAATATAATTTATTAATTTGTGTTTATATTGGTGTGTGTGTGTGTGAAATATATAAATTATAAATATTATAATATTAAAATCATTTATGCTCTTTATTATATAGTATATAAATTATTATTCATATGTACAGTAATTTTGTGTCTTTGATATTAATGATTTATTATGTTTATATGGTGTGTTTGTGTTTACACTTGCATGTTGTATAACTAATAATGATTTACATATATAGAGCAGTGCAATGTAAATTTTAAAAACATAATCAAATGCACAGAAAGGTTGCAATTGATAAAGGATTCACAAAATTTACTGGGCACAGTACCATGTGAAAATATAAACACTTGAAACCAATAAAAGAGATTTCAAATGATGTTTATGTAGTAATAGCTACAATGGTTATGCATATACCACATGGAATTGTATGCACATATGTCTTGATACTCATGCTGTGGAGTCAGTAGTTTTGCCATATCTTGCATCACATTATTTTCAAGTCTGTAGCTAGCAAATGAACTATATGCAAATAAATTATATCTTTGTGGGACAATAAACATAACAAAATAGCATCACTGGTGTGCATAAAGAATATAAACATCACTGATATACACAAAAATAAAATAAAATGAAGAGATGAAACTCATTTTATCAGTGATACAGATAGTAGCCTACAATTTCTAGTTTTAGATAGACAAGAAGACAATTATTATGATGACAAATGCATATCTATCTTCTGAAAATTTGTTTTGTATCTTTTTCTTATAGATGCCTTTGAAATTTGGTAACTTTTGGGGTACAAAATAAAAATGAAGAATTCATATGCAACTTGTTTTGGAGATTCTGAAGCTGTGGATTATCTCAAGTAAGAAGTATTATATATGGTTTGATAGATAATGTTGTGAGGAATACAAAGAAATTATCACTGAAGATGTAATTTAAACTTAGTTAATGATAAATTAGAAATTATGAACAAACAATAAAGCAATTATTACGTCAGGTGTTGAAATTTTTTTTATTATTGTTTAAATTATTATCACTATTTGTCTTAGTTGTATTGTTTCCTTTAATTTTTTGTTTTATATTAATGTAATTTTTTTTTGCTCTAACATTATTAAAACTGAAGGTATTGTGAAAATTGTGTCTCATATCAGTTTTTTAAAAAAATCAATATGGCACCTGAAAACCGAACTAGTTAAAATAACACATTTTTTTAAAATCAGTTAAACTTTAGGATTTTCTAATTAATATTAAATTACAATACTATTAAATTAAATAATAATCTTTATTGATAACTAACTTAAATATGTAAGACATATTTTAAGTTTATTTTAAAGTCCTACTATGACATTTTACTTTGATAAAAGATATTACAACTAAATTAGGATTATTTTAGCTTTACTACTCTAAAAGTTAAACTCGTTAATACTTTAAATTAATAACAACTCAATACTTAAAATAATAAAAGAGTTACTTATGTAGTTAAAACATTATAAAACTACACTTATCTATTACCATTTCATAATACGTATTCAGAAATTATTAATCAGTTACATAAACACTTAACTATTATTTAACAATAAAATTTACTTATTGGAAAATTAAACTAATATCATCACAAAACCTGCCATTCAGCTTCAGTGCAAAAGCTGAGGGTCAATATATACATATATAAATTTTAAATTATGATTAAAAATGCAAATTCTATATAAATTAAATAAGTTTAATAAAAAAATCTTACAACATTAATATAAATTAATACACTGTACAGGCATACACCTGCACATTCAGATATATATGTAATATATAAGGGATTCGAACTCAGACTTTTACACAACCCTCAACTTTCCAAGCCATCTCATATTGCTGACCCATCTGATTACACACATGTTGAAAAGATAAATAATCACCAATTTATGTATTTCATGCTAAACCATATACAATCAGGGCTCAGCTTTATATGAATAGGCTTCAAACTACTTCAACTCACAACTCTTCAACCTTCCATTTCATTGAAAATCTGATGATGAAATATTCAAAGCCCTCATTAGTGCCAAGGTTGTCATTCTACCCATGTTGACATTAGTCATTCTGACCCCTCATGTACAGGAGAATAATCCATTTTACACACATATGTGAGGGGTGGGCAGACCTTTAACACACTTTGTATCAATATGTAGATTAATACACTGAACATGCTTACACCTGACATGTAGATATATATGTAATATATAAGGGATTCGAACTCAGACTTTCACACAACCCTCAACTCTCCAAGCCATCTCAAATTGCTGACCCACCTGATCACACACATGTTGAAAAGATAAATAATCACCAATAACCAGCACTCGTCAGTTGGTCCAGATTACCATCTCCACACATATATATATATAATCAGTTGCCAGCTTTATATTAAGATAGCCAATCTTTATACTTTAATGTACAGGCTTCAAACTATTCCAACTCACAAATCTTCAGTCTTCCATTTCATTGAAAATATGTTGATGGAATGTTCATGAGGGGTCAGAATGACTAACATCAACATGGGTAGGATGACAACCTTGATACTAATAAGGGATTTGAACATTCCATCATAAGATTTTCAATGAAATAGAAGGCTGAAGAGTTGTGAGTTGGAATAGTTTGAAGCCTATCCATTAAAGTATAAAGATAGGCTATCTTAATATAAAGCTGAGCACTGATTGTATATATGTGTGGACATGGTAATCTGGACCAACTGGTGAGTGCTGGTTTAGTACAAAATACATATATTGATGATTATTTATTTATTTCACCATGTGTGTGATCAGATGGGTCAGCAATATGAGATGGCTAGGAGAGTTGAGGGTTGTGTAAAAGTCTGAGTTCAAAATATTAATGTAAGTAAAAATAAGAAAAAATGAATATCTTGGCCATTTTTAATTAATATTTTTTATATCCAAATTTACTAAAAAATATTTAGTATTAAATACTATGTTTTTTTTTATGTTTCTTCAAATGTAAACTTGTTGATTATTAATTCTAAAAATAATATCCCAAAAATGCTAAAAAATAATATTAAGTGTCAAATTATTTGGAGATTACAAAAGTAATACTTTGAGAAATTCGGATGTACTTTTGAAAAAATAATATTAAAAGAACAGTAGCAAATATACAACTATTAGAAAAAGCATTTTAGATAGTGAGTTTTATACTCCTTGAATATCTTTGAACATGAAAAATTTTGCAATTTTAAATTTATCTTTAACACAAATTACTCAAGAATATTAAATAAATAAAGAAATCATAAAGTGAGGAAAATTGGAGGCAATATTTATAAATCACTTGAAAAATTGTATAATAAATAGACAATTCACTATTATTAATATACACAGTGTCTTGGAAAAATCACGATATCTACTTTTTTTGGTTTGTCTTTGTAACTTCAATTGATAATGATTACAATGAAATTGAAAGCACTTCTGCTTAATTAACATATTATTGTTATTATTTACTGTTATTATAATTTAAAATTTATATATAGTATATTTGAATGGGTAACTTATTACTTTACACACATATTTTTAATGTTTAATTTAAATGCATATTTTACGTGTTGATGCAAACTGAAATAATTTACTGATGCTAAATTAACAAATTGTATCCAAAAAAAATAAATATGTTGACTTTCTTTTGTCTAATATCTTTATAATTAATTTGGTATATTAGTTAGCTAAGTTAAATTCCAAAAAAAAAAAGTGTATACATTGAAGCAGTCATATCCTTATACTCGGTCTAAACACCTCTTATATTTATTTGATATAACATAAATAACTCACATTTTGATTTTACAATATATAGTATGTATTATATAATATATGTTTATTAAACTTAATAGTAATATACATTAAAGATAGTAATAGCATATTGTCAGCAAATAATTCACTGGAGAGAAAAATCTGACGCTTGTCAAATTTGGCTTATTTTATTTTTAGAAATAAATAACAAGATTCCATATTTTACACAATAATTTTTATTGCATTTAAATACTTAATGAAGTTGTCAATTAAAAATTGTAATAGCTTTTATTAACAATCTACAAAAAAAAACTAATAACTTTTATGACTGAAATATTTAAACTTATTGAATATTTAAGTATGTTTTTATTTTTTATAAGATGAAATCATAGATAGAAGTCTTGAAAGGGACTATTGATTCAGTGGATAGTCTTAGAAGAAGTCTCTTGTTAAAGACCCAAAGGTGTAGTGATGTAGTGACAATCAAGAGGATAAAAACATTTTTCATTTTAAATATAACTATGTTAAATTTTATTATGACTTTTATATAATCAATCAAGATGAATTGTTAAAAAATAAAGTTTGTATAAACTTAATGACAGTTAGCTGGTAATAGAGGAAGATAATCCATATATTATCACCATCATAATGTTGACATTCTCATATGTGATGGTTGGATAGCCATCTTTATTATTAGATAATCTACAGTTAGTTAAACTTAATGCATCTTTCTTACTTTCCAAATCAAGTGTATCCTTCATATATGATTTCATGTAGAAGTTAGATGATGGCTTAAAGTTCAAGTTAAAATTCGATTGATACTATATAAATTGGGCCATTGATATAAATCTAATGCAAATATTTCACACATAAATCATTTACATTTGTCTTATAATATTTGTTGACTTAACCTGAATTATAATGCTAAATATGCATCTTAATAATAGGTTTATCACTAGAAACTCTGAATATTGATATATTAGAACAATTTGAGTTAAGATGGCAGTAAGCAATATCAAATTGATCAAGTGATAACACTTGTTTGTAATATCATTATTGACAACTTACTCCACTAACTTCAGACAGAGAATTAACATACTTAAATGTATAGATTAGTTAACTTTGTAAAAAAAAAAACATTATTATCTTATGTAGTAATTATTGAATATATATTATATACTGTTATTTTTATTATAAAATACGATCGAAATCGACTCTTAACCATCATTTTATGGCATTACGTTTATTCATATTATTCATTTTATGGCATTATGTTTATTCGTATTATTCATGACAGTTTTGAATTATTGTTAAGACCTTACAATATTGTTGTTGTGTGATATAAAAATTAGTAATAAGATAATTAAAAAATAAGAAATGCGATGAAATAAAATAATGTAGAATAAAGTACAAGTCATAAATTGCTTTTACGAAAGATTATATATATATATATATATGATAACGTGATAAATCATCTATCCAAAGCTATGTATTGTTACTAATATTAAGCAATAGAGATTTGTGAGCGCGGGTTAATACTTAATACTATAGAGGTAGTTTGTTATGGTTTATAACGCTCTGTATTCACTTTATTTCAGTTGTGCATTGCAATCTTTAGAAGCTTTTACAATATTAAAATATATATATATTATGTATGTACAATTCTTATTCATTTATTTATTTTTGCAATGTGTCTAATTTGCTTCTAATTTAAAAACTCTTTTGTTAAATGTTTTCATTATTCTTCTCGGGAGTTCTTGTCTTTAATAAAATCAACTTGAAATTGTGGTAATGCTCTAAATGCGATTTAACACTCGTTCGTTCTCAACCACTTCACATCCCCTTTATCTTTTGCAGTGACATGAGTAGCATTTGAAAATAAGATAACAGTAACGTAATTTTTTCAGAGAAAATTTTTGTAATGATGCCAACGAACCAGAAATTCATTAAGTTTTTTTCTTAAGGGAAAAGAGAGTTTTATTACTTATGATAATCAAATATAATACATACTTATAAATAATACTTGAGGGTTAGATAACTAATTATTATACAAATATTAAGTAAAAAAAATAGATGTCAATTAAATATTAAAGAGTATTACTTCTCCAAAAAATAAACTGAAATAAATTCTGAATTGTAAAATTATTAATTATATTTTCATCAGCATAGAAGTTCCGACTTCGTTAAATGTCAAAAACGGTTTAAAATTAAAAATTTTAAATGTATATGTATTAACACAAATTATCTCATTTAATATCTAATAACCAGTTATTATTTTAGTATCGTCATTATTCTTGCATTACTTAAATTTGTAAAAGAAAAAAAAAGAATGCTTTTATTGATCCAATTTTAAAAATAGACAAAAATGTAATAATTGTCGTGAAAGGTAATTCTAATGCACTACAGCAAAGATGCTTTAAAATGTTTTGTTTAATAAATTGCTTCCATTCAGAGGTAAAAGGTTACCAGAAACTCAGTGTGGTTTTAGAGATTCAAGAAGTACTGTAGATATAATTTTGCTGCTAGAAAAGGATTTGGAATAGAAAAATGATATATATATATATATATATATATTCTCTGAAATGAAATATAATCAATTTATAGGACAAATATATACTTAAATAATAAATAAATAATAAATTTATTAACATCTAATCGATTTTCGTTCAAAAATGAACTTTGTCAAAATATTATAACAATTAAAAAAAATGAAACATTGTATATATATATGAAAATAAAGAGAAAGGTATGAATTTAGTACAAGGGTCAGTAAAGTTAGGAGAAAAATGGTCATTAAATTGGAAAATATAAAAAAACATTTTTATAGTTAAGTTTGACCAGTAGATGATGTCTTAAGATAATATGTAAATCACATGAATTTTTTAATGGTTATAATATCTTGACAAGGTTCTTTTTTTTTCATGTGTCATAGCATCAGCTGGGAAATGAACCCGCCAACCCAGGACAACTGCTTGTAAACCAGCTGTCGCTGACCTCTCGACCACCATTTTTGAACGAAAATCGATTAGATTTTAATAAATTTATTATTTATTTATTATTTAAGTATATAATTGTCCTATAAATTGATTATATTTCATTTCAGAGAATAGTATATTAGGAAGACAACATAATGGTTTTATAATACCATCATACAAAATATATATATATTATAATGATCCGGAGAAAAAAGCTTAACATAGTCTGCACTACAGGGTGCCATCTAGGCATTTGAACCTAGAAAAATTTATAAAGTAGGCAGATACGTAAGTCAAAAAAAAATTTATTTTATATTGGGTGATTCTGGTCGTTAGCCCATTGTCACTAGCTCAATGAAACAGCAGAGATTTGTATTTCATAAATTCTTATCTAAGAATAATTTTTTAAAAAAAGAATAAAATAAGCCACTGCCAGTAATTAACATACCAACATTTATTTATGCATATATATATATATATATATGCATAAATAAATGTTGGTATGTTAATTACTGTTAAATTGCACACACACACACACACACATATATATATATATAATTTAACATTATTATTTTAGCATGTTTACATTTTAAAATTTAATTTACATTTTTAACTTTGATTTTAATTTACATTTTAATTTTTATAAATTTACATTTTAAATATTATAAGTTCGCACAGACAGATTTATAAAATGTGTTTTTAAAATGTTGAGTATAGATGAGTTACATAGATTACACGGTCAAAAACATTTCAAAATAAACATAAATGATCAAAATACAAAATCATTGATACAGTCAATTGCATAGGGAATACAAGAAACCCACTGGTATTCATCATAAGATACCACAGTGACACCAATAACTTAAAAAAACATCCGAATAAATACATTTTAGATACTCACTGTAAGGTATCATTATTTACCGAATGTCTATATATTTTGATCAAATATGAAATCCAAAAACATAATTAACCGATAACGAATCCATGCAACTTCCATAACCAACTTAAATTTAATGCATTTTTATTTAGAGTGTTGAGTATGAATAGACTACATAGATTTGCATTTGAAAGCAAATATTTTCTCCTTATTTAACCTTAGGCCAAAAGTTTGCAGTCAAACTGGCTCCAATCTATCTGATACATTTATGTATTCAATGTAGCATGAAAATACAACAACACAAAATACTATACTGTCAGGAATGTACATCTGAACAGTAAGTAGAGTTAGAGAAGACATTTTCTCTCTACCAATTGGAATGCTACATCTGTTGGCGAGTAGAACAATAAACAAAAAACTCCATAGGAATGGATTGCGGTCCTTTGCCGACTTACAAAACCATCCATAGGCAAACAGAAGGTGTGTGGTGTATATATGCAATCCTTCCCATAGTGGATCTCATACTACATCTACTAATTACACCAATATATCCAATCCATTGACCCAATTTAACTACGAAACAAATCACCTAAGATTACCCTCCCCTAATTTAACTTTACAAATCTATATAGCCATTCATGCCCGATTTAAGTTTAACATTTATGTAATTTAATTTATCGCACAACAAAAATCATAAATAAACTTAAAGAACAAAAAAAAATAATTGGAAATGATTTTACAAAAGAAATGCATTAAATAAAATTATAACTAATTAATAAATAACGTTGGTCAGATAGGATTCTATTTCTTATAAATTAAAGACTGAGAAAGTTTATATTTTAAAGTTCTTAGTGTTTCAAAATGTTTTTAAAGTTCTTACGATTTTTAAAATGTTCCTCTTTATCCATTGCATGCCATTTGGAATCCACATTAAATCCCGCGATGATCCTGTTGTCCTCAGTATATGAAAAGCGATGTTTGATTTTCTTTTTTTTTTTATAACAACTGAAGGGATTGAAGAGTGTGTCTTTTCAATCCCTTCTCCTTCAACTCTGCACTAACCCATATAGTCACATCTCATAATAATCTATTATTCCACTCACTTTTTATAGTAGCCTTTCAGATCCAGTGGACATTACATCATGACGATGTGATGGTTCTTTCGCTGAGGTCCGATTCCATTGTTTTTCATTCATTGGCTATTAGTTTCTATTGTTTTTCTATCTGACCAATGCTTATACATTTAAATGCCCAAGGCTAGTTTACATTTGACTAATAAATTAATCATTTCCATTTTTTCAATAACATTAATTAATTTGTTTTGTACAAACTTAGATATATTTTTATCTTTAAATCTTTACTGACAATTTAGTTTTAAAATAGTTTTTCTTTTTTTTACTAAAGTTTTATTTTAATATTTTTTTTCATCCATGCGATTATATAGATACGAGTTTAATAAAGAATTTTAATTTAATTTTTAATTCTTCAAAAAAAAAGTTTTATTTGTGAATTTTTGTTTTTTTTCATGTTTGCTAAAAAAAAACAATGTAACGACGTCTGTGCCCATTACATATCAGTAAACTTGCTTAAAAAAATGAACAAACAAAATATTTTACTTAGGGTTAGTCATTGCGGTACACGATTAACAAAATTTACAAAACATTCGGTTAGTATATAGACTATATACACACAAAAAAAATGTTGACCATCGTTTTCCCAAGGACCATTTACGTCTATGCCTCCTCCCCCCAAGCATTCTATTTTTTTATACATTTTATTTTTATACATGGCATGACAAGGAAATTTTATAAATTATTTATTTAAGATGGTTGCACTGAGTTAAATATGTTTTAAGAAATAATGGGTTTGAACGTGTATATTTGCAGCACAATTATAAATACCACCAACTTATTTATGACTGACTGAAATGCTTACGTAGGATTACACTGAAGTAAATTCGCAAACAGTACTCATCATAAGGTACTATATTTATGATCATAAACTTACGTGGCTGTGTGCACATATACACGTGAAAGCATACTATATATTAACAAACAAAAAAAACATATTAATTGCAACCTTTTGACTTTCTTTTTAACAAATACAATTTAAAATTATTAATATCTTTCCATTGATTTTTAATATATGTGCAATTTCTTTCTGGCAGTGCTTTTATAAGATTTAAAGTATACGACTTTATGTAAACAGATAAAAATATCTCACTTTGACAAAAGAAATTTACTCAGGGTATACATGGATTATTAAAGATCGTCCCAAGTTGGGTAACCAGTTATAATGATCTGGAGATAGGGAAGCTAACAATACCTGCACTACAGGGCGCCACTAGCCATTTGAACCTAGAAAATTTATAAAGTAGGCAGATACGTAAGTTAAAAAAAATTTTTTTTTAGATATTTTGATTTAATATATTTTGATTCGGTCATTAGCCCATGTCACTAGCTCAAGGAGTCGCAGAGATTAAATAATATAATAAATTCTTATCTAAGAATATATAAAAAAAAGAATAAAATAAGCCACTGCCAGTAATTAACACACAAACATTTATTTACGCACATATATAAAATTTAGCATTATTTTAGAATAACTTTTACTTTGGATTTTAACTTGATTTTAGAATTTAAATTTACATTATAATTTTTATAATATTATAAATTTACATTTTAATTTTTATAAGTTTGCATAGATGGGTTTATAAAAATGTGTTTTAATATTGAGTATAGATCAGTTACATAGATTTACACCATCAAAAACATTTCAAAATAAACATAAACGATCAAAATACAAAGTCATTGATACCATCAATTGCATAGGGAATACAAGAAACCCAGTGATGTTCATCATAAGACACCACATTGACACCAATAACTTAAAAGACATCTGACATAAATACATCTTAGATACTCACTGTAAGGTATCAGTATTTACCGAATGTCTATATATTTTGAGCAAATATGAAAACCAAAAACATAATTGTAACGAACCCATGCAAGCATCTATACCCAACTTAAATTTAATGCATCTTTATTTAGAGTGTTGAGTATGAATAGACTACATAGATTTGCATTTGAAAAGAAAATATTCAATTCTTGTTTAACCTTAGGCCAAAGGTTCACAGTCAAACCAAACTTCAATCCATCTGATATATCAATGTGTTCAATGTAATACGAATACGGCAGCACTAGGTTAAGAAAAGAAACTGCTTCTCGTCAGATCGGAATATTACATCTATCTGATGATGAGAGCAACAAAAAAAATTCCTAAGGAAGGAACAGCGGTCTCCATCTTATAATTCCTCCCATAGGCAAAATGAGTGTGTTTAGCATATAAAAGCGATTCTGCCTGTAGCAAATCTCGTACTACATCTACTAATTACACCAATATATCCAAACCATTGACCCAATTTAACTACGAAACAAATAACCTAATATTACCCTACCCTAATTTAACTTTACAAATCTATATAGCCATTCATGCCCGACTTAAGTTTAACATTTATATAATTTAATTTATCACACAACAAAAATCATAAATAAACTTAAAGAACAAAAAAAAATGGAAATGATTTTACAAAAGAAATACATTAAATAAAATTATAACTAATTAATAAATAATGTTGGTCAGATAGGATTCTATTTCTTATAAATTAAAGACTGAGAAAGTTTATATTTTAAAGTTCTTAGTGTTTCAAAATGTTTTTAAAGTTCTTATGATTTTTAAAACGTTCCTCTTTATCCATTGCATGCCGTTTGGAATCCGCATTAAATCCCCCAATGATCCTGTTGTCCTCAGTATAAGAAAAGCGATGTTTCATTTTCTTTTTTTTTGTAACAACTGAAGGGATTGAAGAGTGCATCTTTTCAATCCCTTCTCCTTCAACTCCGAACTAACACATATAGTCACATCTCGTAATAATCTATTATTCCACTCACTTTTTATAGTAGCCTTTCAGATCCAGTAGGCATTATGTCATGACAACGTGATGGTCCTTTCACTGAGGTCTGATTTCATTGTTTTTCATTCATTGGCTATTAGTTTCTATTGTTTTCCTATCTGACCGATGCTTATACATTTAAATGCCCAAGGCTAGTTTACATTTGACTAATTAAATTAATCATTTCCATTTTTTCAATAACATTAATTAATTTGTTTTGTACAAACTTAGATATATTTTTATCTTTAAATCTTTATTGACAATTTAGTTTTAAAATCCTTTTTCTTTTTTTTAATAAAGTTTTATTTAACATTTTTTTTTCATTCGTGCGATTATATAGATACGAGTTTAGTAAAGAATTTTAATTTAATTTTTAATTCTTAAAAAAAAAAAGTTTTATTTGCAAATTTTATTTTTTTCATGTTTACTAAAAAAAAACAATGTAACGACATCTGTGCCCATTATAATATATACATATTGTGCTGGTCAAAACATGTTTATCCATCTAACATGAGCTGGAACTCACAAAATGTACTTCAAACTCAGTCAAGACCAAGATTTAGGTCAGGGACCAGCCTGGATTCGAACCCATTCTCTAAGCCCCAGATCTAACACTTAATGAATAACATAATAGTGATGGCACATGAGAATTAATTTTAATCTGGCCAACTAGCAAAGCTGAGCAAAACAATGAGCCATCTATTAACTATGACTATATTAAAATATACATAAGTATGGCTGTAATATGTGTAAGTGGAGGAAAAGAAATTTGAACTACTCAAGTAAGTTAGACAATAAAATATATTTACTATACTGACAAATTATTATACATTTATAAATTAAGTACATTAGTATGTGCATGAATGAGCAAGTGGTAGATAATTACATAGTGTCATTCACACTATTATTTTTCATATGCTCTTTATTAGTTAAATAATATATTACAAATTGTTTAAACACACATCTTTGGTGGGTCCAATATTAAGATGCTAATCAGTTATTAAAAATAAGTTACATAAAATTGCTATTAACGCTTTGGATTACAGTTCTGAAACATAGTGACTAACACTATTTCAGGGAGCGTTCTGGGATTCATTACAGATATAAGATAAATTATTTTCACATCATTTCGATCATGAAACTAAATAAAATATATTTAAAAACATTTGATTATATTTGAATCTATGACAAAATATTTAATGAAAAATTATTTTAACAATAGTAAGATGAATGCTTTATTTTCCCTGGGCACATACTCTTAATTAGATATATAAATTACGATGGTGAGATTGTATATGATTGAAATAAACTTAATTAATAAATAGAAGTAATTGACATTTATATATATCTTTTAAGCAAAGCTTAATTTTAATATTAGAGCATTAAAACTGGGTCATGAAGGAAAAGAAATAATAATACAAAGAAGTTTGCGGTGCTGACATAATAGCCTAAAATAACTAAGAGGAAAATGTCATGCTTCTGGATGAGAACGAAATGGATGGGCATAGCATGTGACAGACTTAGGGGTCACTGCCTGTGGCCTTTTTATATGATGAAAGAATATGCATAGCATGTGCCAGACTTAGGGATCCCTGCCAGAGGCATTTTTATATGAAGACTTGAGAAGAAATCTATGGGTTCGAACTTGCCATAACCCCCAGATTAAGAAGCACATATATATAAAAGCCGAAGATCAGCCAAATGTCAGAAACACAGTAATGATACATGTCTCTAACAACATTGAATAAATTTTACTGCTTTAAAATAAATGACCCTTGTTTGAATACTATAATATGCCATGCAATTATAATATATGTAGAGAGAGAATATTTCATTTAATAAAATATACATTAAGATTTTACCTAGTAAAAGAAACATTAAGATTTACCCGCATCCCTTTTCTGCTATTTTTAAATAAATCAATCACACCTTCGTGATTTTTATAATAACTGGAATATTTAAATACTATATTTGATATTTTAAGAGTATGAAAAATGAAGTAAGATTAGCAGTTATATAGGAAACAAATTATAAGTCACCCTTTCAGAATTTAATAAATAATTATAAAATAAATGTTTCAGAGCATTAATTAGCTTGAGTTCTGGATTTTCAGAGTTAAACAAATCAATTTTTATATTAAAAACGAACCTAAAATGTTGATTCATAAAACAATCTGGCAAACGTATTAATTTACAATGCATTATATATGTATATTTAAAGGGGACGTTAATAACCTTTTCAGGAAGGTTTAGTTAAAAATGACAGAAAAGATTTTTATAAATTAAGCTTGTCAGATTGTTTGAAATTGGCATATCAATAACAGATATATAAATCAAATAATAAATACATATAAATGAATGACTGCACCAAAGTTAAAGAAAGTTAAGAGCATATGAGAGAGAATTAAATTTATATAAATTATTTAAGAGCAAATTACATGTTATTTATATAAAAAAACATATTAATTTAAAAGATAGAAAATTGAACAATATGTTAGAATCTTGATAGCAGGATTTGAGATTAGTGAGGCTAGATTCATTTTCAGATAGTAGCATAAAAGTTACCTTGCACAAATTTAGTAAGTCTATTTTCAAAGTACGGCTCATGCATGGCAAATTGAGGATCCAAATGAATTCTTCTTAGTGACAGCAAGTTTCTATTAGCATTTTTAAAGTTCTCCATCGGGCCTTTACTTCACTTGAGGGTAGCAGAATATTATGGCAGTGGAAAATGACCCACAAGGGTCAGACAAAGCTTTTACTAGATCATTTCTGGATTTCAAAACAGCATAGTGTCTAGTAGCAATCACTTTTCTCAATAGTAGTTAATCTAATCTGTTCTCAAAATTCAGTCATTTTATACTTTTTTTATCAGCTCTTTTTGAAAGATGCAATCGTTAGATAACGTCCAAAATAAATTCAAATCTATTTCCAGATTACAAATAGATTTTACAACATGTTTTATACAAAAGAAAATCTTTAATCTACTTAATCCCATTTATTTTAAGTAAAACTTTAATTAAAAAATACCTCCCTTTAATTATTTTTGGACAATTAACAACAGTCACATCTTCCATATTGGATTTTATAAAAAAATATACAGTTTAATAGAAAAACAAGCAATTTAAAAAGAAAAAGCTAAAAATGACATATAATAAATATTTAAAAGCATCAATATTTTGTTAGTAAGTTTTGCTCCTATATATATATATATATATATATATATATATATTTTGAGCCGCACCTATAATACTTTAATAAAAAAGAACTAATAATTAATAAAAAGAATTAATAATAATTTTAAAACATGTTATTGAAACATTAAATTTTATAATTTAGGCATGCATCTCAAATATATACATGAAATATATATACACGACAAAAGGAGCGGGATGGGAAATAGGGATTTAAACATATGTTAGTAGATGGAAACATGAAGCTCAATCTTAAGCTAAGATTGACTGCTTCAATATATATATATATATATTGCATTTATTAATTTGGTCATGGCATTTGATTAAATAATATATCCTGCACAGTTTGGCATAGCTGGTAGTGCATTTCACATGGGAACAGGATGTTCCAGGATGGATTCTAGCTCTCTAATTTTTGCCACTCAAACTTCTTATGAACTCCTGAACAATAATGTTATATGCCTTTTTTCATTTAACTAATATGATATATCTAGGGCATTGTTTGAAATTAGGTGATGTCTGCCAAAGTTTAGTCTTATTATATGGCTTCTATATGATGGAATGAAAGAAAGTGTTATTACTACATGTGGAAAATATTAAATTTGAAATGAAAACTGTTGTTAAATAAGGTTTTTTTTTTATATCAAACAGATATCATGTTAAGATGCAAATTTGATGGTGGAATTTTTAATTCCAATGTATTAAAAGTGAAAAGAAGAATAACTTCTACTTGCATTCTGGATTTACATTATGCAGATGGGTATGATATTTTTGTGATTTTAAAACACAATATATAGAATGTATTTAATGTTTTGAATGCAATATAAAGACTTTGGCTTATTAATTAATGTTCACAAATTCAAGTTCCTTATCAGTCAATGGAAGAAAAATTCTCTTCAATATTTCTCATGGATGAATAACAATCTGAGAATGTAAAATATTTTAAATATCTTGATAGTTTTATAAGAAGAAAGATATATTAAAATTGTAAACTGCAGCACATATTCTAATATTCCAGGTTATTAATAAATTAAAGAATAAAATATTTCATCACAGAAAAATAACTACTGTAACTAAGTCAGCTGTATATTATTTAATCAAATTTATTATATGGAAGTCAATCTTGGACACTTTATCAACACAATTTTATTTAAAAATCTTACGTAAAAAAATTTAAAAAATGCAATGAACAAAAACAAACAATATATATGTTTTTAACCTGTTGGATGTGATACTATAGAGGCTGCTATTATAAAATCTCATCATTGTTGGATTGAACATATAAATCTAATGAAAATGGTTTTTGTGGAAAAGTATACCTCCTCTACATTATAATGATTTTCTCAAAGATATTTTTAAAAAAGCATAATGCCACTTGTCTCTATTGGGAAAATGTAGCTGAGAATAGAAAAAAATGGGAAAGATATAAAATTTCAGAAAGAAAAGTTTTCTGTAAAGAAATTAAAAAATGACATCTTAAAATATGAAGTAAATAAAAATATTTATTAATAAAGTTTATATAAGGACGTATTAGTAGTTCACAGATTGATTTGTATAATCAGTGCAAAACTCATTTCTAAACTTGGTTTTTTTTTTTTTTTTGAGTTAAAATGACAATAGTTATTTATAAATGGCTTTTTATTATTATTTGTTATTAATTAAATCAATTTTAAATTGCCACTTATCATTTATTAAATGAATGCATTCTGCATTGACATAATCTATATTCTTACTTCATCGGCAAAAAAAAAAAAAAGGGTATACTTGTATATTAAAATAGAAATATTTTTTCTAGATTTTCTGTTTTTTTCTCTATTTGTTAAGTATTTATGTTTTATTCCCCATACTTAGATTGATAAATTATTTGTGAATTTGCCTATCATTTTTTATAAAAACAAGAATTATAAGCTACATTCAATGCAAATTACAAGTCCAAATAAAAAACGAACTGGCTGATCTTGAAACAGCAACAACCATAACAAATTTAATTGAAATGAAATTTATTTATTTGGATTTCAATCATCCAATAGTTGTTTTTTTTTTATATCACAACTCTACCCCCCACCAAAAAAAAAACATAACCACTTTGTTCACTCTAAACTGTCTCTTTGCTTCATAGATGACCCAAAGTCTAAATGAAGAATGCAACATGGTTTATTTTTATGTTTTTAAACGCAACAAAAATAATCAAATAATTGAAATGAACAGCCCCAAGTATATATAATGTTTCAATTTTTGTAAAAAATAAAAGATTTTAATAATATCAATGAAAAACAGAGTTTAGTCTTAAGTTAATTTCTAAAAAGAAAAAAAAAAAACAAAGAAAAAAATTCATTGCAAGGCAATAAAATGTTTCATTTACATATTTTAGTTTTCTGCCTATTTTTGAACTATTTATGAATCTAGATTCATAAATTATATTATAAATTATAAATTACATAAAGTATATTGATTAGTTATTCCAGAATTATTTCATGATGTCACAATATTTTGAAGAAACAAAGAAAAAATGAAATGTAGGTAGTTGAGTAGATCGATACCTCTTTTGCCTTCCTTAAATCCATGAAAAAGTAAATTTGATAAGATATATATTTTTATTTGGTTTATTTTTGAATTAAAAACAGATTTAAACACTATAAAAAGAAAGGGTATAGAGAGGCTTGAAAGCAAGTTTAATTTTTATAATAAAACTTAAAAAAAATAATTATAATTTATTATAGATAATTTGGATAAAAAATAATTGTAAATATCAATAGTTATTATTACTATCATCATTATTATTATCTTTCCCATTATTAACTAAAATGCATGCTTATTATATAACTGTATCAATATGTGTAATATATAGGGTATATGAGCACAGACTTTTACACTATCTACCACTCTCCACTCTATCTCATAACACTTACATACTTGAACAAATATATGTCGAAAAGATAAATAATCACCAATATATGTATTTCCCATTATTGAATATGGATCTGTTGTTTAGAATTATTATTCGAAAAAGTGTATAATTAAAAAAAAAGAGGGTATTATTAAAATCCCATCATAATATTGGATACATTTTATTAACTGTTGTTTTAAATATAACTGATTTTTTTTCTTTGAAAAGAAATTTTAAACATTTACATAAAATGATAACCGAGAAATTGGCATAAAATTAATAACAATTCATAAAAGTTTAAAACTATGATTTCAATTTTTGTTTATATTAAAATTTTTTGCTCAGATATTCTTAATTTTTTTCATTTGTTTTTGTTAATTTAACTTTTATAATACAAATGCTTCTAATGTTAATCCATTAAATTTAGATGTTAAAAAAGATAGTATTTACATTATTATGATGATAATAACATTTAATCTTTTAATAGTCTCTTTGTTGTTACTGCTTTTTGTAATATAAAATCTTATTTCTATTATGTCTATAATTTACTTGCAAGATGTAATTAGCCAATATTGCTGTGAAATTGTACAATAAATAAATACATAGAGTCATTTTTTATTATTTTTTAGATCATGCTATTCAAAGTTTTATACTGAAATCTTGATTAAACTTTTATTTTTGAAAATGCTTTATTGGTGTATGGGTTTACTTCTAAGAGGGCTTCGTTTTTGATAAGTATTTAATTATTGGCATTTACAAAAGCTTACATTAGTGTAGAAGAATGCTTATAAAATATAAACTTGAAAATACACAATTTGTAGAAATCATCAATCTATGTGGTGGCAATTTAAATTTTTTTAAAGTAAATAATAATTATTCAGATTTGATTTTGATAGATATTTTGCAGAAATTAAAATTACTATCAGTTAGACATGCTACTATTTTGGATCTTTAAATTTCAGTTTAGAAACTTTAGGTAGATATTTATTCTATATATAATAGCGTAAACATAAATAAACACTAAAGTAATAAAGCAGTTGTTTATCGAAAATGAAATCTTTTTATTGAAAGACAAAATTGAATCTATGGAATAATTTTAATTGGATTAAATATAAGGAATTCCTTATATTTAAAATAAAATTCAAAGAACTACTGAAAATGCTATCCTGTAAAATGTAGATAAAATATTTTGATGTTGTTACATTAATTGATGTTGCTATTATCATCATCATCTATCTGATTGTTGCTGTAACAATGAATAAGAAGTTAATAAACTGCTTCCAGGACATTTTTTTTCTACTTTTTTGCATGCTTTCAAAACCAGTAATCCTAGTCAGTCATTGTGATGAAAATTATTTATCAATGTCAATCATGGTTGTCCTCTTTCTTTTGATTGATTTACAAATGCAATAATGATATTTATTTCTAAATATGTTCATCTATTTTAACGCATACAAAAATAATATTTTATTGCTTTATTATCTGCAACAGTGCATTTATATAATTTCCTTCTTCAAAACCCATTAATTCATTCATGTTTTATTTGTCCTTCAATAATAATTCATTTTAAAATTATAAATTATTGCCTTTTCCTGTTTTTCAATGTCCTTGCCCTATATTCAAATATGGCAGTAGACTATATCAAAGACTTCAAAAGTCTATACTTTGTTTAAATACGTGTGCCTTAATTTTTCTACATAAATATTAATTATATAATATCTTTAAGACCAACAAAACCATGCATTTATTTTCAAATCACATTCTCCAACTTGATTATTGTGAAGCTTAAATAGACGAACTCTGAAATCTGTTTCATATGAATTCATCTGCATTTTATTTCTACTATTCTGATTGTTATTATTAATACCTACATCTGTCTTGCATTTAGCTTAAGCCATATTCTACTCCTGGTCTTATAATTGATCTATCAGATTTTGTAATATTTTTCTCTGATATTGCCAACAAAACTATATCATCAACACATTACCACTTGCATATTCATCTTTTTCCAACTCAAAATCATTCCTAAGCAATATTTAAAACCTCCACTTGCTACTTCTGTTACATATTGAAGCAGTCGATCTGATGCTCAGATCAAGCTTCACAGCCCACTTACAATCTCCTACCACCAAACCATGTTTAAACCCCATTCTTGCGCACATATACATATTTACTTATATATATTTTGCCTCTGCTTAAATAACTGATGTAGATATATTTATATCTCAATGCAAATGAATTTAATAAATAAATATTTAATGTTATTTTAATGTGTATGCATGCGTAATGGATATATATATATATATATATATATATATATATATATATATATATATATATATATATATATATATATATATATATATATAAGCAGTCAACCTTAGCTTAAGATTGTGATTCATGTTTCTACCTACTAACCTGTGTTTAAATCCCTATTTCCCATCCCACTCCTTTTGTCGTATATATATTTTTATGTATATATTTGAGATGCGCGCCTAAATTATAAAATTTATTGTTTCAATAACATGTTTTAAAATTATTATTAATTCTTTTTATTAATTATTAGTTCTTTTTATTAAAGTATTATAGATGTGGCTCAAATATATACATAGGAGCAAAACTTACTAACAAAATATTGATGTTTTAAATATTTATTATATGTCATTTTTAACTTTTTCTTTTTAAATTGCTTGTTTTTCTATTAAACTATATTTTTTTTTATAAAATCCAATATGGAAGATGCAAGTGTTGTTAATTGTCTAAAAATAATTAGGGGTTGGAAGCACTATTGTTTTAATCTGGGTTAGATAGTTTTTAATTAAAGTTTTACTTAAAATAAATGGGATTAAGTAGATTAAAGATTTACTTGTGTTAAAAACATGTTGTCAAATCTATTTCTAATCTGGAAATAGATTTGAATTTATTTTGGATGTTATCTTACAATTGCATCTTCAAAAACAACTGGTAAAAGAAAAAGTATAAAATGACTGAATTTTGAATCAGAGAGATTAGCTATTGTTAGAGAGAGGTATTATAAACATATTTTGTTTTGCTTGAAACTTACAAATGATGTAGCAGTAAATCCACCACTCTTCTCGACCCTATGGGTCAGGGTCATCATCTGCCACTACTGTAATATCCTGCTGCCATGAAATGAAGAAAGGTCTAAAAAGAACTTTAGAATACTAATAGAAGTTTTCTGCCACCGATGTACTTGCATTTCAATCGCCGTACACATGCAATATTTTAAATTGGACTCTTAAAATGCAAGGTAACTTTTATGCTACTATTTGAGAATGAATCTAGCCTCACTAATCTCAAATTCTACTATTCTTTAACTTTGCCTTTTTTTTTGTTTTATATATGTAAGCTCTTCAATAATTTCTAAAAATTTAATCCTATCTCATATGCTTTAACTTCTTTTTAATTTTCGTGCGGTCATTTATTTATATAAATTTATTATTTGATTTATATATCTGCTTGCTTATTAATATGTCAATCTAAAACAATCTGACAAATTGAATTTTCTAAAAATCCTTTTTTTAAGTAAGTCTTCATGAATCAAGTTTATTAACGTCCTCTTATAATATAACATATTGTTAATTAATATACTTGCCAGATTGTTTTACGTGCCAACATTTTATTTATTATAAAAATATATTTGTTTAATTCTGGATTTTCTACCCTGTGTAAATCCAGAACTTAAGCCAATTAATGCTTTGAAATCTTATAAAAATATTCTTTATTCATTTCTGAAAGAGTGACCCATTAATTATTTTCTATAACTGCCAGTCTTCTTATATTTTCCATACTCTTAAAATTTCAAATCTTGTATTTAAATATTTCAGTTATTGTAAAATCAACGAAGATGAGATTGACTTATTTTAACTAGCAGAAAAAGGGATGGGCATAAATCTTAATGTTTCTTTTACTAAATTAAATCTTAACGTATATTTTATTAATTTGAAATCTTAATGTTTCTTTTGCTATATAAAATCTTCAAGTATATTTTAGTAAATGAAATCTAAATATTCTCTCTCTCTCTCTATATATATATAATAATTGCATGGCATATTATAGTATTCAAACTAGGATCGTTTATTTTAAAAGCAGTAAAATTTATTCAATATTGTTAGTGACATTTATCATTCGTACTGCGTTTCTGTCATTTAGCCTACCTTTGTGTTATATATATACGTGCTTCTAATCTTTTAATCTGGGGGTTATGACAAGATTGAACCCATAGATTTCTTTTCATATCTCATTCCATAGATAGTTGAGCTATCTGGAACCACATTTATTTAGTATAAAATGCCTCTGGCAGTGATCCCGTAAGTTTAGCACATGCTATGCATATTCACTTCATATAGATAAGAGGCCTCTCACGTCAGTTATACCAGCAAAAGTCTGGGCCATGCCATGCCTATCTACTTTTTTCTAAGCACTACCCAAGAAGGGGATGTGAGATTTCATTTTTTTTATCCAGAAGCACAACCTTTTTCTCTTAGTTATTTTAGGCTATTATGTCAGCACCACAAACTTATTTGTATTAGTATTTCTTTTGCTTCATGACCCAGTTTTAATGCTCTAATATTAAAATTAAGCTTTGCTTAAAAGATATATATAAATGCCAACTACTTCTATTTTATTAATTAAGATTATTTCAATCATATACAATCCTACCTTCATAATTTACATATCTATATTTAAGAGTATCTATATGCCTTGAGGAAAATAAAGTGTTTATCTTTCTATTGTTAAAATAATTTCATTAAATATTTTGTCATAGTTTCAAATATAATTTTTCAACTGTCTTTTGTTTATTTTCACAACCTCAGTGGCGTGAAAATAGTTTATATCATATGTATAATGAATCTCAGAACGCTCCCCTAAATATATGTTAGTCACCATGTTTCTGAACCATAAATCAAAGGGTTAATGGCAGTATTATCATAATTCTTTCTAATATTCGATTGGCATTTTAATATTAGACCCAACAAAGATGTGTGTTTATTTGTAATATATTATTAACTAATAAAGAGCATATGAGAAATAATAGCGTGAATGACACTATGTAATTATCTACCACTTGCTCATTCACGCACATACTAATGTGCTTAATTTATAAATGTATATAACTAATTTTCCATTATATTAAACTATTTTTATTGTCTAACTTATTTGAGTAGTTCAAATTCCTTTTTCCTCCACTTCCACATATTACAGCAATGCTTATGTATATTTTAATATAATCATAGTTAATAGATGGCTCATTGTTTTGCTCAGCTTTGCTAGTCGGCCGGATTAAGATTAATTCTCATGTACCATCACTGTTATGTTATTCATTAGGTGTTGTATGTGGGGCTTAGAGAGTGGGTTCGAATTTGGGCTGGTCCCTGACCTAAATCTTGGGCTTGACTGGGTTTGAAGCACATTTTGTGAGTTCCAGCTCATGTTGGATGGATAAACATGTTTTGACCAGTACAATATATATATTGAAACAGACAGATCGAAGAATCGATCTTAGTTTCATGGTTGTCATTTAAGAACGGTAATTCTAAACCACTATTTACCTGCAATGAGACTTTTTCTATTCCAAGCCACATAAATATTAAGTTATTTATTTTGTGTTTGTTTAAAAAGAATTTAATGTAAAGAGTATGAGTATAAATGTCACAAATCATGTAAATAATATTCGTTGTGGGTTTGTGGATTTATATTAGCTCAATTTAAAAGTTTCAATTCGTATATTTTCTTTTAAATTTTAATTTTGCAAATTATACAAAGTCATTTAAAAATCTGATCAAACACATTCCTTTGATCATATTTTTAATCAAAATTTACTTGTACAAATGTATAGAATAATTAATTTGTACTTGATAAATTAAGATAATGAATTTATATTTTTTATTCACAAATTCCGATGTAATTGTTTTGTCAATTTAGAATCATGTATTAAATTAAATGAAACCGACGGACTCTTATCAAAAAGGCAAATGCTATTGTATAGTCAAAATTAGATATTGCTGGAGGCCAGAAAATCAAAGGAGGGGAGTCATGAACAAAAACTAGGCAGAAGGTCAACCGAGCCATCTTAAATATTATTAGACACTCTAACTTTTATTGGTGTGCTTAGATTGTCTCAAACGACACAATAGTTGTTCCAGAGAAATCACTTCAACCGTTATTAAGAAGCCCGGAAACTGCAATCATGATGGCTAAGTCCAAGACGCTGATCCCTGTCCTGCCAATTTAAATCTTTCGTACCTGATCTGTAATGTTTTCCTGCTTCCAGTCTTCCAAATTCCAACATTTAAATTAACCATGCCATTTTAAGGAATTCAAAATCCCCTACGTTCTCCATACATATCACCCAAGAAGAAAGCCGGACGAAGAAAGAATGATAACTTTTGTTACATGAACTTTTAACTTTCCTCTCAGTAATAATTTTATATTTAATCTGTTAACCTAATTAATGCATAAATTTCTTGTTTTCCATTTGAAAATGTTACACTAAACCTGTCAGTAAATTTCTTCTCAATATTTCTGTGCTCTAGTCTTTAGATGATAATTATTAATATTTGTGCCTACTAATAATCCATTTGTGAATACATTTATATTTTTACTATTACTTATTTTACAAACAAACGATGCCAATAATAATATTTCTCAACTCTAATTAAAGTCAGTAAAGTTTATCTCATAATATTTATTATATTCATTTTAAAAGTAATTTTCTTATCGAACTAAAAATTGTTTCATTTATGTTGAGTTGAGAAATATTCAAGTATTTTTATTGTTTCTTTTACTTTGTCATGATATTTTAATCTAGACTCCAAATCTCAAATACTTAAAATAGCCTAAAATTTTATTATATTTTTTTTTATATATTATTACGGAGTAATGATAATAAGTGAATATGTTATTGCTATTATTACCTTCTGAACAATCTGGGGAGTTATGGGTTTCAGAGTGAAATTAATTAATTGTTACTTTTGCGATCGTTTGATTTTGCCATGTTTTATTGAATAGTTATATCGGACTGTTGCGTAGAAAATGTTTCGGAGAGAAAAGGTTTTATATAATTTCATTTTAAAATCCACTTCCACCACTCTTCCTCGATGTTACTGTGGCAATGCCTTTACCTTCGCTAAGTGGTCTGTTTACTACCACATGGAGAGAAGAAATTCTTCTCCAGGTAATCTCTTGGATCACCGGTAAAATGAGGGTGGTTGTAGTGTCCCGGATCTACTTGGGGGCATTAAGACTTGTCAAAGCAAGCGCCCGGTATTCCGTCAATCACCCAAGTTATTATTTGAGTATACCTTAATCCCTGCAACCATCAGTACATCAGTATTATATATTATATTTTTATATAAAACCGCCTCCCATTTATTCGTATACACAATGGTTTGAATCTATTACAATAAAACAACTTAATATAAACTAGTAGATAAATATTTTAAGTGCTCCAATTACTCTGATTCTCATATCAACCTGTACAACCATTTAAACACATAAATATTGGCATGAGTTTGTTAATCAGTACAAACCGATTATTGATGACTAGCAGCAATTTATTATAAATACATATGAGAGTTTTACCATACCTGTAAATAATATTATTCAATGCTTTCAATAATTTATTAAAAATTTATCTAACCAAATTTTGTCTCTCTTGCATTATTACCCTCGAAATCTAGTCAATCACCTGCTGTCTGTATCGACAACTTAAATATATACATTAAATTATTTGCCGTACCAATATCCCAACTATAAGATATCTATGAAATAGCTGATTGTAGGTAATTTAGTTTGTGTTTTTTCGATGAGCTAGTAAAGGGAAAACCCCGTACCGTTGTAATGTTGTCATCGGTGGGTCATGCCAGGGTTTTGGGTTTGAATTTAGTTTGCATTTTGGAATTTATTCCTAGACGGGACTGGGTTTAATTCGGATTGTTGTGTGGATAAACATGATTTTGACCGGTACAATATATATATATCTATATATATTTTTTATTTTTTTTCAGGGGAGATTGCTCATAAATATTATAAATAAAGTTATATTATTAATGCATAGTAAAATTCATATATGTAATTTATTATTTGTATATTTAATTTTAGCAGTCAAAAATGATGCAATTCTCTTAAGAAGTTTCTCAAATACAACTAAAAACAATTACCTGGAAAAACCCATTAGTCAGGATTAAAATATTACAATTTGTAATAGTCAAGTAAAAACCCATTAGTGGAAATTTTATCCACTCCAACTTGTTTTAAAATCATAAGACTTATTTTAAAACAATCATTCGAGAAACTTGTAACAGGATTGCATTGTTTCCAAAATCTTACTAAACAAAAGATATCCATTCAGCAGATTTCAGCTTTTCTAAAGAGCTCAAATTGCCTCAGGTCCAGCAGCTAAGTGCTCTACTACATCATCAAGAAAAGGGTATAAATACTGCTGGATTTGAATCCAAGAGAGAGGAGACAACCATAAATTAATGATGGTAAACCTAATCCACATTAGTTTAAATTTCAATTCAATGTGCAGTGAGTAGGAAAAACTGCACCTTCCCCTCTGTTCCAACATGCTCCTTCCTGTAATAAAAGCTCTGGATCTCATACCTATGAACTTTTCAGTATTGATAAATTAAATAAATAAAATGCTATCTGTGTGCCTGCATTTAAAACCTAGATCTAATATATTAACTCCTATGAACATTAAAAGCATCAAGGACCACTACTAATTATGAAAGGTAAAATAACTGTAGCCACTATATGACTCTCTTAACCTCAGCTTTCTATAAGAATAATAATCCTGATGCTATACTATATAATCCTATGTAAATTATTTATGATTATGTATTTCTAATTCATTTTAACTCTATATAACCCAACCTCCACAATCATTGAGCCTCTATTTTAATATGTTATTTTTATTTTTTATGTGGCAATAATTTTTATTCTCTTATTATATATTTTGTGTTTTAAATATGCCAATAACATTTTCAACTCACTAGCATATAATAGATTTCTTTTATTTTAATCCCACCATTTATGAGATGATTAAATTTAGTTTAAATTAAAAACAAGTCTTATACGACTTATGCAGGTGCTCACAAGTTGGGAAAAACAAATTCATTATGTTATAAAATTGTTGTAGAAAGACAGATCAACATCTGTTTTTTTCTAAGAATGTTTCTTTTATTCCTTTTTAAATCATAATGCACTCATTCTAAACATAAATGTTTTCTATATATGTAACTTTATGTATTATCCCAGTTATTACTACCACCCCATTTGTTTATGTATCAACATATTTATTT
The DNA here is from genome assembly GCA_028023455.1 of Epiperipatus broadwayi. Lineage (NCBI taxonomy): Eukaryota > Metazoa > Onychophora > Udeonychophora > Euonychophora > Peripatidae > Epiperipatus > Epiperipatus broadwayi. The sequence goes on along the minus strand of JAQFVV010000179.1, from coordinate 2,338,959 downwards.
TAATAATGTCATTTATTAACCAAGATTTATACTTATTAAATGGTGTGGGGGAGTTATAGATAAATTAAAGCAAGGGTAAAGGGAAATCTTTCTATCTTAAGAATTATATAGTTTCATTAATTTAAATAATCCTTATCTGTTTAGAAATTAGGTCAGACCATTACATGGGATGTTCCATATTATATGGGCATTAATTAATTAAATAGTCTTCAAAGCTATATTTTATTATTCCAAGTGTTGCGTGCATATAGGCACCCTCATTCTCATCTGATATATATTTGTGCTTCTTTTCTCTGGAGGTATTGCAAAGTTGAACTCCATCATTTATTTCAAAATCCAAGAACCAGGCTTTAACCCCCTGGGGGACTCATTTGGTCATATGTGCATGTTTTATATGGGAATCACTCTGGGAAAACCAGCCCAATAAATGCATATCTGACTGCTTTTCATTCATGAATCGATTCTGCTAACATCACAGACTTATATCAGTCTATTTCTCAAAATGAATTCTCTGAAGCACATGCTAGGATCTGTAACTGGATCACATAAATACACCGCCATGCACACTTCACCTGCTGGTTGTATTTCTAATAAACCCATAAATATCCACAAGCCGTAATGTTGTGATTTTGCTAAACAAATCTATATCCACTATTTAAATGTGCATCTTTGCGAAAGCATTATTATTAACATATTCATTAGCTATCCCACACACATTTATCATTCCATAAACTAAATATTATTAAAATGTATTTTGTATGAATTTAAGGCTTCATCCAAAAATGATAATAGGTCACTAAATCAGTTAAATGCTTGTTTTGTTCCTCTGGGAGTGGAGTAATATTTCAAAATTGATATTTCTAAATAGTGCTAAGTATTGTAGTCTGTATTAGAATTATATATTATTGGCATAGCTGCAATTATAAACAAAGTCATTTATTAAATCTAATTCCATCATTGATAAACATAATGTAATGTTATTTCTCCATGACTAAATGTCATCTAATATTTACGAGGCCAGTGATTAATAAGTAATGACATGCATTTATTTATGTTTTGTCAAATTAATAAATACTGAATATATATATATATATATATATATATATATTCAGTATTTATTAATTTGAATTTTCTTTTAGTTAAATTAATATCTTAATAATTTATGTTCGTACTGACTAGATGATCTCTACTAATATATAATTAATAAGAAAGGTCACAATCTTTAATTGCTTCTAAATTATAATTCATGCTAAATTATTCCATCATTAAACTTAAATTAGAGTCTCTTTGTATTTCTGAGGTGCAATGTCGGCAGAGAGAATCAAAATTAGATCGATATCATCAGGATTGTTGCTCATAAGTTGGTAGATCTGGAAAATAGGCAAATAGGGCAGAGTTCATGAGTATTCCTGACTTATGTATTTTGCACATGATTGGACTTGAGGTACTTTTGCCTATATGTTAGATCTTGTTATGTGAACATACAAAACCAACCAGTACAATATTTAAAAAGTATTGTAACATCACACTATCTCACCTTTTTTATATTTAAAATCAATCTGAGTGTAACTATGTTATTCATATTCTGGCTTTGGTCTTTTACATAAGAAAGACAATAGTTGCATCGAATAGAAAACTGCCCTTTGTGACATGTACTATGAAAACCTACTTATAATTTGTAAATCAGAAATCTCTAATTTTAATGATAATAATGTTTTCATTATTTATCTTATCTCTTGTTTTTTATTTATAGTCTAAAACCTGTCTTTTTCTGCATCAATTTTCATTTTGACTTTGCTATATATTATCCAACACTATCATCAACATTACATTGCTGATATGTAAAATTAAATCTTTTAACATATAATTATAATTCTGAGAATTTTTTTATAATATTAACTCAAATATTTCTGTAATCATATCCTTAGATCAATCTCCATTCCCCCACACAGTTAGTATCAGTCTAAGTAATCTATACAAATTGATGTAGTTTGACTAAATTATTTTTGAAAAAAAAAATCAGTTACATCACTTTCTGATATTTTATTAATCAACAAATAATCATCAGTATTTACATATATCAATATATTACTTTACAAACTAGATATCTTTTATGATTTACTAAGAAGAGTATATGTGAATGTAAAAATTTAGCTCTTAAAAATGGGTTGTTTTCACTCTTCTTGCACTTTAATTAAAAAGTAATTCGGATTAACAACTTTTTGAACTTTTTTTTTTAAAAAAAGGCCTGATGCAATTTTTTTTCATGGTATAATTTTTTATTTGAATATATGAAACCCACATTTATACTTGCTATTTAAAACTCTGTCATGACATACAGAATCAATAACCTAACTTTTATGAACTTGTGATTTAATTAAATAATTTTCCCATATATTTTTATGATGGAATCATTTTAACTGAATTTTGAATGTCTACGAAAAAAAAAACAGGTTTATATATTATGGACAGATATATATTCAAGTATTTCCCCTTTGACTAGAGATTTATTAACATTTGGGAGATATAATACAATAATTTTATAAAAATCGTTATTAATTTTAATTTTGTCTGTCTACTAATGTATTTTGATTAATTAAATTATTTCTCAGGTATATTTTTCCTATTATCATTGTATATAAATTGTTGGAATACCAATGATTGCTAATCACATATATTATTATTATTTTTAAATCTTTTTAAAAAAAAAGTATTTAAAAGTAATTTGAATATAGATTTAATTTAAAATCTACATTCCTCTATTGCAGTGGTCTTCAACTTTTTCACACCTGCAGACCGGTAAAAATAAGGATAAGGTTCCACAGACCAGCAAAAATAAGGATAAGATTTCGCAGACCAGCGGAAGTCTATAGATAAATTTTCTTAAAGATAAGCATAATTGTTATAACTGATCAAAACAACAATGTTAAATATATAAGATAAAGTTTTATATATATATATATATGGAGTTTATATAATAAAAAACTTTTTTTTAATTTTTTTAGAAAAGGAATAAAAAATTTAATTCTCCCCCCCCCCCCCTCATAAAGATCTGTGATAACTAAAAAAACAAATTAATTTATGAATGATTGATTAGATTTTGTTTTCGTTCTATTTTCTTTTTTTTTTAATTGAGAATAAATGAGATGAAGAAATAAATAAAAATTGGCTATATTAATTAAAAGTTTAAACTCTTATTATTTATTATTACAACCTTTTTACTGCCCGTCTAGCACGCAGACCTCCAGAAAAGTTCCACGGCCCGGTGCCGAGCTGTGGACCAAGGGTTGAAGAACACTGCTCTATTGCACGTTATATGAATTTATTTTGTAATTACAACTTTAACTATATTATCTTTCTATCTACAGTTAAGCCATTATTATCAATCTAGATCATATCTTTATTAGATTAAACCAATATTTGAATTATAAATTATTATTGCTTAATATAACTTTTACTAGTCATTCATTATCTTAGAGATTATCCAATTAATGAATATTTCAAGCATAATTTTATTATACCACAAGCAAAATAGACACTGGTTCCTATCTGCTTTTAACACCTTGTGGAGGGATGAAATAAATCTGTGAAAAAATATATGATCTCCAGGATTTAGTTTGGGGATCATGTATTTTGTTCACATGTTTTTAATAATATGTTTATGATTACACCCTTTTCCCAAGGTGTTAAAAGCAGACAGAAAACGGTTCCTACATTACTTGAGAGTGATGTAGTAAAATTATACTGCAGAAATATTATTCATTAAGTGGAGGATTGTTACATAAAGTTTCGATTTTAAATCATTTTGCGACTGCTTTATTCAAGTTATTTAACTGTCTACCAAATATTCAAACGTTAATAAGTCGTTTTATAAGAAACAAACCCTTATTATCTAATCAGAATTGGGATAATTATTTTGTTTTGAATAATGTTGATTCGGCTTTATTAAAATTTCTGTATATTTGTAAATCATGAATTAAAAAACCAGTGATTTATTTTAAATTTGCAAGTAAAAATAAAAGTTCTGAATGGCTAAGTGATAATTTAGAAGGAAAGATTAATCAATAAAAAAGATTTAAAAGTCTTGGGTAGAGATTTAATGAATTAAAAAAAAACTAAATATGAAATTAAATCTGTTATCAGGAAATTAAAATTTCAATAATATTAGAAATTTTTTAATACTAAAACTATTTCTTTGAAATAAAATATGATTAATTCTTTAATAAATTAACCTTTGTATAATCTAATTAAATTTATAAAACATAAAAATCATTAATGGAAAGTTTAATGAAAAATGAATATGATTTATTCAATATATATTTTTTCCGTATGTGCCAATGTATAGTAAGTACATCAATGCAAGATTTGACCTTTGATTTCTTTTACTTTCATTCTTCTCTATATATGTATATCATTGATTTGCAATTAGTTTCTATGATTTTGTGTTAAATACTTTTCATTCAGTTTTATTAAATAGTTAAAGGGCAAACGTACTAAAAAATTAATTCACTTTTTACACCTGCTTTTGTTTATTTATATATTTTTTTTCTAAGTGTTGAATCGTCCCCATGATTTGAAAGTTTGTATTATAAACCAATTTTTAAAAAGGATTATATTTTACATTTTGATAATTATAATCTGATTTCTATTAAACTATTGGAAATGTTGACTGATGATAGAATATCATTTTTACTCAAAAATAATATATTTTCAGGGCATCAATATGGTTTTGTTGTTAATGTAAGGGAGTTAGATACCTTTTATTATTGTAGTGACATCAATACTAGACAATGATTTCAAAATTCAATATATATTTTAAGTTCTGTCTGTGTCTTATAAAATTTTATTTAAATGTCTGTATTTATATGATTTTCATGGATACAACATTATTTGGGAGATATGTGTTACTATTTGTTTTAATGTGGTTAATCATTAGATGTCTTAAGATATTTTTGTTTTTAATTTACATAAGTGATATATTTTTGCTCAATTTAAAATCAAAATTTTATGTTTTTGCCCTGATATTGTCAGTTTCATATAATTATTTTGAAAAAAAAAATTAATGTCGATTTACTTTTATATTAGCTTTTGATTGTTTATCAATAAAGTAATCAAATAAACAAAAACAATATATACTATAAATTTGTTTTATATTCTCTTGATAATACTCTTTATAGTAATTATTTTTATGCATTGTGACAATATTTGTGTTAGTATTTCATTTATTAATAGTTCTTGTCATCTAAGAGTATTTATAGTGTTTAATTTGCATAAACAAATATTATTGACATGTTTTTTGTTATATAAATTTAATTATAAATTATTTTATTTTTCCAAGGTTTTATCTTTATCAAATCATTATTTATATATATTTTATCAAAGTTCAGTGTGATTTTATGTACAACTATGACATCTCATAACAATCTAAATGTTATTTCTTTATATTGATATAAAACAGTTTTTGATACTTATAGATCACTTTCTAGAATTTATATTATAAATACATGGGTATTTAAAACATTTCAAGTGATTATATTGAATGATATCAAAATGTCTAATAAAAGAAACTTAGTTAATATGTTAACAAATTATTTTATATGTTTATGCAAAAATGTTTTATAAATTAAAATAATATCAGTTACTTTGCTTTTAAAATAATATTTAAATAATAAGTTGGATTAACTAAATGATATATTAGGTGTTTTTAATTTTATTACTTTTATATTAATTTTTTTAATTTGTTATATGTTAAACTCCTTAGTCAATATTTATTTATACATAATTTTTATGATTATATTATTTATTTGTTGCTTTCTGAATATATAAGTAAATAAAGAATTATGTGTAATGAAGCTGAAAGTAATTCCTCATGATAGCAACAAAAAAAAACTTTACTTACTCATAAATTTTTTAAACTATTACTTGAAAATAGGTTATAATATCTTTCTCTTGCTCAGTTTATAATGATATTTTGCTGTTGAACATTTAACACTAACTGTTAAAGTAATAAATTAATTGTAAAGATTTAATATATTTAATTAACAATTTTTTTAAGCTTTAGAATTGTACTTTAATTTAAAGCCTTTAATTATTTGCATTAAAGGAAAATTTTCATTATTGAAATAATAAAACCATTATCAATGGCAGAAATTTTCATAATTATTTACCACCTTAACAATGTAACAAGAATTGAGTATAATCAGCTATTAAATTTATGTCTAAATAATAATAGCACTGATGTTATTTAGTCATACTATAAGATGATAATGCTTGAAAAAGTTGATCATATAGAAAGAGAATATTTAGATGAGTTATGCTACTGTGCACATACAGATATAAATTATTAAATGAAAAAGTTACTAAATTATTTAAATATGTATATTAATTCAAATTAAATACATACAAAATGTATATGGAGAAAAATTTAGAAGCCAAAGTGCTTAAAAAGAAATTAGGAATTATGTTGTTTTCCATAGATATTAAAATATTCTATTTAAGAAAAAAATTAAACTGGGTATGCAGATAAATCAAAAATGTAAAAATGTAATATACTATTATGTGTATATCACACAACACATCCTCATTCTAAAATAAATCAATAGAATATCAACAAACTACCCTTAATGAAATACTATAATCAAGTAATAATAAATTACTAATATTCTATTGATTGCATGAGAACTGATATATGTATGTATATATTATAGCCTTTCTATTTTTCTATATCATTATTGGTTGGAAGTAATGGTCAATTTTAATAAAAAAATTAAATTTTATATAATGATTAGAAAAGCCTGCTATTTAATTTATAAAAAAAAATTAAAATATACATTTCTTTCATATTAAATTTAAGGTAATTTTCTTTAAATTAATATAATCTATTTAAGTTATAAATTTCAAATAAAATTATTATTTATTTTAAAATAAAAGTAAATAATTAAAATCATTTAAGGTATTTTAAATCAATAGATAGAATTAATAAAAGTTAATATTTTTTATATTTATTAAAGGTCAAATTAAAAATTGCTATTTATTTATTGTTTTAAAATAATTTAATTAATAATAAAATTAATAAAAAATGAGGTGTGTGTTAATAGATGTACACACACACATTTATGTAATAATAAATTGAATTTCCTTCTGATTCTCAATGCAATTTATTAATTATTTAAATCACAAGTGTTATATTTTAATTGTATCCATTTTATTAAAAAGTATCTAAAATCAATAGTTATAATAATAATGTAAATTATAAACTTATGTGTTGAAATTTAAGTTGAAACAAAGAGTATTATTATTAATAGATATGTTTAAATGTTGCATTATTAAAATTAGAAAAATAGTAAATTCAGAATATTAGCCAAAATCATTTTTAAAAGTGTAGAAATTAATTAATATTCAGTTCATCTGGGAATAATTAACCAATCAAGTGCTGTAAATTTTTTTCTATAAATATACAATGAGCAGGTGATGGAGGGTAAAATAATAAAAAAATTCATAGAAATAAAACTATATTCCATTTGACTTTAAAATTTTAAATATAAATTTGTTGAAATTTTATTATTTTTAACCTTAAAAGTAATAATTACAATTGAAAAGCATGGGATATATTCTAAGAAATTTATTTATTAAGTTCATTATGGAATAAGAAGCCAAACTATTTTAATAAAAAAAAATTGCAGAGTATCAAACCATTTTGCCCACAGAAAATACAAAGGAGACATAAGGAATGTTTTTTATATTAATTTTCATATGCAGAATGATAGAGAACATTTTCTACTAACTGTAATTAATAGTAATGATTAAGAGAATTACTTCTATTTAGTAAAACTATTGATAGTCCGAGATATAAATTTATTAATGATTTTATTATATTAATAATAGCCCAACAAAGAAAAATATTGTGTGGACTAATTTTTATTAAAAATTTATTTACTAAATATAATATTGTTTAAGTATTAATAATTATATTAACTTGTTAAATATAAATTGTTCAGAAGTGAAATTTGAAAACTTTATAAATCTGTCAGTAAATAATTTAAAGTTGGAGGAAATAAAGAAAACTTTGAAAAATATGATAAATATTTTTTACTAAATAATAAAATACATAGCTACTAAAACCTGAAGGAATTTTATCAATAATAGAAAAACTATAAACTTTTGACACAAGAACTTATTATTATTGATAAATAACTTTTATGGATTTTTTTTTACTGTTTTAGTTTTTACTATGAATAATGGAGAACAGCACAAAGTGGAGAGAAGGGGAGAATGAAATCTCTTTTATTTCAAGTAACAATTGGTGGTTGTCATAGTAACAAGATATCCTCTGGAAAATATGATTTTGTTTAGTTTAAAGAGTTTAAGAAAACTTTTTGTTTTTATTACTTAGTACACATGTGCCTCATTTTATGTGATAGATAGGTTCCTCAAAAAATGTGCACAAAAGAAATTGCACAAAAAAGACTTAAGTTATCTTGAAAAATAGAAATACATACTGTAATTTTTAAAAATCGCATAAAAGCAAAGCAACAATGTAAAATTACTTTAAAATTCTTATAAAAAAATAAAGAAATAAAATATGACTAATAAAAAATTTCAAATTTGAAAAAAATTGATACCAGACAAACTTATTTTACTTTTTTTTTTTATTAACTACAGTATTTAATTTTATTCAAAACAATATTTTTAAAGTGTAATTTACAGTATTTTAAATTTTTTCATACATGTACAATATTTAAATCATTATCACTATTTGAAAATGTGCAAGCTCATTTGTGAGCTGGTGAGACATCAGATTCATCACAAGAGGAAATACAACTAGCATCAACTTCATTTTTTTAATTGCTCTTATAGTACACTCAACCAAACTAAAATGTTTTCAAATCACTGGTAATCCTTTCCATTTCACTAAGCAATCTAAAATTGAAATTTTTGTTTCCAACCAAATTCATTTTCTTGGTTGTTTTTTTTTCTCCATTAGCATAAACTAAAAGTTTAAAATAAAAATAAAAACTTATGATAATAAAAAGACACCAACTCACCACTGTTGAGCAAAATTTAATTAAAACTAACAATTAAAAATTAAATTCTTATTTTTGTCTTTAATTTTTTAATTTTCAATTCCGTTTAAAAATCAAATTGTAATTTTTAAATTGTGAATTATAATTAAAAATCAGATTTTAATTTTTAATTATCAAATTTAATTATGCCTGCTGCTGTTACTCATCTTTTAAAACTAAACTTGCAGACACTAAATGATTAATTGATTATGCACTCTTTTTTTAAAAAAGCAAAAATAGAATGTGATTTAAAATGAAAAAACAACAATATGGATAGTATACACATCGATAACATTTGAACACATTTACATTATAATCTTGTAAAATTAAATGTGTATATATAAAATGGGAAAATACTGATATTAAGTTAATTATGAACTTCTTTATTGCATAAAATCTATTGCAGTATTATTATAAAGTGCTGAAAATAATGAAATTATTAGATGGAAGTGTAACTCTGATAATGCACTATTAATTTAAATATGGCATGTGAGTGCATGGAATTTATCATATTTAAAGTAATATAGCATTATCAGAGCTTGAATTCTCATCTAATAATTTTTATTGAATAAAAGAAAACAGCATACAAAGATATTAAGAAGAAACATGAATCACATAACTTCAGAATCGCATTAAAAAAAAACCACATAAAATGAGTCCCGGGTTTATATTATAATGATCCAGAGAATAGGGCTTAATATAATCTGCACTACAGGGCGCCATCTAGACATTTGAACCTAAAAAAATGTATAAAGTAGGCAGATACGTAAATAAAATAAAAATTATTTTATATATTTTGATATCCAGTCATTAGCCCATTGTCGCTAGCTCAGTGGAATAGCAGAGATTTATATTTTATAAAATCTTATCTAAAAATATTTTTTTTAAAAAAAAGAATAAAAGAAGCCACTGCCAATAATTATACACACAAACATTTATTAACGCACATATAAATTTTGAATCATTTTAACATTACTTTTACTTTATAATTTTAACTTGATTTTAGAATTTGATTTTACATTTTAATTTTTATAAGTTTACATTTTAAATTTTATAAGTTCGCACAGATGGATTTATAAAATGTGTTTTTAATGTTGAGTATAGATCGGTTACATAGATTACACGGTCAAAAACATTTCAAAATAAACATAAACGATCAAAATATAAAATCATTGGTGGAATTGCAGAGGGAAATTTATAAGAAACCCAATAGCATTCATCATAAGATGCCGCAGAGACACCAATAACTTAATATTCTAATCGAATATGAAAACCAACAAACATAAGTAACCATTAATGAATCCATGTAAGCGTCTATACCCAACTTAATTTTAATACATTTTTATTTAGAGTGTCAAGTATGAATAGACTACACAGATTTGCATTTGAAAAAGAAAATATTCTATCCTTGTTTAACCTTAGACCAAAAGTTTGCAGTCCAACTGGCATCAATCCATCTGATACATTGATGTATTCAATGTAGCATAAAAATACAACAGCACAAAATACTATACTGTCAGGAATGGACATCTGAACAGTATAGTTACAGAAGACATTGACTCTTGTCCAATACAGGAATATTACATCTGTATGGCAAGAAGAACAATAAAATAAAAACTCCATAGGAAGGGACCGTGGCCCTTTTTGCCAACTTACAATCCCATCCATAGGCAAAAAGGTTTTGTGCGGCATATACAGCGATTCTGCCCGTAGCGAACCTCATACTACATCTACTAATTACACCAATATATCCAATCCATTGACCTAATTCAACTACGAAACAAATAACCTAAGATTACCCTCCCCTAATATAACTTTACAAATCTATATAGCCATTCATGCCCGACTTAAGTTTAACATTTATATAATTTAGTCTAACGAAAAACAAAAATCATAATAAAAACTTAAAAGAACAACAAAAATAAATGGAAATGATTTTAAATAATAAAAAAATTACATCAAATAACATTATTAATATTCATTTACGTTGGTCAGATAGGATTCTATTTGTATTATTTACTAAAAGGTTTAGAATTTAGAGTTCTTATTGTTTTCAAATGAATATAAAGTTCTTATGATTTTTAAAACATCCAGCTTTATCCATTGCATGCCATTTGAACATGAATTCCCATGCCATCCTAAAAAGATTGGTATTCTGTTGGCCGTTTCATTTATTCATCCGGAGATTTTTTACTTTAGTTGGTTCTCAATGTAGAAAACGATGTTTCATTTTTTTTCTTTAACAACTGAAGGAATTGAAAGTGCATCTTTCAATCCCTTCACCTCCAACTCCGCACTAACACATATCTGTCCTCTTGTAATAACTAACTAATAATTTCCAAACTTTTCCTTTTATATTAATTTTAAGGATTCAATTGACATTACGTCATCGATGTGATGGTCCTTTCGCTGAGGTCCGATTCCATTATTTTTCTCTTCTATCTGACCTTTGCTTATACATTTTAAATGCCCAAGGGCTAGTTTATATTTAACTAATTAAAATAATCATTTCCATTTTTCAATAACATTAATTAATTTGTTTTCAAACTTAAAGATATATTTTTATCTCTAAATCTTTTTTAAGTTTTTGCTTTTAAAATACTTTTTCTATTTTTAATAAAGTTTTATTTTAATAATTTTTTTTCATCTGTGCGATTTTATATATATATATAGTTTAGTATAGAATTTTAATTTTCAATTTTTAATTCTTAAAAAGGAAGTTTTATTTGCGAACTTTTATTCTTTTCATGTTTACTAATAAAAAAAAACAATGTAACGTCTGTGCCCGTTACAATATGAACTATATGACAATAACTCCAAGATTATTTAATCCTTCTTTTAGCATTTATCATAAATAAATAAAAACTTGTTTAGAGCTATTAGCACTCTTAATTTTACATATTTGAGTCAACTATATATAATCATGACATCTACTTTTATTATTACTATTATTGAACTATAGTTTTTTAAAGATAATATTAAGTACTAATAATTATTTTTTTAATATGATGTTATTTTTTTATATTTAAATATTTTAGAATTTTGGCTATAAAAAAACCCAGAAAAATCAATATTTTTTTTTTTGTTTTTGATTGTGATTCTATAACGTAAAGAAAAAAATTATTACTCGAAAAGTGTCATGAATAATGATCATAAAATATTACGATTAAGGTAATTTTACTTTTTTTTGTATAAGGTATTGGTATTAAATTTTTTAAACAAGGAATCACATAAAATAAATGTGCAATATTTATTATGTGTATATTTACATAAAGGTATATGATAGAGGGGTGAATATATTTATTATAATCTTAATACGATTATAAAAGTGTGTGTATAATTGATCTCTGAATAAGTTAAAGTAACTGACTTATTATAATTTATGATAAATTATATCATAAACTATTAAGTCTTTATTTTCTTTTAATTATCTTGTTTATGTTCAAAGTATAAAAATGTTAACAATAAGTTTAGATATTATTTTAAAAAATGATGAATAACATTTTTATGTGATGTTAAGGAGTTTATACATAATGTTAGATAAGAAATAATGGTACAGGAAAGTAATTTTATTGCTAATAATGTTAAGTATGATACAGTATAAAGTAAGATAGAATATTTGTGATATATGAATAGTAGCATTGTTTTGAAAATTTGTAAGAGCTTAATATATGAGCCAAGATAGAAATTAAGGTAGACACATGGAAATGTGACTTTAAATTACATAATCCATGATATTAATGGTTTTCTAGTTGCTTTGGTATATATATCATATTAACAAATTGTATATTTAAGCAATGGTAATATCTACCTTTTCAAATGACAATAAAATAAATCTATTTAATACAAGAATAATTAAACATAGAACAAATAAAAATGTAAAAATAAAGATTTTATGAATTTTTTTAAATTAAATATTAGAGATCATAATACAGAATGAGTGTCTGAAGTAGGAGATGTTTAACATTGTAAAAAAACCTGATATTTGTTCATATTATTGTGAACAATATAATAATGTGTCATTTCTTAATGAATATTTAAGTAGTTAATTGTTTATTTTATAACTAATAATAAACATAGAGAAAGTATAATAAGTTATACCAGGGATCCCTAACCCTATGCCTGCAGACACCATGCTGCCCACAAATCATTTTTTGTGTGCCCACCATTATCTGAACACAATAAAACATTATTTATCTGATAGAAATAAATTTAATTTTTAAGATTTCTTATAAATTATTGTATTATACTGTAATCAAATTGTAGAGCATTCTATACTTTTATAGCATAAAAAAGTCTATTATTAACAATATCCAACTATAAATTTACATTGAAAAATTAAATGGTGCCCGCCACTTGGCCCATATTATATAATGTCTTCTTAAGTGTAAGAAGGTTGGGGACCACTGAGTTATACAGTTATAATTAGCTCATAATATTATAAGAAATATTAAAAGTAAAGTAATGATAAGATAATGAATAGGCTTGTGAAATGTTTAAAATGTGATAATATATAAATTAATATACTTTATTGGTGCATTTTTAAGATAGAAATATTAAGAAATATTTTTAATATTCACAGAATAAAGTATAAAAGATAATATATTTTAGTTGTAAATACTTTCAAAGTGAAATATGAATGACTTATTTTATTAAAAGTATTTTGTTAATGTTAATCTTTTAAGTTTTGTGTAATATGTTAAATATTTGTTAAGTAAATATAAGATGTGTAAATCTTTCTTAAATTTTGTATTACTAATGTAATAAAATGTTGATGTTGTTTTTTTAAATTAATAAAGTGTTGACAGCCTCTTTTTTTGTTTTACAGGTTATTATTCACCATCCTTAACCACACATATATTGTAATAATTAAAGATATTTAGTATTATTACACATAAACTAAATAAAATAATAAATATAAAAATTATTGTGATTGTTAAAGATATTTAATTTTGAACCCAAAATACTAAATAATTAATATTTACTAAGGCTGTAACCTGAAGAACGTGCATGTAAAAATGCAATAGTGGGGACCTCTACAGGCCATAACCACAAGCTTATGTTTTGGAAAAAAAGACTGGAACCCAGGGGGAACTCTTCCTTACTTCAACATACTTTCTATATAAATAGGTGAAGCTGAAGTGGGTTAGATCTGAGAGTGTGAAGCTATTCAATACTTCACTGATTAAGTCCACTAATCTTATTACATATTAATACTCGTGAAATCTTTTGATTTACAATGAGTCAATGGAAAGATCTTATAGTTAGAAATCTATTACGATAATTTAAAGTTGTAATTATAAATTTATTTAAATGCACATTGATTACATAAGTAATATTTACTAAGGCTATAACCTCAAAAATGTGTGCATACAAATGCGATAGTAGGGACTCCTACAGGTCTTAACCACAAGCTTATGTTTTGGAAGAAAAGAGGGGAACCCAGGGGGAACGTAATGTAACTTTTTCTTCATCATAAACTGATAACTAGTATGCATATAAAAATAAAAAATATTAGATTATAAGGTAGTTTAGTATTTTTTTTGCTATGACGTATTACACTTAACATGTTCTTTGCCGGAAAGATTTCATTGAAGATTAGATACATGACATCATGGCAACAAAGACACTGGCATGACTAATCCATAGGAATACTGATTTTTGATTGTGGTGTCCCATGAGATTTAAAAAGAGACCTATGGGATTCATTTCTCTGTTTTTTGCAGTTTTGATATCGGTGTGAGCACAGTGATTGTTTTGATCATATTCAGAATATTTTCATATATTTCATATCTAACATCAACATTATATTACTATATAGATAATAATATTCATTAAGGCTGTAGCCTCAAGCACATGTGTATAAAATGTGATAGAGGTCCCTACTATCGCATTTTATATGCATGTGTTTGAGGCTACAGCCTTAATGAATATTATTTATGTAATAAATGTGCGTTTAAATAAATTTATAATTACTATATAGAGTAAATTTTTAACTGTCGATTGGATGATATTATAGTAATTTTCCACCACCATTATTTGTAAGTAATTTTCATTTTGTTTCTTAATAATTATAGTAGCTTTTAAGACTTATATGTCACCATTGTAGGTTATTTTTTATTTTGTAGTGATATTTGTGGTATTCTAATCATAGTTGTACCTATTTCCATATATATTTAATGATTCATTTTTTTACATTTTCCTTAGAAATTATTCTAATTTTCATTAAAAAAAATTTCATAATTTTATGTACTACCTTTTAAGTTTTTTTTTTTATTTTGCTTCTTTTGGGGTCATCTTCTTTCCATTTTTCTTATAAATTATTCTTATTTTCATTAAAAAAGGCAACACTTTTAATTTCATAATTTTATATAATATGTTTTAATTAAGACATGTTTTACATCCATCATTTTCATTGTATGACAGATTCGCACTATATCGGGAAAAGTGTTTTTTATTGTCTTTAATTTTAAAATTAAAATTATAAATATTTTTTTATTTTTTTTTGCAATTATTTTGTAGTCAATTTGAATTTATAATATTTTTATTAAATTACTATTAATTTATGTATTTTTTGTCACATGTAATTCTTTTTCCGAAGAATGACAAACATGGCACCATCCAATATTTTTTTCTTATGAGATGGCTTTTTTTTTAAATCTGCCATTTCCACTGTATGACAGATTCACACTATATCAGAAAAAGTGTTTTTACTGTCTTTAATTTTAAAATTCTAAATATTTTTTATAATTTTTTTTGCAATTATTTTGTAGTCAATTTGAATTTACAATAATTTTAGTAAATTACTATTAATTTTTGTATTTTTTTGGCACATGTAATTTTTTTTTTTTTTTTTTTTTTGAGTTACAACAAACATGGCAGTACTGTCCTATATTTTTTCCCTATGGCATAACTTCTTTACTATTATTTTTGCTATGTCTACCAGATGTCTTATTTAGTATTATTCTTGCTATTACATGTCTTCTTTAGTATTATTAATACTATTAGATAGCTTTTTAATATTCTTGATATGTAGTATTATTCTTGCTATTATATTTTTTGTATTTTTCTTGCTATTAGATGTCTTCTTTCATATTTTTTGCTATTAGATGTTTTCTTTCATATTATTCTTGCTATTAGATATCTTCTTTTGTATTATTGTTGCTATTTGATGTCTTCGGATGTCCTCTAGTATTATTCTTGTTATTAGATGTCTATTTTCATATTTTTCTTGCTATTAGATGTTTTCTTTCATATTATTCTGCTATTAGATGTCTTCTTTCATATGTTTCTTGCTATCACATGTCTTCTTTTGTAATTTTCTTGCTATTATACATCTTCTTTCAAATTATTCTTGCTATTAGATGTCTTCTTTCATATTATTCTTGCTATCATATGTCTTCTTTCATATTTTTCTTGCTATTATATGTTTTCATTAATATTATTCTTGCTATTAGATGTTTTCTGATGTCCTCTTCAGTATTTTTATTGCTATTAGATGTCTTCTTTTGTATTATTATTGCTATTTGATGTCTTCGGATGTCCTCTTTAGTATTATTCTTGCTATTAGATATCTTCTTTCATATTTTTCTTGCTATGGAGGTCTTCTTTCATATTATTCTTGCTACTAGATGCTTTTTTTCATATTCTTGCTATTAGATGTGTTCTTTTGTATTATTCTTGCTATATCTGCTGAAATCTTTAATATTATTTTTTTATTATTCTTGTTATTACACGTCTTATACTATTTATTTATTATAGTATTTTTTTTTAGAAAGAACAAATGTGGTGTCCAATGTCTACCAGATGGCTGGCTTCTTTATTATTTTTCTTGCTATGATGTATTATCCCGAAGACGTACTACTCTAATCTTTTGATCTTTAACGTAACACCTCCATGTGTTCTTTGGACAAATTTTAGTGATTAACATTGTCTGGAAATCGCTAGAAAGCATTATCTTAAAGTTCGGAAGTTTAGAGTAGTATGTTTTCAGGGTAATACATCATAGCAAGAATGATACTAAAGTACTGATTATAATTAATGGTGATCAATATTAGTTGATGGTTTTAATTTAGTCTTTAAGCAATTTATGAGAGAATTTAGTTAATGATTTTGAAAGGAAACAATTGAATAGTATATTTGTTTCTTAAGTGTAGCTAGATGTAAGTAAAATTCCTCTTATATTTGGTTATATAAATTAATTTATTCATTTTAAGAGACAATAAATACCTTAGATGTTGATTAAGCTTAGAAATATTAGTAAAAGAGTGAATACAGTCATTTTAATAAATAAATGAATATGATATCATGTTATAATTAAATTTAACTGAGGAATTATAATATTATATATATATATATATATTGATTTAAATATTTCCATGGATAACTGAGGAATTATAATATTATATATATATATATATATTGATTTAAATATTTCCATGGAATATTATAATAAAGAATGTAAATGAGGATATATATTTATGTAAATAGAAGTAATGTTTAACCCTTTGATGTTACTGAGAAATTATCAATTACTACTAATTAACATCCCTGGGGCCAAACCAGTTTTTCTCTTTTGTTTGAGTTTTTGTTTAAATCCATATAAGAACTTGTATTTAAAGTAAAAGAAGAACACTTCTACTTCAACAAAAACCTCAAACAAAAGATTTAGTGAAGAACTGGTTTGACCTCAAGGATTATCATTTATTAGTAATTGATAATATTTTGGTAATATCAAAGGTATTAAAGGTTAGTTTTATTTACATGGATATTGTCTTCTTATTTTTGTATATATATATATATATATATATATATATATATATATATAAAAATAGATCTTCATATATATATATATATATATATATATATATATATATATATATATATAACATTAGACTAAATGGAAAAAGCTATAAATTGATTTTAGTAATCAAATAAAGATTAGAGCTGTATAAAAATATATCTCTCTATACCAGTGGTCTTCAATCTTTTCACACCTGCAGACCAGTAAAAATAAGGATAAGATTCCGCAGACCAGAAAAAATAAGGATAAGATTTTGCAGACTGGCAGAAGTCTATAGATAAATTTTCTTAAAGATAAGCATAATTGTTATAATAATGTTAAATATGTAAGATAAAGTTATATATATATATATGGAGTTTATATAATAAAAAAACTTTTTTTAAATTTTTTTTAGAAAAGTAATAAAAAATTTAATTCTACCCCCCCCCCCCCATAAACATCTGTGATAACTAGAAAAACAAATTAATTTATGAATGATTGATTAGATTTTGTTTTCGTTCTGTTTTCTTTTTTTTTTAATTGGGTAAAAATGAGATGAAAAAATAAATAAAAATTGGCTATATTAATTAAAAGTTTAAACTCTTATTATTTATTATTACAAACTTTTTACTACCCCTAGCACGCGGACCTGCAGAAAAGTTCCACAGCCTGGCACGGGCCACAGACCAAGGGTTGAAGAACACTGCTCTATACTAACAAAGCTAAATAATTACAATACTTCAAAGTCATAACTCTTTTAGGAATAAACATAACAATATGGATAATTAAAAACCAGATAAAAAAATTTAAATTACTAAATGGGTGTCATCTCTATACAAAGGAATCTTGACTCAAATATTTTAAATAATGTTTAAGATTTTTGTTGTATAGACCATCTAGATTTTATTGTTGTTTTGTAAGAATGGAGAACAATTGTACTTTTTTTTTTCACGTGGCAAAGCAACGGTCGAGACGCGAATCCGGGACAACTGCTTGTAAGACAGCTGTGCTAACCATTCGGCCACAAACGCTAGACAAATAAATAAATAATCATAGAAATAAAAAATAATTTACTAATCAATTAAAATAAATAATACATAAAAAAATCCTTACTCTGAAAAAACTAAAATTTATAATATATTTCAGAATCATTGGCTTAGTATTAAATTTTAACAATGGGTAATTAAATTAGTTTTGATCACATGCATATACAAAAAATAGTCTTACGTCTTATCTTGCTTATTGATAAATGTTTCAGTTTGTTTACTTTAGTTTCTTAGTTCAATCTGACAAAAGAAAATAAATAACAAAATATTCTAATACTCCTGAGTTTGTTTTTATTTAGCTTTTAACAAAATACATCTTTAGTAATCCTTTTATTTCTTTTTGTCGAACGGAATAGTTGCCAATTTAATTCGCTAATTAATCGTGAACACACAGTTTCATTTACTTGTCTAAATGCATAAATTAGTTGATTAATCCTTATTTTTGGTTATCAAGACAAATCAGTCTATTACTTCCTGTTTTAGTCATTTACTTGATTGGCAGTATATATTTTCTATTCTTTCTTGTAAGTTTGATAGATAGAAATAATCTTGGGATAAGGTAGCAACAGTAATTCTAGTTCATTAAACAAGATAAACATGTTATCTTCAAAATGAAATGTTTTTGTTTTTTTTTTCATGCTAGAGCTTGATCTCCAAGCTAGCACTGAATCTGGTTACTTTATTTTTTATAAGTCAGAATGTTAGGGCAGAGATGGACTACTAGAAGCCTAGTCAACCATAATGATGAAGTTTGAACTATAAGTATTTGTGGCCATTACATAATTTTTAATAATAATAATATTGACAACATTTTTTTACTTTCATGAATGAAGACCGCTGCAAATGATAAATAATCTGATGATGATTTCCATGGCAACCAAAGAAGTTGATTTTAACTCTACTCTCTTTCCTAACAAAATATATCCTTTATTCAGTTAATTATTGTAATCCTTTTTATAGATACTTACTCATGTTTATGAATAAGATTTATTAATCAATATATTGCTCATTCAATGTCCATCTTCAAAACCCTCCTTATCTATTTTAATTAGTTCTCACAGTATGTTTATTCATAAAAACAACAAATCAAGAAAATAGAATGAAAAAATACTTTTTATGCAAATCTGAATTCATTTCAAAACAAATTACATTACATATATATGAAACTTTAAAACATCAACTCTTTTTGTTTAATTAATCAAGTTAACATGTTCGGTTTATTTGATATCCATTTTATTTCTTTTTTCGTGCGGTTATAACTGATAGTTAATTAATATTTGTTTATTTTCTTTTTATTGTAATAAGAACACAAATTATTTATTTGCGAGTGTGTATCAATATATTTTACTATCACTCTGACAACTTCCTTAGAAAGAAAATTGATAATTATTTTATTTTGATAAAAACAAATTATATAATTAAATGATGATCACAAGCAAATTCATATATTTGTTGATTCACATTTATAATATATAATTGGATAAACACCACACAAGCATGCATTAGAAAAAGCATTGAATTAATAAAATGAATGAAAGAAGGAAGGATAATGGATATTCAATTACAGTATCATATACTTGGCATAGTAAATCAATTTCTAAATAATTAGGTTCTTTTCAGGCAATGTGAATTGAGTATCCATTAAGTATTTAAACAGCCTAGAAAGATATTTTAATTTACACACAATGACAGAAGAGGCAAACTTGATTATCACTAGTAGATATTTTCAAGAGATATCTCAAGCATAGTGGAACTTATTATCGATCCACCTTCATAATTTTAAAAAAGCCAAATAAGCCCTATTAAATTGATACAAGAATGGATATTATCAGGAAAATATCAAACAGAAAACATTTCAAAAAAGTATCCATTTGGTGAAACATTTACTCCTCTTTTTAAGAAATAAATAGCAAAATTAAGGGTTCTATCAGCCACCCCATTATTAAAGTTACAGATCATCCATATAATGTGATGTAATTTCCCAAAAGATTTTGAGGCAATGTTGATCAGAAGGGATAGGTGTACTATTGAGCAGTTGTTTTGATTGAAATTTGACACCAGAAAACCTGCCATGGTAGAAAAAGTAAGGGAGGAGAATTAGGGAACAATGGCCCTTATATTAAGGTCATCTGACTTTTAAAATGAAAAGAAAAACATGGAAAAATAAAAGCAAAAGTATCAAATAATAGTTCAACCAGTCTTCCTAAAAATCACATAAAAAACAAACTGGAAGTTGACCATGCATTAATGAAGACAAATATTCTTTAGATCTCATCATGAATCTCAGTTACCAACAGAAGGATTTATTTATTCTCTTGATGCAGAAATAAGAGAAAAAGCAAAATAATAACCAAGATGAAATCAAAGAAAGACAAAAGATATTTTTGGAGATTGGGGTAATTTTTCAGCTTATGATTCTTATATGTACAGTGCTGGAATAGATGGACAATTTTGATGATGGCATGATGATGTAAATTATTCATGAGGCACCATGGAGTAGTATAAGCAATGTGATTACCCCATTTAATGTTCATAGAAACTAGCCCATAATTCTCAAAATGAGCAGGACTTAATTTTCACATTTGACATTGTGGTTACTTGCCATGGACATACATATGCTATGGCTATAAACCGTTAAGACTAGAAATTATCTTTCAGTAAGACTTTCATATGCCAAATATTTGATTTTATTATACTGTGCGGCATCTGTGCTCAAATTGTAATAGCTCTCTAAACATTTACATTGCAGTGTGTAATTATGTCAAGTGTTCATTTTTTTTGTCCATCACAGAGTTGGGGTCAGTATTGATATTATTCTATTGTTGGAAGTCATCCTGATCTCCAACCAAGCTAAAAAAATACAACAATAATGACTAAAATAGTAATAGACATTAATGGCCCAGAGAGGCATAATACTAGCTAATAAGAAAGGAAAAAAAAAATAACAATGAGAAATACAGTTGAACATGAAAAAAGTAATGTTTGATGTAATATTACAGGTAGATAAAAGTTCTAAATTGTAAGTCAACTCAATTTTATTTTCCAAATCATATGGGAGTATTGTAGCATTGTATAGCTAGCTAAAAGTTTATAAAATAATGTGCTCAAAAATAAAAGGGTTAACTAAATGAGATGCAT
The DNA here is from genome assembly GCA_028023455.1 of Epiperipatus broadwayi. Lineage (NCBI taxonomy): Eukaryota > Metazoa > Onychophora > Udeonychophora > Euonychophora > Peripatidae > Epiperipatus > Epiperipatus broadwayi. Next base: position 2,316,931 of record JAQFVV010000179.1, on the reverse strand, counting down.
TATTTAATGTGATAATATGTTGGACTATTTCCATCATCTACCATTTCATGTTAAATGTCTAGAATTTTTTTTACTTTATTTAAACTTTCCAAATACAAACAAATTGTTAGTATTAACACACAAATAGACAACACTGGTTACTAATGATGCAACATTTCAGTTGTATTTTTCTCTACTCTGTTTCAGTTATTGATGGCTTGACTAATTAACATGGGAGTTAAACTTACACATTTAGATTCTTGAATATTGAATTTTTAAAGCAACACTCTAACCAACTTTTTAGTATTATTTTAAAGGCAGCACTCAGTAGAAATTTCATATACTTATGTATAATAATGGGTTGGTTAAAATCCCTGATTTCTCCAATTCTTTTAATACTTTTTTCTAAGAGCAGGGTTAGTTAGAAGCTTCCAAACATTATATATAGCCAAATTACATTGACTTACATGATTATCTGCTATTGTCATATGAGCAGCCTTTTGTAATTTTTTTCTTTAAATTTTTTCCACTCTATTCAATATTTTTGTATTTCTCCAATCAAACATATGTTCATTAGTACATATGTGGACTGCTGCTGTAGATGCATCTGTTTTTCTTTTCCATCTATTAGTTTGACTTTTGTCAATCATTTTTTAATAGAGTGACTGGTCTCTCCAATAAACATTCACTTTTATATGGTATTTCATAGATACCCTTTTTGCTCTTCAGCATTTCAACATTAAGCTTTGTAGAAGATAAAATTTCTCAAAGTTGTGGCATGGTTTTGGAAAGCTGTTACAATGTTATATTGATTACAGATTTTCTTTAATTTGTTTGCCATTCCTGTTATGTATAGATACATTACACTATCAATTACTGATTTTTTTGGGTTCTGTTTTTGTTGTTTATTAGAGGTTTTCATGATGACAGATAACAGGTAATAGTTTTTCATGAGATTTGTTTTATATAGATCTTTTCATTTTTAATATCACTGTTTTTTTAAAAATAGACTTCCTTTGCTCTTTTCTATGGTAATAGCATAATTCCATGTTTTGCACTTCTCATGTGATTTATTATATACAGCAAGTACATACCAATGTATGTTAGTTTTTTTATAAACTTTTGTTTTTATTTTTCTATGAGGAGACTTGTCACATAAACATGTAATAATGCCTATTTTTGTTCTCATTCTAATTTCCATTGTGCATTAAATTGAAAGGATACAGAGTTAATGTGTATCCATTATGATTGTAATGGTTGCTTCACCATGTGGCCATATAATATATGTGTAATCAACATAGTACAACCACCCTTTAGATGGAAATGGAGTAGTATATATGGTTATGGGTTCAAGTTGTTCCATGTAAATGTTTCTAAGCATGGGTGATGATTGTGAACTTAGTGGCCATCTCTTAATTTTGTTGGAATAATTCTGAGTGATAATGAAAATATGTTGTTAGGCAGAAAGTTAAGAGTTCCATTATACTATCAATAGGTAGAATTATCCTAGTTTATAGACTATTATCATCATATAACCTTTTTCTTACAATAGATAATGCTTAATCACATTCTCATTATATAATTTCACCCCATTTCACATGAACACCTCCTTATTATAATGCAACTCTATAGATAAAAAAAAACACTTGTTTGTAAAAAAAAAAATACCCACATTGCTGTAATACCATAAATGAATATCAACTCTAAATTAAACTAAATTTATAAGAAATATATGTTTTTTAAATTCAAATTTCTATAGATATGATTTAAATTTAAATTGCTCCTTATACCAAAATTTGAAATTGTATACTTTAATAAATTGCATAGCCTATACAAAATGCTTTTAAGATTATGTTTAATAATATATATTTGATTTATAGAGCTAACTACTTTTCCTTTCTAGTTTTGAATAAATAATGCTGTATTGACAAAAGATCAAGAATTCAGTAGATCCACCTATTTTTTTAAGTATTTGATTTATGCGTGAACTCAGTATACAAACTAGACGAATATATAACTCTTTTATTAATTTATTACTATTCTAAATTCTAAATGTAAATACATTAATATTTACTACAAATTTGCTGTAAATACTTCAAATATATATTTTATTGAAATGTTGTGTATATACTGAAAAAAAGTATATTTTTGTAAAATTTCTTGATAGAATTGAAAATTTTACAACATATTTGTATAATTTCTACTGAATTCATTCAGTTGAAATTATGAGATTTATTTTTGTCTGCACATCAATATGGGTATATTTCTAATTATTATTGGACAATGGTTGTTTTTAAGGATTCATAGCAAACTGGATAGCTTTATGGCTTATATAGAAATACTATTTGGTTTAAATTTCAGGTAGACAGGGCAGTTGATCTATTAAATTCAGTTATGCATTTCCAGGGAAGACATATTTTAAATTACATACTTTGGACCTCAAAGATGTATTTATAATAAATGACTTAAATTGCTCTAAAATATATCTTAAAATAATTAATAATATGCTTTATTTGGTTTTAAGAAAATATAAAATCGTATGTTAATACAATTAGATATTTTTCTACAAAAAATACAACCATTAAATTTAGCTTGGATCTAAAATAAACTGCTATGTTTTGTCTTTCCACTTCATTTATTTTATAAATAGCAATATCTGTTAATTCTTTTCTAAGTATTAATCTATTTTAGAAAGCAGTTTCTGATTGGTGTTGTTGTTGCTTTTATAACAAATAAATAATTTAGCATTTAAAATTTGTTAATTTTGGCAGGCAATACATTGGGGCCGGTCATTGAGGTTAGTAAAAAGAAAAAAACAGCCACTGGATAGGTGGTAATAATACTAAATGAAATATTTGAGAATAATAATAATGACAAGGAGGCTTCATTGAATAAAAGATTTTTTTCCCCCACGCACATATTAATTAAGAAGAAATGCTCATAAATAAACAGTTCAAAAAAAAAAAAAAAACCATAAAATGAAGTTAAATAAGTAGGTCAAATGAATGATTTAAGAGTAACATTTGTAGGATTAAATAAATGAATAGAATAAAAGATTTAATTAAAGTGATCGAGTTAAATAAATAAATAACATGTCTGTAATAAAATAAAAATAGTTCTGAATTAAGACTTAAAGTTGTCAGAGATAAAATGGTCAAAAATAGATGCATTTTACTCTCAAACGGGGATGGTGTAATGTACCAATATTAAAATTGGCATATAATAATTTATCTAAAAAAAATTATTAAAATAATCATTCATAAAAGAAAATGTATTTAAAAGTTTAAGAGTTTTATTACAGTTTACTTTCGTAAAAGAGTTTGAAATAAAAGTTAGAAAATAATTTATTAAAAGGAAGGGAGGGGGAGTTTTGGTTAAAAAAGTTAAACTAAAAGTTTTATAAAAGGAAGTAGAGTTTATTATTATTAGTCAAAATATAATTTAAAGTTAAAAAATACAAATCTCTTTTCATTTGAATTAAAGAAAAAGTAATTTTAAAACCAGTTATATATGCACATATATATGTGCGATTATAAATAAATAAAAATGTATGCGTAATAAAAATTAAAATGAAATAAAAGAAGATTATTATTAAAAACACAGTGATGGCTATTAATTAAAATATAAAACAACACGATTAAAAAGCTTGTCTCCAAAGTATTAGCTACTAATTAAAATTATATATAACAACATGTTTGCATGGCTATTACTAACTAAATGATTTTCCAAAACATGTCAAAAGATTATCAAAGGAATTTCGACAACAGATATTGCCGGAGGATATTACAAGGACAACACATCACAGGTATAAATAGACCTTTTTTTAATGGACAATGAATTGAGTCAGTTAAGTTCAGAGACAACAATCATTCAATCGAGTGATTGTTTCAGTTCAGATAACAGTGTAGTTTATTAGGTATCCAGAAACAAAAATGCAGTGTTAAAAACCCACGGGAAACATATGCCTCTCAACAGCCTGAAGTCCGATGAAAACAGCAAAATTTGCCCATGAAATAATGTCAGCGTAACAACTTGAAAATCTCTGTCAGTATCTAATTGTCTCCAATAATAATAATCGTAAATAATAAGGAAACTCATCAAGGAAACGTCTGAGCTGGCTGGAAATATTCTCACCCAAAGCAGTAACCAAAGAAAACGAAGTTTTACATCCACATTCAAAATCCTAGGTAATAATATTTCATATTCTTATTTCTATAATAGCCATTGCATCACATTAATTCATAAAGCTTCCAGAGACAAGTAATTTGAACTCTATAAGCATGCATAAAATGAACTATTGATGAATGTGTTTGTAAATGCTATATGATTTTATAAACATCAAACATTATTTATGCTTTCTCATAAGATATATTATAGTGTGTTAATTTAAAATGTGTGTGTTATTTTAGATTTATAAAATGTTTAAAATTAGCAAATGTTAGTTAATAAATTATCTTTAAAATTAAACTTTATTTGTCGGTAAATTCTTTTTATCAATTCTTTTACCAATCTCTCTTACAATTCTATTCACCACTATTTATGTATAATCTGTTAGTGATTCCCAACAACTGATCTAGTCATGGATACTTAGGCGTTGAGTTAGTGGCCATTGTTCAAAGTGCATTGTTTATTATTCTGAATAGTTAGCTGGCACCCATGTTTACACAAAACAAAAAAAGTGCTTTGAACTCTGGCGTTGAACTCAACAGTTGAGAAGAAGTTATGCCCTGGAAATGTGATGCTAGTTATATATATTTTATAGCTATCATTTGGGCATACATACATCTCTGAATATGTTTTTCTCTGCCTAAGAGACTGGTGTTTCAAACAACCCATATTTGAACCCAATAGCTCAGAAGAAGAAGAAAGACAAGGGAAAGAAAACACTTGGAATGAAAAAGGGAAAGCAAGAATAGAAATCACTTATTCAAATAAACACCACATCACCAACAAAAAAAGAAAAACAACACTCTCCCAAGAAGAACCAAATCAAGAGACAAATCAAACCCAACAGGATGAATGATATAACAATGTTGATTCCCAAGAAAGCAATGAACTCACAGAACTCATCTCAGATAATGATTTACTAAGCAATAGCACAATAAGCACCGAATACACTGATATCCAATCACTCAATTTGAAAGTGGTAGACTTCAGCCATTCAAAGCATATCACTGATTATGAAATGTAAAATAATTGAAGTCAGTATTAAAAGAATTAACTCATACAAAAGAATCCTCACACTCAAACACTGGTTTATTGTCACCTCACCACACATCCTACTAATTGGAGAAACAAAATACCACACCACAAAACTGATCCCAAAATCATACAAAAACTCGACAAATTGGGATATACAAAAATTTCAATGAGTTACACTGCATCTAGGGGAGTCGGAGTCCTCATCAACAAAAATCACCCACTGGACAAGTTCAAAATTTTCTATGTTGACAACAATATAATTGCAATTAACATAAGTTATGGAAGAATGAGAATAAATATATTCTATGTTTACACAAACAATACAGCATCAAATTACATAAAAATAATAAACACATTCAACATGATAATGGCTAACAGCAAATGGCCTTCCATTATAATTGGTGACTTCAACATAACATATGATGTCTTCAACAGAAAATACATCCACCTCACCAATAAGAACATAATGAGTGGAGTCAGATTCTTTCCTCTGACAGCCTTCTCATTCTAAACAAGAAATCACAATTCTCTAATAGACTTATTATTTTATTCCTCAGAAATTCATTTTATGCTCGATGCTAAACTAGAGCCTGTAGCATTTTCTGATTATCTTACCCTTGTCTCTAGGTTTAAAAAAAGAAGTTGAATCCCATGCAGACTAAATAAATCTATAAGGATGATAACAAAAACAAATACTTCTGAAGAAATTTTTTTGGAAGTCTACATAAACTTTAATAAAATAAAAATGCTGAAGAAGCATGGTTTTTTTAATAGGAATCATGCAGTCATTAATTGCACATCATTCTCAAAAATGGAAAAGTACCATCACTCTACTGAAAGATTTAGAAGACTTGAACAGCCAACTGAAAAAACCATTCTACAGAAGCCAACAGAATTGTAGATATAATCCACATTAAATACCTATATAAAGTTAAACAAAAAGCCCTGGTGGAATACATCTTGATAAACCAAGCTAAGGTGTATCTTTCAACGCAACACTGCTGAATAAGAGGCTACTTTAGGTGGGCACTTGTGCTAGAAAAAAAAAAAAAACTACCCCTCTACCATTAATTAAATTGGTCAATCAGTCATAGAAAAACCGATGCTAGATAAAATCATGCACTTTTTTCAACAAAAACTTCAAAGACATCATCAAAATAAAGACTGTGAATGGACAGAATGCAGAGACTGGGAGGGGAATTGAATTATGAAAAAGATGTTAAAAGAAAAGCTTACATTTCTCCCTTACCATGTTAATCATGGTCTTCACGGCATCCCAAAATTTATAATATTACATCTCAGTAACACAACCATTCCAATTATGCTTAAGATGATCAACTACCTTGCAGAACAAAAAAGAATTATACCTAATCTACACCCAGTAGCGCTGGTGCCATTCATCAAGAAACACCAAGATGCCTCCAAACTCACAAGCATAAGGTCAATATCCATGCCACCACTATTAATCAAAATCATGGAATTGGTGATACAAGATCAAATTCAGGCAAAAATATTGCAAAACATTATGCTATCTCAATTCACAAAAAGGTTCTTCAGAAATTACAGCCATTGGAAAAGTTAGAATTCTAATAGACCATATCAGACTTCACAGACAATCCAAACCCATTGCAGTACAAATGGATAGCACTGCCACATTTGATTCTGTCAGAATAAACAAACTTCTGAACATACTCAATGACTTCTTTGTTCTCAGGGAGATAATACAAATCCTGGACAATCTTTTGGAAAACAGACAAATTTTCATAATACTAAATGAAAGCATTGCACAAGGTTTCAAACATGATATTTCAATTATGCAAGGTTCCCCCCTCAGTGCCTTACTTTAAATTTTCATATTAACGCACTGCTCAAAGAAATAGAAAATCAATTGCCAGGAATATAATTCCAAAACTACACAAACAAATCAAGGCATTTACTTACATGGATGATGTGCTAGTGATACTACCATACACTAAATACCTTAACAAACTGTACAATATCATAGAACAATTTACCAAAGAAACTGGCCTAAGAATCAACCCTCAAAAATCAGTGATTTTGGAGAATCAGTTCTGGTAAGAAAAATAACACCACATTCACTGCTGAACCACAAAAATCCTTCGGCTTCTCAATACACAAATTGCTAAGTGCTATGTCCAAAGAAATTAAAGACTCTATTATACTATCCATAGAAAGAATCACTGGTATGCTTACCAAAGTATACCTTTCTCTACAAAGCAAAGTAGTGCTCATGAATATGAAAATAATAAGCAAAATTAATTACTACCTCCCAATCATCAAAACAATAAATACCTCTATTAAAAAATAAACACCCTAAGTGCCAGACTATTTTGGGGGTGGAAAAATAGCTGCCACCAGCATCCAGGAGATGCAACAACCTGGAAGATTTAATGGTATGTTGTTTCATTCCATCTGAGCTTTCTACCTCAAAAAATCTCACACCTTAATCACTAATCTTATCAAAAGACATGGGCATAAACAGATCACAGAAATAGTTCCCCCAACAGATTGGCCACCTCCTACAAAAGGATCTGGATTGACACCATCATTGAACTACTTGACACACACATGTCTCTCACAAAGGAACTATTTGATAAGAAACTTAAAATCTGGGATGCATATGAGCTCCTTAACCCAAACATTAGAACTAGTGACTCAAAACTTGGCATTACCAATAAAAGGATCACATCACTTTTCAAATTCTGGAATATGGAACCTAAGTATCTTGACCTTATAATAAAAATCAATCTGGAAGCAATGCTGACCAATGCTTTCCTATTCTGTAAAATACAAATTGCAAAAATAGATCCAATCTGCATCAACTGCAACAGACAAAAAAAACATTTCACCACATTATGTTCAACTGTACAGGGCTGGGAAATATCAGGAAAATTATCTATGAACACTCAAAAATTGATTATTACAAAAATTCTCTCATTAAATGACTTCCTAAAACCCAAAACAGTAGCAGTGATTAGACGCTCAATATTCTTAATATATGCTATTTGGACAGTTACATGTATGAAAATTTTCACAATGCAGCAACTGATTCTGGACACTTATTTCATACAAAAACTAATCAAAATGAAAAAAAGACATGAAATCCTCACTTCAAAAAACCAGTATGAAGACACATGGAATCTATTCACTATACCACAACTGCCTAGGACTTAAAGCTTTAAGTTCAACTCATCACATAAGACACTCTTATGAAAATATCAACACAACAAGCAACAAAATAAGCTCAGGAACTTCAATACAGATACACAACCATTGAAACAAAGAATAAATCCCGCATTCTAACATCCTAATAATCAAATATAACAATAATAGCAAAAATACATTTATTTTAGAAAGAAAAAAAAACATTTATAAATAGTCATAGCATCAAAATGTAAATATCAATCTATTTCTTAGCATAGAGTTTTGGGATTTAACTAATTTATTTATGATAATAATAATTGCAAACTTAATACTTTTTAATTTTTTCAAACTTTATTAATAACATTTATATAAATAATCTTGTATATCATTTAACTTTTTTTTATAGTTGAAATCTAAATGGACAATCATTTTACTCTCCATTTCTGATTATTGTGAGTAAAAGACAATAGTATCACTAATATTATATATAAACTCTGGCTCTATGTTACATAGTACATACATAATAATATAGCATGTGTGCATATATATATATATACGTTGTGCACTTTTTATTAGCCCAGTCTATTCTAAAATAAAATTTTGGTGTATAATTTTAAATTTTACAAATCCAATAATATTTATTTATTAAAAAAAGACAACAATGACATACCACATCACAGGATTTGAACTTGGATTTAGCTAATGGAAATTTATAAATGATCTTGACTCAAGATACACATAAATAATAACCTATAGAGTTGTATATATGCTGATGGATGGACAATTAATATCATTTATTATTTAAAACCAGGGAAGTTTAAATTGTATTTTGTAAACATGATGCATTATAGAGACCAATAATTATTGTTTATGCACAGTTGATTTAAAAAAAAAATGTTTATATTCAAATCGTATTATATTTAAAAGTGAGTAAATATTTATTAATTTTACCAAAATACTGATCTCAAATTAAAACAGTAAATTGCATCTTTATTTAATTTCTAAAAAAATATTATTTCATTATTTTTTTTTTAAAAAACCAAAAGTATCATTTTAAAATGATAAACCAAAAACTTGCAAGGTAAATCTATGTTGTTATAAACAGAAAAAGGTGGGAAAGATCAACCAATTGAAAGGGGTCAAACAATCTTTTGACTATAAAATCCAAGAAAGAAAAAAAAGGTTTGTTGGGGATCGTAAAAATAAGCAAATAGGCCTTTTCTTTTCTTGTGATATATTTTTAAAACATTGGACTAAAAATTCCTGAAATCTTATTATTTGCAAGCAGAAAATGTAATGAATTGTAACTGTATCGATATATTGGATAATTATAAGCTTTATGTTTAAACTAATGGAATAAATTAATCATTTTCTACTGGGTAAATCAATGGTCAATAATTCCCAATAATCTCTTGAAAATTAATAAATATTGAGGAAATCATCGGAGATGAATAATCAACCAATATATTCACTGAAAAGGAACAATAACTGTGCCATGGGGAAAATGAATTGCAGTAATAAACAAAAGGAAATAAATAAACACCATCAATATCTAGTAAGGATAAATAAAAGAATAGTAAATCTTTTGGAAACAGTTAAGTATATATATATTTAAGATTCAATGGAACTAAATTAGTAGTAGATGAAAAGTGTTCATTATCATTCCACCTACGCATAAAATCCTAATGATAATAAGGCATAAGAGAAGTATTTACTCTGAGCCATATGGTGGGAATATCAGTTTTTATAAAGTTTTAATTGAAAATGTTGCATGACACATATATTTTAATTAAAAATCATAAGTGTGCCTTATAATATATATGGAAATATATGTCATCTAGAATAAATAAGCCATAAATAATTTTTTTTGATATTAGGTAAACAAAGAACAAAAGGAAGGATTATTGTTGCAATAACCCAAATATCTCATGAACCTTAGGATAAGTAGAATCTTCCAAAAAAGAAGGAGAAAATGAAAGTTATAAAGTTTATGCAGTGTGTAACAACCCAGAACGCTAAGAAATTTAAAGTTGTTATTATACTTTTAGCTGAGAATTTAAAAGAGAACTTGTTTCTAATGTTGGAATTTATATTTTTAATCTATGAGTTGTTAGTACAATAGGGGGGGGGGGACTAAATCATTTAATAAGAAATTATTTCAAGTGTTGTTATATTGATAGTTATTTAATAATTAGGTTGAGATTAAAGATTATTAATCATTTACATAAACAAATATGCTCAATACACCAGTATGAAAGGTATAATAAGGTAATTAACACGATATATATGCAATCTTGAGGGCAGGGTTTGTTTACATGTGTGAATGGATAAACAAAAAAAAAAACAATGATATTTTCTTATGTGAAATATAAAAGTATTAATCTTGTTTTGCTTATCAACCTCCAGAATTATAACTATCTTTTCTCTATTGTTTTTTGTATTATTACTTATTCATCAAATATGTAACCTTAGTACTATTATTATTTTAGAGGTTGAAATAACAGACCATGAATCGAAAAAAAAAACAAGAGAATGATTGTTTAATAAACTGGATGTGTAATATGTAGGCACATACATAGGGGTAGATATCTTAACCTACAATGGGAGATTAGTAGTTTTGTTTAATTATAACACTCCAAAGATTAATTTTCTATTGTTATTGTTATTATAATATATATGTATATCATTTTGTTATAAGTTATTTTAAATTAGATGTTAATGGTAATGTTTATTATAATCATTTGTAATAAATATTATTAAAATTATTGTTTTGAAAGTTTTTATCAAATTCTAAATGTTGCATTTCTTTTCTGGGCTCAGTTTTACCATATCACATAACTCAAAACGTACAGTCGAAATTAAAATGAAAAGTCAATTCAGTTTAGGGCAAATCTAACAGTTTAATAAGCATAAATCTCTTAATAAAGATTATTTTTATTGTTACATGCTGCCTTGATCCCATAGGTCATTGATGCCATTGCCAATTATTAAAGTGTATTTATTAATATGAAATTAAATGACACATTAATTATTAGTGAAAGTATTAGTGTTAATCACATTTTAGCTAATACTATTATTTTAATATTAAGTATTACAGAACATAAATCTAAAGCTTGATTATAGATTTAAGTTATAAGCTTTTCTTAATTTGTGCACTATCCATGGAAATCTGTACAATCCCTCTTGATATTCCATAGGTAGTATGAAGAATTAATCAATCAATGATTATCCTGAGATCTCCTTATTATAAAGTTATTTTTGTGATTATTGCCAATCTTAATTATCAAAATTAATAGGAATCAAAGTTTATCTGTAATTATCTAACAGATTAATTTACTGAATGATTGAATTAAAACTTAAGAGTTATAGATATGATATAATATATTGGATATTATTGTTAGTCATGAGAGTATGTAGATGCTTAATAAGGAGGAGTATCTGTGTATTATCATGCCATTGTACCAATATTTTGTATTTGTTTAATGTTAAGGAGATATGATCTGTTTATGGGTAAATGAGTCTCATATTGATTATAATTAAAATACATCTTATTTTAGAAATATTTAATCATGTGAAAGTAACTTGGGATGAATACTAATCTTATCTAAATTCAATTGTTATAGTTAAAGAAAATGGTCAGGAAATAATAAGCCTGTTAATAGTATCTAGCCAGAGTCCAAATAGGACTTAATGTAGAGGCTTGACAACTCTGCTTAGGGTCATACTGCCTATAGACAGGACACAATATATATATATATATAAAGTTGAAAGGAAAACCAGAATAAACACAGACAAAAATTATAGTAGATATTTTCTACTTTCATTGAAATATAAAAAAAAAAAATAATAACTTTGATTTAAAATAAAAATTGTTTTATAAATTAAACTTTTAAAAGGTCTGAATAAATACAAATATTGTATTATTATTATTATTATTATTATTATTATTATTATTATTATTATTATTATTATTATTATTATTATTATTATTATTATTATTATTATTATTATTATTATTATTATTATTATTATTATTATTATTATTATTATTATTATTATTATTATTATTATTATTATTATTATTATTATTATTATTATTATTATTATTATTCTGATTTTGAAATTTAAAAACAAGTATGGTATTTTTGAAATTTTTTAATTTGTAAATTTCTATTATCTAAGTGAAAACATATATATCACACCTTGATAAAATTTCAAGCCTGTTTTAAAAAGGGATTGAAGAGATAAAAATAAAACTCTGTTTTCAATCAAGAGGTTGTTATCACTTCAGATGATTCTATAAGAGGGCTGATAAAAATATCAGGCACAGTCTGGATTGTAGTTTTTGTAAAATCTGAAGAGAATAGCTTGGCTACTAAAATTTTTTGAGTAAGTGGCAGTAATTAGCTGACCAAAATAGATAGCTACAGTTCATTGTTGGTTGTAGCAGAGAGTTAGCAGAATAGCTATCATAAACTGATGTAGCTGAAGGCAAAAGTGTAGATCCAGGAGCTGCTACTATTTTTCTTCACAGAAGTTTTGATTTACTTGAAGCTGGGTCACTTCTGAATCAATAGCCAGAAAAAAATGACAAAATATCTGGCAGAGTTATACAGAGTTACTATGAAGATCTAAAAAAGTACAATCCAGTAGCTGTCCTATAGTTTACTACAGAGTTTTGATTCATGAGGCCATGGTAACTTCAAATGGATCGACTAGCTGCTTAAATATGTTGTAGAAGACAGCTTGGCAATTTCTTGGACTACAAAAAGCAGCTCATGGTATGCCAACAAATTACTTGAATACTTTTTTCTATTGATGACAACAAGCCTGAAATTATATTTTTCTAATGGAGCAAAAACCAACCTTACCAAGAGAAAGCTTGAAGAAATTGGTGTATGTATGCTGCTGTTTATATATAAATGCAGGGAACTGCAGATAAACACATGTGTATATACAGTGAATTATTTTATTTTAATATTTCTTAAAACGACTTTTAAAATTATAAATTAATAACTTAAAGCAAAACAAGTAAATAATTTGCTTGAGTCAAATGTCTAAAAGAAAGGCGATTTGATATTTATTTTTGAAAAAAACGTTTTCGTAATTCCTTTTAAAAAAAGGACATTAAAAGAAGAATATATAACTTAAATGCAAGAATAATTTTGTTTGAATTAAAATCAAAAAGTAAAAAAAAAAGATGTTAAACTTTATGAAAGAATTAAGCAACAAGATTCTATATACTTTCAATATTGAATTAATTATGAAAAATATAATATTGTAACAAGTTGAAATAGATAAAAATCATTGAGCATATATACACGCACACTCATATATGTAAAATTTTAATCATTTATTGTATAACCATTCAAATATGTCCATTTCTTAAATGCACTGCACTCTGTGCACATATTTATATATCAAAACCCATTAAGGTAAAAATTGATGTTATTTATTACTTTGAGAAAAGTGAATTTGTGTTAATATATTAGTGTAACAATTTGAATTTTGAATAGTAAATATTGTAAATCAATGTAATAACTTTAGTTGTGTATATAATTTTGTATAATACTCAAAATCAGAAGCCTAATTCTGCAGATTTTAATATATGTTTTTTTATTTATTAATAAACTTGTATTCAACTGTTAAACCTTATATTGCATCATCTCCTGGTCACATGAGATTGTGTTCTCCGATCTAGATTTATGCACTGGATGAATATATAAATGGAATGTGTATTTAGAGCTTTTGGGCATTCAGAGATGATCAATTATCATCCTGGTTGGCACATAAGATTATATTCTTTATAGCCCATTCACTACCTTTAATCTTAGTTTAGTCTCATTACAAATTTAAGTTTATAGTTGGCCAGTACATTAATGGTACTAAGTGGCCAGAGAATTGATGATGATTAGCATGTTTTAAATGTCCCAGCATTATTGTTTAGATTTACTGATTATTGCGTATTCTAATGGATTAGTACTTAACAGGTGCATCCAAATTAATGTTTAAATAATTGCCCAAATCTGGCAAAGACTCAATAGTTAGCCTGGTCATCAAAAGATCCATTTCTGATCCAGTCACAAAGATGACTCTTGATATATATTTTTATTATTCAAATCCAGACACAAGATGGACTGTTGATTTATGGTACTGATTTATTTTAATTATTGATCATTCATGATGATGAATGGTTTATTTTGAGTATTACTTATACTGATTTTTACTTGATAATGCTGGTTGATGGTTAATTATGCATTTAGTGATTGGCTGATCTTTCAATGATCACAGAGATCTCTTGATCTCATGCTTCTCTTAAATATCTCATTACTTATATATACTTTTGTAAATTATTAATAATTCAAATTATTGATTTTGTATTGACTTGAGGTTGATGATGATTTGCCATCATCCCAGGTTCACATCTTTTACTCTATATCCCACCCCATCCCATTACAATATATATATATATATATATATATATATATATATATATATGTAATATATATATATATATATATATATATATATATATATATATATATATATATATATATAGTTAATTGGGTGAACTTATTGTAATTTTATGTTCATAATAAATAGAAGAATAAATATCCAAGTTTCATACATGTATATTAAGTTCGCCAATAATATTTTTACACTTTCAATAGTAAGCATAATCCTCAGAGTTATGTTGTGTAAAAAACTCCAGACAACATACATAGCCTAATTATAACGTCTCATTCAATGATGAGTGCCAATTGAGGATCCTCAAAATTTGAACTGGTGATCTGTCGCTGCTCTGATATTGACTTGATTTCAGCTAATAACAAATAAATTAATATGAGATTGATTTAATATGTTTCCCTTTACATATATTATGACTAAAACATTATTTTCTTTTTTTTTGTTTTAACCTAATTATTAATAATAACGTTAACTTTTGACTTGATTTAATTCAATAGTTCATCAAAAAATAGATGTATATTTTATTATTTGAAGTGTCCCACTGATACAAAATCTCCATTTTTTTTTTTTTATCAAGCAAGAAATTCTTTTTTTCATAACATAATTTAATTTATAAGAAAGATTTTTTCCTCCTCCTATCTTGTTAAACAAACTTATTAAATTAGAAGGTTGACTTTATTTAAATTCCTTTGAAACATATCAATAAACTTTCTGAATAATTACCCTAAGTTTGATAATAATAGAAAAAAGAATATCAAGCATGGGAAAGTTGAGAAATGTAATCTAATAGCTAAAATAATCATTTTCATAATTAAATTGAAGTGAATTTGAGAAACTAATAAAAGTTAGAAATTGAATATTATTACTACAATGAATACAAAAAGCAATGTTGACTTTGGCCAAAAATTTAAGAAATTTGATAGCATTTTTTTATTGTAAAAGTATTCTTAGTTTTCAGATTTTATTATTATATATACTATATTTTATACTCTGATTTCTAAGCAAAATTAAACGTTTGATGTTTGGTTTTGTAATATAAAGTGAATTGGCTTCTCATTAAACGAAGACGGAAACTGTTCTGAATAGCTAACTAGCTAAGATACAACACTCCAACTTTGAAAACATTATATAACACTATAGATCCATTTATCACTCTCCCCCAATTTCCTATTTTTATTTTACAATCATAAAATCATTCTCCCAATATTGATATAATTTGCTGTTCTTTGTCTCATTATTCCATTTAAATATTTTTTTTTTCAAATTTTCTATCCTCATTTTTTTTATTTTAACCATAAAATACTAAACTAAAAACCAAAAAAATCTATCTTTTACTTCATTCACCTTTATATTTCTACAATTTATCATACATTTTTTAAAATCACTTTCAACATACTATACTCCAAAAATAAATGTTGAAGACAACCCCTCTTACTTCTGCATAAATTATAGCATCATTAATTTTTTTGGCCCAATATGTCTCTTTTTTTAATATCTAAAGCTTCTGTTCTAACATCAAATATCAATATTTTTTTACTAATTCAATCATTTTACTTTTTTTTTCTTTTTAATGTAATTCAATATAAAACACGTTTTCTGTGTTTAAAAGAAAAACGTTATTTTTTCTAATATTCTGCAAAACTAAGCAGATGTAGTCGTATTCATAGTGTAAGTAGTCTGCTGAAGACGTGTTTTATCTTTCTTGTAGTAAATATTAAATATAATTTTATATTTTATATCTATATTTATTTTAACAAAACTATAAATTATTTTTATTCATATTCACTATCTAGAATTCTATTTATTTGTCTTTAACCAACTTATCTAAGTTCCTTATCCTATCTTCATAATTATGCATTTGTATTATCCTATGTTTCTACAAATACATAAAAATAAAACCTTGCTATTAACTTTGGTACTGTAAACTTTTCTAATCGATAGTGTTTGTCTATTTTACTAGATGATCTACTTAAAAACTACTTTTAATAATTTATTTTCTTCATATATTATAGCAATACAAAGATTTTTTATTTGTTTTTTATTTCCTTCTTTTAAAAAAAATTCATCTTCATTGCTGTGCGATATTAATAATGTTCTTAATTACAGCTACTATATGTGGAATGCTTTCAAAAGACATATAGTGAAGTCATTAGATATTCTGCATGACCAATCATTATTTTACTATGTATATAGTTTCTAAAAAAATTGTAACAAAAAAAAAAAAGAAAAGTAAACAAAATTAATATTTACAAAGAAACAACTGTAACTTCTAACTTCAGGAAGACAACAATTGATCTATTGAACTTAATAGCAAATGGAGAGCCTATCAGTCTTTGAAGAGAATTTTTAAGCAATTGAAATATTGATATTAATATCAACTTCTAAATTATCAATTAAAAACATTAATTTATGGTTGCAAAATCATGGAATATCCATTATCTTCAATATAGTGATTTTCAATTGCCTTCTATATCATCATGATAATGACCACATTGTTCATATGCCTTTAAAAAGATTTCTCTTCCCAAATGAAAAATGGAATTTAATTCTCTATTAGATTATTTTCCATATTACCTGTTCATGGGAGTAATAGAGATAGACTCCTTGTTTCTGAAATTACTCAGTTTTCAGAACCTTTTCAGTAAAGGCAGGATGACATATACGCAGTCAAGAATGAAAATTTTATAGGCAAGGCTATAAATTAGGTATACCCTGCAGTAACATTATTTAATAAAATATAAATATTACTAAAATCTAATGAAGAAGTAATTACTTTACTTAATATTAATAAAGTGAAATTAAAAAACCAAAAAATACAAGTAATTTATTTCATTACTTTTTTTTATGTTTTCTAATAAGCTATTGACTAAAATAGCTACAATGTATTTATTATTAAAATTCTGTTAATACTTCCTTGGTTCAATGATAAAATTTTTTTTACAGCTAAACCAGTATATACAAAAAAAAATGGTAGCATAATTTTGTTTAATATTAAAAATGATAGTAAAAATATGTTACATATAAGTAGATATAATCCCAGTACATAACATTAAAAATATTATATATAAGTAGATATAATCACAGGGCATAACACTATGTGAAATTAAATATCAAATAAAAATCACTCTCCAAACATTAAGAAATTTTAGCTATGTCTCTATAAATACATATATAAAAGTCTGACCCTCAAACAGCCATTCCAAAAAAGTATCTCAACTGATGAGTGCTAGTTCAGCACAAAATACTTAGATTAGAATTCATTTATCTTTTTTACATGTAAATGGTTATGTGTATCGATTGTCTAAGATAGAGTGGATGATTAAAGGGGGATTAAAAGTATGAATTCAAATTTCCTCTAATTATATCTCTTTGATTTGTAAGCTGCAATGATGTTATATATTGAAAAACAGACAATCAAATAAATAGCATGAAATTTTAATAAACAATAACCTTAAACTGCTCATAAACAAACATGTTTAATATGCATATATAAAAAGAGACTAAACATTAGTCATTTTAATCTTTACAAACTCCCAACACAAATGTATGAGTTGGAATTTTATATATGTATTCATAGAGAGTGTAGCTGAAATTTTTTATATTTGGAGGATGATTTTGATATGTGATAGCAATATATATATATATATATATATATATATATATATATATATATATATATATATATATATATATATATATATTGTAACAGTCAAATATGTACATTCATGTAACAAAATCTTGAACTTTAGTAAATCATCCCAAGCCGACCAGAATATGGTGGTGAAACCATGGGTTTGATATAGCTCTAGTTCCTTTACTATTGCTCAGAGATTTACCACCTTGTGGCTGACACATATGAGGCCACAGCAGTATTTTCCTTCATCACGTTCTGGCAGTAGAACATCAGTAGAGCAAAAGACTGGAAAAAAGTTGGCATTCTATCTAGTATAGCTATATAGGTATCATGTGGCTAGTATATGATTATTAAACAATGAAATGATTTTTAATAACTAATAATAAATAATTACTAAATAATGGAATGATTATGAGTTGGTGAGCAAGACTAAGATATGAAGCAAAGTTAAATTTAAAATTAATTTAATGAAGTTATACTTTGAAATAATAATTAAAACAATATTACAATAGTTAGATGTTTTGTCTCACATGCAGGTGAGTAAGGGATGTTTACATTAAAGATCGGGTTCACACACAAGTGATGGTTTATATATATATATAATTTCTTTATAGATGAGTTTTACATAACTTGGTTTACATATATAGGGGGTAGATAAAATCACTCACAGGTGATATTAAGTTTCTAGTTACAAATTATCAGGTTTCTTACATATCTGTATATCACTCGTAGGTGATAATTTAATATCTATGCACTTCCGGTTAATATGTAGCATTTTAATCACTTGCAGATGATTGTAATTTTTAGGTTACAAATATTTAATTTACTTAGCTATATATGTGAATCACTCACAGGTGATGAAATTATAATACAATTGAATTTACATTTTCATGAGCTTTAATATTATTTTTATATAAATAAATGATTTTGCTCATGATTATCTATGCCTAGTTTATGCCATAACAGGATCTAGATTTGCTTTATAGTTAGTGGAAGTAAATACAAACATTTATAAAGATCATAACATTTTATTAAGCATGAATTTTCAATATATTCTTTATATAGCTCATTTGCCTATCAAATTGGATTCGAATTCATATCAAAGCTGAAAATAATAATTATGATGGTGGGATGAACTGATTATTGTCAACCAGACTTCAGATACTAAGATGTATAGAAAACACACAATTCTGAGTCTTTGGGTCTTGTATATGTGCCTTATTTATGGGATTTTTACCAAGTAACGGTTCCCTTTGACCAAACTCATTGCTGTAAAAATGAGAGACCTTTAGTCCAGATGATTGAGCAATTTATTTAAGTGGGAGTCTCATGCTCCATTCCTAAGGATTCAGAATGGGGAGGTTTGAACCCATCCACCATCTGAAGAAGATAATTACCTGAACTAAGAGTAATGGTGCAGTGCGACCACATACAACCATTAAAGAATACAGCAAAAGTGAGTATGCTATAGTGATTTTTAAGGACACATATGCACTGCCAACAACATTATCATATAATAAAATTTAAGGCACTAAATAATAGTTTCCATTATGAAACTACCTTGTATCAGTTCATTTCATAGTATTTATAATTATACTATTAAGGAAAGTTTATGAATCCAAGTTACAAAGCTATCTATATAGGCTTTTATTTCTTTAAGGAGGATTACAGCATATTGAGGGAAATTACAATACAGAATTATGAATTTATGCTGCATTTCATCACTTCAACTAAGTATATATTAATTAAGATATTTTAACCATTTCAAAACAGAGCTTTAGTTTGTGCATCTATATGCATGAAATTACATATATACATGAAGTTACATGTATATGTGTGAGAATCTAATTACGTCTCACTAATGATTTATATATGATTAAAACTCAGTTTTGAATACATATAGCACAACCAATAACATAACTGAAAAAAATAAGATTTGGCATAGATTTAATTAAACAAAATGTAAGATGTAATAAGATAAGATTTCACATATGTGAAATCTGAAATTTGGCTTTGTTTTAAAATGAAACTTATGCGACATTACCTGATATTTGTTTGATTCAGTTTCGATAATGTTAGGTTTATAAGATTAATGACGGCAAATATTATCATTAACTTAGCATATACAAAATGACTTAGAAATTTAATAGTTATTTTAAAATAGATCATTTTGCATTATACGTGACAAAATTATATTAAAACATTCAAAACAACGATGTTAGAAAGTTAAAACTGAATAGCATTTAATTACTTGTAATAAGATTAATACATAATGAAATCAATCATATTTAAATTCAGCAAGTAAACCAACAAATAAAAAAATCATATCAATAAATGAAAGGTGTTATTTATGCAGATAATAACTCAGATAAAATCATAAAGCAGTTAAATCAGTATTTATCAGTTAACGAATTATAACAGTAAATCAGATTATCAAATATTAAATTAATTTTCAAAGGAGTTTGTAAATCAATTTAAATCAGTTTGATTATGAAATCAGGCAAGATTTTAAGATTGAAACAAAATAAAAATTACATTTGGAAGTAAGTTTAGTTTACATTATTATTATGCCATTGATTTAGATTAAACTAGCATTTTAGAATTGAATTTAGTTGAAAGCTTTAAAATTGAAGGATTATTTACCATGTTCTTCTTTTTTCTATGCTGGCAAGTTATTTCTTCATCAGAACTTTTTAGGTGGTGATGGTTGTTACTTCATTTTTCTCCGCATCAGGCAGCTTCTCATTGGAGGCAAGAAGGCAAGAATTTATGCCTCTACCCCAACATGATCATCATCAATGCTTTTTCAAGTACTTTATTAAAATTATAATCATAGAGAGTGTTCTTCAAAGATGGCTGCAGCAGCTTATATACCAACACATCCCCATCTCCTTTATTATATTATTTTTAGATTCGTTTTCTTAGCTTACTTGCTGTTTCAAAATTTATTAGAATCCCGCTATGATTATTTTTCACTTAGGTCAATTTAGCCTCTGTGACATGTGGTAATTTATTCAAATTTTTTAATTTAAATCTAATTTTAACCTTTAATTAAAACTGAGTCAATTTTATAGTGAGAAGGATTAACTTTTGTGGTATCACTATTACTAGAAAAACAAATCTAAAATTATGGAAAAACATTTTGTTATATATGTAACTCGACTGTTTAATTTAGCGCTATATGCAGAATTATATAATTTCAAATATTATTAATTTAATAAATATTTTAAAATAAAGAAATCTTAATGTTTTAAATTCTATTAACATTACTCTTCTAGCATATATGTAGCCTTAAGTTACACATACAACTCATTTGTCATTTAATTATTATTAGAAATATATATGTGCGCATTTATAGAGGTTTACATATACAAATGCAATTTTCTCTCTATATGTAGATATATATATGCACACATACATGATTAGCATTATTTAGGTTTTAATTTAGCCAGTTTTTATGATAATATTAGCATAATATACGAGAATTTGGTGGCTATTACATATAAAAGGATACTACTATAGAATATAGTAGGTGAAACAGTTGGGTTGTAAAAGCTGACTGTTTATATATATATATATATATATATATATGTGTGTGTGTGTGTGTGTGTAATATACAAATCAATATATATATCAAAATACAGTAAAATTTACATAAATTATATTATTTTTCGAAGTACTTTTGACTATACATTTTGTAGTCTTTATCAACTATATAACATTGAATAATCAAAACAGGACAACCTTTAACAATACCCATAGTTCAATTCAGATTTCCCACAATTCTGTTATCTTAACATTTGATGACTGGTGAATCATTAACATTTGATGATTTCTTTAAATCAGCATAGCCTCTTTTATTTTATGTTTATTATGACAATGTTCAATTTGAATAATTTTCATATTTTTATAATCAAATTTAAATTCATATTGACAAGATTTATTATGATCAAATATAACAGATGATGAAGGTTTATTTGCATCTATTCCAGATTATTTCTCTTTTTGAATTCTGTTATATAAAAGCATATGCTCTTTTATTCTCCTCTCAAATGTACACTTAGATTCATCGATGTATTGTAAGCCACATCCACATATCAATCTATATATAATAGAATTTTGATTAAACTTTGATTATAAAAATATGAAAATTATTCAAATTGAATGTTGTTATAATAAACATAAAATAAAAGAGGCTATGTTGATTTCAAGAAATCGTCAAATGTTAATGAATCACCAGTCATCAAATGTTAAGGTAACAGAATTGTGGGAAATCTGAATTGAACTATGGGTATTGTTAAAGGTTGTCTCATTTTGATTATTCAATGTTATATAGTTGATAAAGACTACAAAAAGTATAGTCGAAAGTATTTCTAAAAATAATATAATTTATGTATATTTTACTGTATTTGATATATATATATTGATTTGTATATTACATATATTGTGGAATAAATACAGATATCAAACTTAATTTATTATATATATATATATATATATATATATATATATATATATTATTGTTTAACTTTTTTCTTAATTATTAAGAATGTATACTTTAATATTTTATAGGTGATGTATATATATAAATAACACTTGAGATTAATTCTCTAGAAGTGATTTTTGCTATGAATAATTCATCCGCTCTCTAGCCATCCCGGTTGATAATATATTCAATAAAAATGACCTTCCTTTACTGCTCTTTATTTTATTATATAGCGACTTGTCATGAACAAATTTAACTAGATAAGCAAGTATTAAATCAATTGTATTGAAATTTAGTTTACAAAACTGATTGACATTTTTGGTTTACAAATTAAACAATTTATTTTCATTTTTAAAACATTGCAACTGAACATTCAAATCATAAATATGAAAAGATAAATTATTACAGGCTACATTTATATAACACTTGGGATTAATTTTTTTAAAGTTATTTTTAATATTAATAATCCTTTTTTCCTTAGCATTAAATAATATATTCACTAAAGATTGTGGTCATCCTTTAGCTGAAGGTGTTCAAAACAATCTTTCAAAAAAAGAGCAATACATGTCTATTTTTTATATTGTATATATATATTGTCAAATCCTGAATTTGGAGGGCAGGATGTTTATTTATAGCTGCAATCACTTTGAGACAAAAACAACATTTGCCTGAACACTATTAGCTCACTCAAAAATTACCTTCAGAAGAAATAGCAAAATTACTCTGGAGAATAAAAAATCACTTGACAAACACAAAAAATCCAAATAACATTTCTTGTGATGAAAAGGAATCTATTAAATTGCTCAAATTGCATAAACCCATATCATCCTCCCTGTTAACAAAGTTGTAATGAATAGTATTGGTCATGATAACAAAATAAGAAAAAGACAATAAAATGAATTTACTTATATAGTTAACTTGCAATCATGAATTAATTTTTAGAATTTATGGGCTTTAAACATTAATCTTGCTTGGTTGATATTAATCCTATTCTCTCATCAGCCTCACCACTGGAATTTATGAGGTGCAACCAATACATAAAGAAATTAATAAAAAACTAAAACACTAGCTCTACATATGAGTAATTAATAATACAAAAAAATTATTTTATACACAAAATTTAGTATTTGCATTGAATACCTGTCAATTTATAAGCAAATATAAATATAAATTTACACATTTACAAATCTAGGGAGGAAACAGATCCCTATATGAATTTATCTAGTCTAAGTAGGATCTAGATATATATTAGCAAGTGGCTTTAGATTTTGGACTTGCTAAATCCCCACCAGGTTATCTTCATGCATCACCATGTTCTAGCATCTCCATATTTTACCATTGCCTGGTGCTGATTGTCATATGTGAACAGACATCTTCTTTCCCTTGGTTTTGGGTGATGAAACTGTTGGGTTTGAACCCAAAATTGGTCCCCTTCCAAAATAGCCACTCATCCTGTGGTCTGCCTTCCTTTCAACTATTATTCTTCACTCCCCTTGCACTATATGGATATCATCTGTGATTTCAATGAGGTTGGGCTTTGACTTTTCCCTTTTTTCTTCTGACTTCTCCCACCTTCATTGTTCCCTTTGCCTATCTCTGTCCAGCCTGTTTTTATCCAGAACCTCTCTTTTTATATCTGCCACCAGATTTTGCAACCAGCTTGACCATTTGTCAGTGGTTCCCAGCTTCTACTTCATCCATGGATTCCTGATATTTTGTTGAACTTCTATCATGGTCTCCCAGTGATGTTTTTCCATCTCCATAATGCACCTTTTTATCTTTCACTGTAGTGACTTTTTTAAATTATTCCCCATACTTTCTTTGCATAATGGATTCATTCACCCTCCATTCATTTCATTTCTTCACATTCTCTTTTTTTTCTCTCATTCACTTTCCCTATCATCTCCTCTTCCAGGCTACTAAATATTAGTTAAAATCTATGGTATTACTTTTAATCTCTATATATAATAGAACAATTACCCTTGCTCTTTGAAATATGCTCTTTAATATGAATACTTTTTGCCATGCACCAAAAAAATGGTTTATAATGCTCTCTCTTATATTTCTATATTAATCTATCCCATCCTCATCATTCTCTCATGCTCCTAGTGCCTACATACATTTTGTGATGATTAATAATAATAATAGAATTTTACCAGCATTTTTTGATCTTCCTCAGCTGCAGAGGCTTTTTAAACTTTATTTGCATATGATTGCCAAAGTTTGTCCTGTTTACTAAACTTTTGAACCCAAGTACATGCATATCTCTCAACAACCTTACCTAGTTTGTTGATTCTTGCACTCCAATCCAAATCTTGAGTATAGTAAAATATATGGCAAGTCCTTTTAAATTTCTCCACCCCTGATAACAAATTTGTACATGGATGGCTCTAAAGCTGTTTGAGTCATCCTTGGGTACCAGTCATTAGTAGGTGAAACTTGTACAAATGATAACAGACCTTAGAATTTATAGTATGCATCAATATATATATATAATTGTTATTATGCCACATAATATACTAATTAATCTTAGTATGTTTAAAATTTAAATTGACCAAATAATTTATCAGGTCTCGTGACAAACACAAAACACCTACACACACATATATATATATATATATATATATATATATTGTACCGGGTTGAACCGCTGAAACCACTTACTTATACATATATATAAGTTTTGGCCGGTTTCAAACTCTTCATAATACATTTATAATCTTATAAATATTACGTGAATGAACTGGCACGTTCGAGCAAAATGAGAGATCTTATTGATAGCTTTAACTATCAACAATGGCCCACCTTGGCTGCTAGATTCAAACCCCCACTATCCAATTACTTTATTTGTTTTGGAGTAAACCCCAGGGCACTAGCTAGTCTGATGACTAGCATATTTGGGCAGTAGGCTCATAATCCAGCACTCGAAACATTCCCTAAAACTAGCTCAGACTAATTTTAATTCAATAAAAAATTATTTCAAAATTAGTTGTGGAAAGAATTAATAAAAATGTTGGTAAAAAGAATTGACTGACAAATAAAGTTTAAGTTTGAAGACATTTTATTTTAATTAACATTAATTAAGTTTAAAGATAATTTATCACCCAACATTAATTGACTAAATTTAAACATCTTTATAAATCTAATTTAACACACGCACATTTTTAAAGTAACACATTATAACATATATCTGGTGAAAAGCATAAATAATATGTGACATCATTAAACTATCTCACATTCACACACACGCACATCAATAGTTCATTTTATGCATGCTTAAGAGTTCAAATTACTTTACTCGGTAGGATTGATGAATTACAGAGGTGGCTACAACGTATAAATGATACTAAATAAATGTTTACCTAGGATTTTTGGAATTTGACTATTGCTTGTTGTTGGCTACTTCTGCTGCTTCTGATGGAGTATATCTAACTGGTTAGATTTGAACATTTCTTGAAGAGATTTTATGCGAATTCATTGGTTTTATTCTTGAAGACAGTTGAATGTTTGACGGAAAATTTCTGAGTTGTTATGCAGACATTATTTCACAGGCAGGTTTTGATGATCTTGTTGGACAAAAAAGCTGAAGCACAAGCATATATTTCCAAAAGCTGCTCAACGATGCATTTTTGTTTCTGAATACATAATAAAAACTGCACTGTTATCTGAACGGAAACAAGACTGTCACTGCAAACTAGACTGAAAAAACTGAACTCCGATAAAAATCTGGCTATTTATGTATGCAAATTGTTTTCATTTTAATATCCTCTGGCAATAGGTGCAATAGGTGTTGTCAAAATTCCATTAGTAATTAATCCTATACCAACGTGTTTTTAAAGATTGCATAATTAGTAGTAGCTTTCATAAACATATTGTTTTTATATTTTTAATTAGTAGCCCACCGCTGGTGTGGGTTTTTTAAATCTTTATTTAACTTAATAGCCATCGCTGTGTTTTCCAAATATAATTTTTTTTAACTTTCATTTATATATATATATATATATATATATATATATATATATATATATATATATATATATTATTCTAACATGCATACATTTATTTACACTGGCATGCACATATATAATTTATTATAATAAGCTTGAATGAACAGAGATTTATATTTTTTTAAATTTTGAATTACTCATTTTTATGAATACTAATTAAGAAAAACTTTATTTTCTTTTATAACACTTTTAGTTTGACTTTACGAAAAACCCCTTCCCACTTTTAATCTTTTATTTCAAACTCTTTTACGAAAGATTTTTTTTTTATTTTAATAATTTTTTTAGACAAAATTATTTTATATACATGTGCCAAATTGGCCTTGGCACATTACACCCCCCCCCCATTTTAGAGTAAAATGTGTCATTTTTGACCATTTTATCTCTTGCAATTTTAATCCTTGACTCTAAAGATTTATTAATTTATTATTTTTCTAAGTTAGCTTTTTAATATCTTTTACTTATCATACAAAGGGCAATCTGTTTTGACTATCCTGTTCTTCAGTCTATGCCGAATACATTGCTCACAATGATCTAAATCATGGATAATGACCACCGGAACAAACTAATTTTATGGCACAGGGATCTTTTGGAAATGATGCGGAAGCAGATTCGCTGACTTACACCAACTTACACATGTATAAAATCGAAACTTCATTTGCTGATTCTCTTGATCGGACTTGGAAAAATAACAGGTCACTGCAACATGGCAGGAATTTTCAACTGTCCATTTTCGACTTACACTTTGTAAAGAGTAATGATCCCTGACAAGTTCATTACGGGTACTAAAATTTATCCAGTCAGCAGCTTTAAACATATCTTTAAATTTATTTCTATACTACCCTCATTCCCTTTTGCTCTAGATAAATTCCTACACATGTGTATACGTGCAGCATAATTCTACATCTACTAATATTCTAGATATCAAGTTATTACTGGACTTGCTTACAGGGAATCTATAATAAACAAATCCCTTTTTGCATGCATCATGAGGTGCAGCAGTGCCAAGAAAATAACCTAAAAGAATATCTGGGTAAATATATTTAAGATACGCATCATGAGGTATCGTATTTACTGAATATTACCAGTGTATGTGCATGTATATACACATGTATACTTATAAACTCTTAATACACCTTAGATTGACATTTATATTTCCTTATTATTAATCTTACAACCTTATTTTTAAATTCGCATGAACAATATCTTTCCCTCATTCCCTTTTGCTATAGATAAATTCCTATACATGTGTATACATGCAGCATAATTCTACACCTACTAATATTCTAGATATCAAGTTATTACTGGACTTGCTTACAGTGAATCTATAATAAATAAATCCCTTTTTGCACGCATCATGAGGTGCAGCAGTGCCAAGAAAATAACCTAAAAGGATATCTGGATAAATACATTTAAGATATGTATCATGAGGTATCGTATTTACTGAATATTACGAGTGTATGCATGCATATATAAGCATGTATACTTAAACACTCTTAATACACCTTAGATTGATTTTATATTTTTATTACTAATCTTACAACATTATTTTTAAATTTATATGAACATTATTCTAACATTTGTAATAATCTAATCTCACAATATTATTCTAAACTACCATGGCCATCAGTTTTCATATTTATTTATATTAATATAATCTCGAAAATTATTTTCAACCCTTACTCAACTTTTTTATCTATGTGTATGTATTCAGAAAAACAACTTACTTTACTATGATTCATTATTACACTGATATATATATATATATATATATATATATATATAACACTGATATATATATATATATATATATATATATATATATATTGACTTGACTTTAAATCATTTATTTACTTCCTTTTATTACTATGCGTGTATTCCAAAAAAAAAAATCTATTAGTTTATCACGAGTCATTTTTTATTATTATTTACTACAGATATATTTACGCTTATTTATTTAACTTGATTTTATCGATTTTATTTTAACTATTTGATCTACTTATTTATTTACGAACATTTTTCTTAATTAATATGTGCATTGATCACTTTTCCTAAGTATTGACCACATCAAATTCTTATTTTTCTAAAGTGCATTTTTAGTTTTTATTTTCATCATTAGGTAATAAATGTAATGTTAAGAAAAGTAGGCAACAAAGTATAAGGCAATTCAAACACACAGATAGATTTTGTGCTGATTTAAACCAACTTTTAGTTTCTTTGCCCAAATAATCGCACACACTTCAATCCTAATTTAATACACTTTTTTTTTTAATTTTATTTGATAATGTTTTATTTTCATTAATACTTTCATTATACACTTATTTATTTCATTTTTATTTTTAAAGTGTTATTTTTATTCTCCCTTTTTTTTAAAAAAAAAAAACAACACATTTTCATTTTGCTTGTCTATTTTGATTTTACACATTTATTTTGTTTGTGTCACGCTCCGCTATGTTCTAGACTTATGAGCTGGGATTTAACATAATCGATAAGACATAATCGAGGTTTTTTGACATATATCGTTTTATGGTTGCTTTGACATTTTAAAAACTCTAAGATTGTCATTTTATTTTACTAAGACTAACTTTAATCATTTTTCATTATTCAAACTAACTTTGATACTCGTTTTTACATTTTGTTTAAAAAAAACTATAGGTTATTTTTATTTCATTAAACTTTGTTAAACATTTTCCATTATTCCAAGTCCATGGTCGTTAATAACTAGGTCAAGCCGGCAAATCCGTCAGATTACATATTTTTAATTTTTATCTGGTAGTTCTTTATTATTCAGCCCTCCAAATAACTTTAGTGACCTAGCATTACACATTCCTTTTTCTATATTTCCTTTGGCTATCACAAAGGCATTGAAGTCAGTTTGAGGGAGTATACTATAAAGGTTTTTGTAAATCATCAGAATTTTTTATAAATGTATTTCTGAGGATGACTCATGGAGTTATTTGTAATGTGCATGTTTGCACTCAAGTGGTCACACTGTTTTATTTCCAATTGTGAACTATTTTTACTATTCTTTTGATTTACTTTCCAAGCTAAATCCATCATTCTGACTTTTATCTCTTCAATTACTTTTCTATCTTCTATCTTATTTTTTTCAATTACTTGGTAAGCGGTCTCTATTTGATTTTCTACTTGTGTTTTAATCTCTTCTATTTCTTCCCTAATTTCTTTTTTTATTTTATTTTGGTCCATTTTGATCTGGTCCTTTAACTTTTCATGCATTTCAGCTTGCCCTTCTAATTTACTCTTCATTACGTTATTTTGGTTTTTAAGCTTTTTGGCTATTTTTTTATATTCTTCAGCTGTTTCTTTTTGTTTTTCAAACACGCTGGTTAGAAAAGCTATGATTTCTCTTTTTTCCTGGTTGGGGCTATTTTCTATATTTTTGCCTTGAGTCTCCATTTTGGCTTTATTATTTTTTTTTTATAATTTATAATTTTAAACACTTTACTTTTTTATATTATTTTTCTTTAATATTATATTTTATTCATGCTCATAAGTTTACTAATTTCTATTTTATTTATTTCTTACTAAACTGGAAATACATGCTGACTCCGCCCCTCCTTTGTCCATTTTTCTCCACCCGATCTTAATGCTTTATCTACACCCAAACATCCAACTGTCTCTGATTTAACATAATGATTTATTTTAGATAATGTAAATAGCGCAAATCTCTTTTTATTTAAAGAAAACAAAGTTTTCGGTCAATTCTTTTTTTTTTAAAAAAAAAAAAAATTAAAACGCTTTAACATATGTAATTTAGCTTTTGTATGGAAAAATTTTTTTACACAAGAAACAAAGTATTTATTTACTAAAGCCATTTATATACCGGGTCAAACCGCTGAAACCACTTACTTACATGTATATATAAGTTTTGGCCGGTTTCAAACTCCTTCATAATACATTTATAATCTTATAAATGTTATGTGAATGAACCGGCATGTTCTGAGCAAAATGGGAGATCTTATTGATAGCTTTAACTATCAACAATGGCCCACCTCGGCTTCTAGATTCAAACCCCTACTATCCAAATACTTTATTTGTTTTGGGGTAAACCCCGGGGCACCAGCTAGTCTGATGACTAACGTATTCAGGCAGTAGGCTCATAATCCAGCACTCGAAACATTCCCTAAAACTAGCTCAGTCTAATTTTAATTCAATAAAAAATTATACAAAATTAGTGGTGAAAAGGATTAATAAAAAGGTTGGTAAAAAGAATTGACCAACAAATAAAGTTTAAGTTTGAAGACATTTTATTTTAATTAACATTAATTAAGTTTAAAGATAATTTATCACCCAACATTAATTGACTAAATTTAAATATCTTTATAAGTCTAATTTAACACTCACACATTTTTAAAGTAACACATTATAACATATATCTGGTGACAAGCATAAATAATGTGTGACATTATTAAACTATCTCACATTCACACACACTCATCAATAGTTCATTTTAGGCATGCTTAAGAGTTCAAATTACTTTACTCGGTAGGATTGACGAATTACAGGGGTGGCTATTACTTATAAATGATAATAAATAAATGTTTACCTAGGATTTTTGGAACGTGGTTATTGCTTGTTGTTGGCTACTTCTGCTGTTTCTGATGGAGTATATCTAACCGGATAGATCTGGATGTTTCTTGAAAAGATTTTATGCGAATCCATTGGTTTTATTCTTGAAGACAGTTGAACGTTTGACAGAGGATTTCTTAGTTGTTATGCAGACATTTTTCACAGGCAGGTTTTGATGATCTTTTTGGACAAAAAAGCAGAAGCACAAGCGTATATTTCCAAAAGCTGCTCAACAATGCATTTTTGTTTCTGAATACATAATAGAAACTGCACTGTTATCTGAACAAAAACAAGACTGTCACTGCAAACTAGACTGAAAAAACTGAACTCCGATAAAAATCTGGCTATTTATGTATGTGAATTGTTTTTGTTTTAATATCCTCCAGCAATAGGTCTTGTCGAAATTCCATTAATAATTAATCCTAGGCTGTGTTTTTGAAGATTGCTTAATTAGTAGTAGCTTTCATAAACGTATTGTTTTTATATTTTTAATTAGTAACCCACTGCTGGTGGGTTTTTTTTTAAATCTTTATTTAATTTAATAGCCATTGCTTTTTTTTCAAAATATAATTTCTTTTTTAACTTTCATTTATTGTATTTATATATATATATATATATATATATATATATATATATATATATATATATATATATATATATATATATATATATTGTAACCTAGTGTTATTGACACTTGGTTTACTTGGCATTATTTCTGCAGGAAAACAATGCTATTCTTTAAAGAAATAAAAAGATAAAATAACAATAGCAATAATTGATTAATAAAGTATGCTATTCACTCACTTTGGCATGTTTTGGGTGAATAACTAATAGATTTAATAACTCAATGTCATTTTAAAGAGAGAACATGAATAATTTAATTGAGATATTAATAATTAGAGCAAATTAATATGGTATAAAAGCTAAACAGTAATTGATTTTGGATGGGTAGAGGGGAGAGTGGATGAGTGTCTTATCATAAAGCACAATAACTTCTGGTAATTTCTTTTTGTAAAAAAAATATATATATATATAATGTTTAAAGAATTATACATCACTGATTGTTAATTTAATGTATTTATTATTTTTTTTTATATTGTCAAATTACTTTGTAATCCAGGTAAATAATACTAAAACTATATGATTGTAATAGGTTTTTCCTTTCTTTTGTTTATGTTATAATCAAATGATTATTTTTCTGGAAGAGGTCGCTAAAGTAAAAAATTAAAAAAAATATATATAGTCTGCTTTTAGTTTTCAAGAAAGGAACAGTGCTGAAATTTGGTAACTCAATTTTTTCATTTTTATTTTGCAGAAATAAATGTAATCAAAGTAAAATTTTAATAATATAATGTGTGGCTAAAATTTTTTGATAAGACATCCTGATTTTCTTTGCCATCTACCTATTTAAAGACCTTTTATACTTAAAAGTTTATTGTCTCGCGCTAAAGTTCAAAAATGACAGAATTAACTAAAAGAGTCACGAAAAATTATATTATATCTAAATTAAGGAAAAGAAGCGATTTCCAAGAAAAGATTAATTATTTATTAACTTTATGTCATTTATTGATATTTTCTTGGTATAGAAAGAAAAAAAAAATAATTGAAAGAAATATTTTGAAACCAAGGAAAATCAACTAGAAACATTTTCACGCTCTTTCTCAATATTGTCTGCCTTTACAAGTAATGTAGTTACATACGTTAAAATATGTTTTATTCACCAAGAATTGTCTGGAAATAATAATAATGATAAATAAGATTAAATTATGCACCTGTATATTTAAAAAAAAATATATATATATAAAAAAATATAAACTTTCTCAGAGTAAATATAGGAAAAGTTATATAGGGGCATTCTTACGGAGAAGTTACCGTTAAAAAAAAAAATTATAATTCCTAAAGTATGAACAAAACCAAATATCTTAGTGACTTAATGATAAAAATAAATGATATATTATATTATACATCAGTTGGAATTATTAAAACTTCATGTACACGTAAATTGACTGCAGTTATTATCATAATAATCTCTCGGAAAATTGCGCATTTTCATCCATAAGTAAGCTAGCTAATAAGTATACGTATCATCAATAAAAAAAAAAATATTGTGTATGTTTATCGTCTATAGTCAAATATTCGTCTATGTTAGAAGTCTATTTTTTTTTTTCTTGGATCCCAAAATTGTAGTAGTTTAATTCAAATAAGAATTAATCTTCAATTCTGCTATATGTTTCTTTACCTAATTTATTAAACGCACAAAATAAGAGAAAACTTTTATTTAAAGGAAATAATACCATGCGTTTATTGTTTTTAAACTTGCTTCGTAAAATACGACTGGATAAAGCTCTTCACCTGGACCAATTGCTCAACAGAAAACATTTTCTAATGAGAGAGTATGCACTTGTTAATTAATGATTGTTTAAAACTAAGTTATAAATGATATGTATTTTTTTTTATATCACATAGATTAAAGTCTGTATGGTCAAGTGATATTTAATAGCCTTGTAATGACAAAGGTATGTTTTAATATAATTATTATAGGTTAAGTTGATATTTAACACGAAAGAAAAAAAAATCTATAAAATATGTTTTAAGTATTACATACAATTGTAGGTAGAAATTTTGTATGTTAGATACATAAAAGAAAAATATTTAGATATTTAAGGGGTAAAATAAATATTGAAAATTATCAGAAGTAACTAAAAAAAAAAAAATGCTATAACAAAATATTTCTTGTTAAAGTTTTGAAACGAATTTATACTGTATTAATTGAGGAATTTATTCCTAATTATTCTTAAATAACATATCCACTTTATTTAGTTTAAGATAGTATAAGATAGTATGCTACCAACTATTTTGAATGTTCCTTTATTAAAATTAAAATTATTATACTTTTATTCTATGATGTCCATTGATTTCAGATGTGGATCAAAGTATACACGGTAACATAAGTTTATTATAATCAGTGTATTTACTTATCCTGCCCAGATATAGCATTGGTATATGCTTAATATTCGCATAGGTAATAATTATAATGTATTTATTTTGTGGGATGAAAAATGATCTACCCAAAAGCTTTGTTTTCCATGAGAGGAAGATTTTAAATATAATGTTCGGGTATGTTTATAGCCCAAGTGATCGATTCTCATAGATAGGACGATCAAGAATTTATCTAGCATTTAGTATGCTTCATTCGTTTAAATCCCAGGAGAGGATTGTATTTGGTGTGTGTTCGTTGTATGCCCAAGTAAGAGGCAAGAAACCACCAAAATATTTTAATGTAGTAGATTACTCTACAGACCTTCGTGGTTATTCCATATTCCTCATGTGAAAATAAAGTTAGCTCCACCATGGAAGGTGTTGATTATTGTGCTTAATTTTGAAAGTTTGGGCAAGATAAAGGTTATATTGGAGGTGTTAGTTCCTCAAGATCCACTTTAGTATAAATAGTGCGTTAGTAACTAAGATCAATATCTGTATTGTGCTGCTAAATATTGCTAGTATTTGACAAGTAAATCAATGGAGAAAGTAATTAAAATTACATAATTTAAAACGCTTATTTACTGAAGGAATATTCAAAGGCAATATTTAATTCTGGTTAGTAATTAAATAATACTCATATTTAAAATTATACGTATGAATAAAATTTGTATCATAACTTAAGTTAGCATTAAGTTAAATGTAAGATGGTAAGTGTAACTTCTGATAACTGGCCTATAATTAGAATAGGTTATCCCATTAAAGACCATAGATAAAGTAAATGTATTAGAAATAAATTTAATATTTTGCGTATTGCATATGATTGGATTAATCATTTAAAAAAAAAAAAAAAAAATGAACAAAAAAAAAATAGTTAGTCAATAATTTTGAATAAAAGCTTCTACAAGGTTATCAAAATTTAATAAACAATGTATTGGTAATGAAATGTATTTTTAGTTAATCAATCCATATGATTGCATACAGGAGAAGTAGTAACCTCTAGTCCATAACCAAAAGAGTATACAGATTAATGTCAGTTATATTTTATATTTTTGTATTACTATGGGATTATTGAATAAATGTTCATATATTTTTTTTTGTGATAATAATAAATTATAGTCTTGTTAAAATTTGTTGTAGATTCATTTTTTTGTTTTTATATGCTAAATATAAGTGTTTGCACAATATTTGCAAAACCTTTTCTTGAGTCCGAAATCATTCCAAATTCTTAAAAACTTAATATACCAGATAAATAAAGTTAAGCAGATCGGAATATGTCATTATATTTTAGTTTAATGATAATTATTTATGGAGTTGAAAACTTAAGACTAAACATTCACCTTTGTATAAAAAAAAAAAAAATGAATTTATTCCCAAACCATTAACTTTGGTTGCACATTATTCCATTCCCATTTAGTTAAATTGTCTAAGTAATAAATCTTAGTTATATTATTGTGTTGTCATGGATGATGGAAGGACACAAAAAGCACCCTTGTCTTTTTATTATTCTGACTGAGATTCTAAAAAAAAAAAAAAGGGCTGTGTTATTCAAAATTATACGTCATTATTGAATAGAATTATCATCTCTTTAAATAATATAGCAGTTGATATGAGAGATGAAGACACATTGAATTTAAGTAAAATAAATGTTTCCTATAGCCGACCAGAATGCCAGTCATATGCGACAACACAATACTGCCGAGCATTTCCTTACATGAAACAAAGAACCCTGAGATTAATATTATTATAATTATTCTTTAAATTAATAAGTGATCAATTATTGTTGTTATTACAATCGTGGCATAGCTTAAGAGAATTGAATGTACAATTGTATTATATGAAAAGTATTTTAGATCATATTGGAAAATTAATGGATATGTTGCTTTTATTTTGGTTGCCTTAACAACAACCAGAAAAATTAGTGTCACAAGTGCAAATAAATAAATAAAATAAACTAATTAATTATATATTGGGTGCAAATAAACTAAACTAATAAAAATAAAGAGTTAGAAATAAAATAAATTTCTAATAAACTAATTATTACTGGGTTAGAAATGGCCGCCCAACTACAGGGGCCTTCGATGGCTATAGCTGGCCACGAGGAATTTAGTAAACTTTTCTTGAAGTCAATATTAATATTGTTTGCACTTGAATGGATTAGTTATTCATTGATTAAAAATATTTGCCAATAATGAATTGTTTTAGCCATAAGATATTATGTGAATATCTATTATATGATCTAATCTTTTGCCACTGAAAAATAAATAATTAAGTTGTCAGTTTAGGATGTTGTGGTCTGTAGGCAATTCCATAAAACACTGTAATGATTTTATCATTTATGATGATCTGTTTGTCTGGTCTTGTGATTGGCACTTATGCTATATTACATAATATCTAATGATATTTATATGGACTAAGAAGCATGTGAAAAAAAAAAAGGCATATTTAGTAGTTAATGTTGGAGCTTTAGGGATATTAAATGTCAGAGCATAGTTTTTGGTGTAGATTGTTTTTGGTAGGAGAGGCATGGAGGCAGGATGTCTTGTCAATAATTTCTTATCGATAAATTTATTAATAGTTCATTGCTAATATTTCAGTACTGTTAAATACTAAAAGAGTTAGAATTTTAATATGAGTGAAAACAAAGATAATCATAGTATTTCTGAGGATTTGGGAGGATCCCAAGAGTTACAATCCCCTGATACACAGACTCCATATTTTAGTGTACAATTAAAAGAGGAAGGGGAAGATTTGGATATAGCTAACCCAGAAGAAGCCACAATAATAAAGGGAAAACATGAAAATGAGCCAGATCAATTAATGAGAAATACATTGGAGGAATTCTTGAAAAAATTAGAAAAATCAAATAGTGAATTGAAAAGTGAATTAAAAAGTCAGATCCAAAACTCAAATAGTAAATTAGAACAATCAAATAGTGAATTAAAAAGTCAGATCCAAAACTCAAATAGTAAATTAGAACAATCAAATAGTGAATTAAAAAGTCAGATACAAAACTCAAATAGTGAATTAAAAAGTGAATTAAAAAGTCAGATCCAAAACTCAAATAGTAAATTAGAACAATCAAATAGTGAATTAAAAAGTCAGATCCAAAACTCAAATAGTAAATTAGAACAATCAAATAGTGAATTAAAAAGTCAGATACAAAATTTAAATATTAAATTAGAGAATCAAATGCAGGAGATCAAAGAGACATCTCAAAATCAAGTACAGGAGATAAAGGACTTAAGGGAAGATTTGAGAAATCATGTAGAAGAATCAAAATTGGCCTCTGAAAAGCTGGAAATAAGAATAAGGAAAGAGATCGAAACAAATTCTGAAAGGGCAGAAAATATGATTGAGGCTATCCAGCAGGACTTTAAAAGTCAATATATTGTATTAAACAATGAAGTACAGGAAATAAGAAATTATCAAAAGGAAACAGTAGTATTTCAAAGAGAAGTTCAGGATAGAGTTGAATCTATTAAGGGAGAATTAGACAGTGCTAGAAGTGAAGTTAGTAATTTGAAAGAGGAAGTTAAAAATATAACTCTAGCACCTGACAATGTAGTGAAAGGATGTCAGAGCCAGATTACCAGATTAATAGCTAAACTAGAAACTCAAGAGTTGACCCAATGTGAGATTAATCAAAATCTAGAAAGTGAGCTAAGTCAAGTTATGGGAAGAGTAGAAAATTTTAATGATATAATAAAGAGTAATGCACAGCTATTACATAATAATCTCCAAGATGAAATAGGGGAATTAATGACTCAGTGTGAGAGTAAAGTCTATCAAAGGTTAGAAGATAAATTCGGGATAGATAAAGATGAAACTATTAACCAATTGGAACAACAGATTAAACACTTAAATGTAGGCCTAAAAGATAGTTCAAAGAGAATAGACTGTGAATGGCAGAACTATAAGTTAGAATTAGAGAGTCGAATGCAAGCTATAGACTATAATAGGGATAATTTTACAAAAAGTAAAAAAGTTGTTCAAAGTAAAGGTTTATCTGAAACTCAAGTAAAGGAAACAAATAATGGTCATAATAACCAAGTAATATCTGAGTTACATACGGTAATTAATCCAGTAGAATCAATATACGATCCATTAAATGAGGCTAGAAGTAAAGTCATGCTAGAGCCAGAAAGTAATAGCTCCATGGCCTTAAAATTCTTAAAAATAAAATTTTTTAGAGGTGAATATCTGGAGAATCCACACGAGTATCTCCAGAATCTGGAGGAGTTATTCACCTTATGTCATTTATCTGAGATAGAAAAGATTGCTATTGCCGCTAACCATTTGTGTGCAGCATCTAAAGACTGGTGGCAATCATTATTTATTAAACCAGAAACATATGGAGACTTCAAATATCTTATGTTAGCCAGTTTTTGGGGGGAAGACCGCCAAGATAACCTGAGATATCAGATATCTCAGGAAAGATATCATGTAAATAAGGGTAGTTATACTCAGTTTTTCAGGAGTCAGGCCGTCAAATTGAAAACCTTGACAGCTTATCCTTTATCTGAGACACAAATTGTGCGAATAATTCGCCATAATCTGCCGAGGCATATAGAGCAGATCTTGATTGCTGCTGACAGACATACCATAGAAGAGGTAGTAGAAATTTTAGATTCGTTAGAGACCAGCGATAGGAATATTGATAATAGAATTAGGGTAAATAGAGACACCCATCCGATGGTGAGTAATATCAATTTCGCAGATAGGTCACATATGGGAAGGAGGAAGTTAGTTAGAGAAAAAGGATATTATAGGACGAATCCCTATGGTAGACAGAATAGCCACCTCAGTAGGCCAACAGTTAAGAGTAGAATTCTGAATGAGAATCAGCCTTCTACTAGTGGTATCCCAACAATACCAAAGAAAAATATAAAAGGTAGTAAAAGTAGCGGGGCATTAAATTAAAAAGGACCTCGCAGGAATGTTCCTCACTTCGGGGCCCTATTTTTAAACATATGGGGAACAGCATAATGTAGAACATGACCAAGCACTGGCCAGAATTAACCTTAAAAAGATGGGTGATAAACGCACTCGTTATTCCAAAACCAGTCCACATCCTTTTAAAGTCCATGATTTTGTTTTAATTAGAACTCCCCATGTGAGTAATCTCCGGAAACATATGTTTAGAAAATTCATGTATCTTTATGAAGGCCCCTATGAAATTGTGAAACAAGTGGGTGAGAATGCCTTTTTAGTCTCAACCCCTGATGGAACAAGAGGTACCTATAATGCCCGAAGCTTACTACCATATCCCAAGCAAAATTAAATCCTTTAAACTGTATTTATTGACATAAGAAAGAAGTAGGATATAAACTTAGTAATACCATAAGAAGTGTTAAAAATGCATATATTATTTTATTTTTTATTTATTATAACGGTGGGAGAATTGTAACCTAGTGTTATTGACACTTGGTTTACTTGGCATTATTTCTGCAGGAAAACAATGCTATTCTTTAAAGAAATAAAAAGATAAAATAACAATAGTAATAATTGATTAATAAAGTATGCTATTCACTCACTTTGGCATGTTTTGGGTGAATAACTAATAGATTTAATAACTCAATGTCATTTTTAAAGAGAGAACATGAATAATTTAATTGAGATATTAATAATTAGAGCAAATTAATATGGTATAAAAGCTAAACAGTAATTGATTTTGGATGGGTAGAGGGGAGAGTGGATGAGTGTCTTATCATAAAGCACAATAACTTCTGGTAATTTCTTTTTGTAAAAAAAAATAAATAAATATAATGTTTAAAGAATTATACATCACTGATTGTTAATTTAATGTATTTATTATTTTTTTTTATATTGTCAAATTACTTTGTAATCCAGGTAAATAATACTAAAACTATATGATTGTAATAGGTTTTTCCTTTCTTTTGTTTATGTTATAATCAAATGATTATTTTTCTGGAAGAGGTCGCTAAAGTAAAAAAAAAAAAAATAAAATATAGATAGTCTGCTTTTAGTTTTCAAGGAAGGAACAGTGCTGAAATTTGGTAACTCAATTTTTTCATTTTATTTTGCAGAAATAAATGTAATCAAAGTAAAATTTTAATAATATAATGTGTGGCTAAAATTTTTTGATAAGATATCCTGATTTTCTTTGCCATCTACCTATTTAAAGACCTTTTATACTTAAAAATTTATTGTCTCACGCTAAAGTTCAAAAATGACAGAATTAACTAAAAGAGTCACGAAAAATTATATTATATCTAAATTAAGGAAAAGAAGCGATTTCCAAGAAAAGATTAATTATTTATTAACTTTATGTCATTTATTGATATTTTCTTGGTATAGAAAGAAAAAAAAATAATAATTGAAAGAAATATTTTGAAACCAAGGAAAATCAACTAGAAACATTTTCGCGCTCTTTCTCAATATTGTCTGCCTTTACAAGTAATGTAGTTACATACGTTAAAATATGTTTTATTCACCAAGAATTGTCTGGAAATAATAATAATGATAAATAAGATTAAATTATGCACCTGTATATTTTTAAAAAATATATATATATAAAAAAAAATATAAACTTTCTCAGAGTAAATATAGGAAAAGTTATATAGGGGCATTCTTACGGAGAAGTTACCGTTAAAAAAAAATTTATAATTCCTAAAGTATGAACAAAACCAAATATCTTAGTGACTTAATGATAAAAATAAATGATATATTATATTATACATCAGTTGGAATTATTAAAACTTCATGTACACGTAAATTGACTGCAGTTATTATCATAATAATCTCTCGGAAAATTGCGCATTTTCGTCCATAAGTAAGCTAGCTAATAAGTATACGTATCGTCAATAAAAAAAAATATTGTGTATGTTTATCGTCTATAGTCAAATATTCGTCTATGTTAGAAGTCTATTTTTTTTCTTGGATCCCAAAATTGTAGTAGTTTAATTCAAGTAAGAATTAATCTTCAATTCTGCTATATGTTTCTTTACCTAATTTATTAAACGCACAAAATAAGAGAAAACTTTTATTTAAAGGAAATAATACCATGCGTTTATTGTTTTTAAACTTGCTTCGTGAAATACGACTGGATAAAGCTCTTCACCTGGACCAATTGCTCAACAGAAAAACATTTTCTAATGAGAGAGTATGCACTTGTTAATTAATGATTGTTTAAAACTAAGTTATAAATGATATGTATTTTTTTTTATATCACATAGATTAAAGTCTGTATGGTCAAGTGATATTTAATAGCCTTGTAATGACAAAGGTATGTTTTAATATAATTATTATAGGTTAAGTTGATATTTAACACGAAAGAAAAAAAAATCTATAAAATATGTTTTAATTATTACATACAATTGTAGGTAGAAATTTTGTATGTTAGATACGTAAAAGAAAAATATTTAGATATTTAAGGGGTAAAATAAATATTGAAAATTATCAGAAGTAACTAAAAAAAAAAAAAATGCTATAACAAAATATTTCTTGTTAAAGTTTTGAAACGAATTTATACTGTATTAATTGAGGAATTTATTCCTAATTATTCTTAAATAACACATCCACTTTATTTAGTTTAAGATAGTATGCTACCAACTATTTTGAATGTTCCTTTATTAAAATTAAAATTATTATACTTTTATTCTATGATGTCCATTGATTTCAGATGTTGATCAAAGTATACACGGTAACATAAGTTTATTATAATCAGTGTATTTACTTATCCTGCCCAGATATAGCATTGGTATATGCTTAATATTCGCATAGGTAATAATTATAATGTATTTATTTTGTGGGATGAAAAATGATCTCCCCAAAAGCTTTGTTTTCCATGAGAGGAAGATTTTAAATATAATGTTCGGGTATGTTTATAGCCCAAGTGATCGATTCTCATAGATAGGACGATCAAGAATTTATCTAGCATTTAGTATGCTTCATTCGTTTAAATCCCAGGAGAGGATTGTATTTGGTGTGTGTTCGTTGTATGCCCAAGTAAGAGGCAAGAAACCACCAAAATATTTTAATGTAGTAGATTACTTTACAGACCTTCGTGGTTATTCCATATTCCTCATGTGAAAATAAAGATAGCTCCACCATGGAAGGTGTTGATTATTGTGCTTAATTTTGAAAGTTCGGGCAAGATAAAGGTTATATTGGAGGTGTTAGTTCCTCAAGATCCACTTTAGTATAAATAGTGCGTTAGTAACTAAGATCAATATCTGTATTGTGCTGCTAAATATTGCTAGTATTTGACAAGTAAATCAATGGAGAAAGTAATTAAAATTGCGTAATTTAAAACGCTTATTTACTGAAGGAATATTCAAATGCAATATTTAATTCTGGTTAGTAATTAAATAATACTCATATTTAAAATTATACGTATGAATAAAATTTGTATCATAACTTAAGTTAGCATTAAGTTAAATGTAAGATGGTAAGTGTAACTTCTGATAACTGGCCTATAATTAGAATAGGTTATCCCATTAAAGACCATAAATAAAGTAAATGTATTAGAAATAAATTTAATATTTTGCGTATTGCATATGATGGGATTAATCATTTTTAAAAAAAAAAAAGAACAAAAAAAATAGTTAGTCAATAATTTTGAATAAAAGCTTCTACAAGGTTACCAAAATTTAATAAACAATGTATTGGTAATGAAATGTACTTTTAGTTAATCAATCCATATGATTGCATACAGGAGAAGTAGTAACCTCTAGTCCATAACCAAAAGAGTATACAGATTAATGTCAGTTATATTTTATATTTTTGTATTACTATGGGATTATTGAATAAATGTTCATATATTTTTTTTTTGTGATAATAATAAATTATAGTCTTGTTAAAATTTGTTGTAGATTCATTTTTTTGTTTTTATATGCTAAATATAAGTGTTTGCACAATATTTGCAAAACCTTTTCTTGAGTCCGAAATCATTCCAAATTCTTAAAAACTTAATATACCAGATAAATAAAGTTAAGCAGATCGGAATATGTCATTATATTTTAGTTTAATGATAATTATTTATGGAGTTGAAAACTTAAGACTAAACATTCACCTTTGTATAAAAAAAAAAAAATGAATTTATTCCCAAACCATTAACTTTGGTTGCACATTATTCCATTCCCATTTAGTTAAATTGTCTAAGTAATAAATCTTAGTTATATTATTGTGTTGTCATGGATGATGGAAGGACACAAAAAGCACCCTTGTCTTTTTATTATTCTGACTGAGATTCTAAAAAAAAAAAAAAAAGGCTGTGTTATTCAAAATTATACGTCATTATTGAATAGAATTATCATCTCTTTAAATAATATAGCAGTTGATATGAGAGATGAAGACACATTGAATTTAAGTAAAATAAATGTTTCCTATAGCCGACCAGAATGCCAGTCATATGCGACAACACAATACTGCCGAGCATTTCCTTACATGAAACAAA
Organism: Epiperipatus broadwayi; assembly: GCA_028023455.1. Classification (NCBI taxonomy): domain Eukaryota; kingdom Metazoa; phylum Onychophora; class Udeonychophora; order Euonychophora; family Peripatidae; genus Epiperipatus; species Epiperipatus broadwayi. The sequence goes on along the minus strand of JAQFVV010000179.1, from coordinate 2,273,003 downwards.
GAACCCTGAGATTAATATTATTATAATTATTCTTTAAATTAATAAGTGATCAATTATTGTTGTTATTACAATCGTGGCATAGCTTAAGAGAATTGAATGTACAATTGTATTATATGAAAAGTATTTTAGATCATATTGGAAAATTAATGGATATGTTGCTTTTATTTTGGTTGCCTTAACAACAACCAGAAAAATTAGTGTCACAAGTGCAAATAAATAAATAAAATAAACTAATTAATTATATATTGGGTGCAAATAAACTAAACTAATAAAAATAAAGAGTTAGAAATAAAATAAATTTCTAATAAACTAATTAATACTGGGTTAGAATATATATATATTATTCTAACATGCATTCATTTATTAACACTTGCATGCACATATATAATTTATTATAATAAGCTTGAATGAAAAGAGATTTATATTTTTTTAAATTTTGAATTACTTATTTTTATGAATGCTAATTAAGAAAAGCTTTACTTTCTTTTATGACACTTTTAGTTTGACTTTAAGAAAACCCCCTTCCCACTTTTAATCTTTTATTTCAAACTCTTTTACGAAAGATTTTTTATTTTATTTTAATAATTTTTTTAGACAAAATTATTTTATATACATGTGCCAAATTGGCCTTGGCACACAATATATATATATATATATATATATATATATATATTTATAACGGAAATGGTTCTAATTA